>CM065137.1:13432500-13770000 GCA_033026305.1 Cirrhinus molitorella | reverse complement strand
CTAATGGCAGCCATAAATGGCGGTCCGGTTCTCTGTGTTGATGGTAATTTTAGGAAAAGCTTTTATATATGATTGTTTTCCTCTCAGCAGTTTAATGTTACTGCAATGAATCAAAGTGAAACTAAATTAGCATTTTATTGAATAATGACGTTTTAAAAAGTGAAAGAAAGGCAGCAAAGCTGTAGAATTACTGCAGGAGCACAAGAAAAGTCCCTTAAAGGCATGTCGGGTCACTTGGCAGCCATCTTAGTAACACCTCTGGGTGGCAATTTCAGCAAACTTGTATTATTTCAGTTTCAGTTGCTGAGGCAAACATTTGTAACATTTGTTACGTTTGTTATTTTATCTTTCATTTCATTTGTTTAATTTTAGCTTACTTTTTAGTCATTTTATGTCTTTTTTTTGGTCATTTTGAAATCTAATTTAATTTAATTTGATTATTTCTTTTTTGGTCCTTTTTTATTTTGTTTTTGCTTTTTAGTATTTTTAATTAGCTTTCATTTATATTTATTTTACTTTCTAGTTTCAGTTTTAGTTTACTCATTTTAATATTTAATTAAACTTTAAACTTTAAACATATTTTATTTTCGATTTCAGCTGCCAAGGCAAAATTTATTTTAGTTTACTTTTTAGTCATTTTATAACATTTTTGGGCAGTTTTTAATTTCATTTTTTGCTTTTTCATAATTCTAATTAGCTTTAATTTATTTTTATTTCAGTTTTAGTTTGATTCATTTTAGTATTTCAGCAAACTTATTTTATTTCAGTTTCAGTTGCCAATTTTATGACTTGTTATTGTCACTTCATATTTCATTTTTGCTTTTTAGTATTTGTAATTATCTGTAATTTGTTTATTTCAGTTTTAGTTTTACTTCTTTTAGTATATCAACAAACTTTGTTGTAGTTGCCAAAGCATTTTATTTTATTTTAATTAAATTTTATTTTATTTTACTTTATTTTATTTTATTTTATTTTATTTTTTTTAGTATATATATAATTTATAATATATATATATTTTTTTTCAGTATTTATTTTATTTTATTTTATTTCAGTCAACAAAAATAATTTTAAATACATTGTTTTTTTTCTACAACACTGCATGGTCATGCAACATTACAGAAATATTGCAAAACTAGCTTTTTAAGAGATTAAGACTGTTTTTTGATAATACACTTTGACCAGTTTGTTGACATTTGAACTTTTTTTGTAGTACTTTATTTTTACTGTAACTTTCTAGGGTGGGCATTAACGGTTTCTTTTAAAAGTTCGGAAACTTCAGCCTGTTGTATATATGCTATACCGTAACAGTTTTTTGTTATCTGATATGACTGTTCTGTTCTCGAGGCCGGACGATCATCCCTGCCGGTCATTACAGCCTGCTGCGTTCCTAATCAGACCGAAAGGAAGAAGCTCTCATCTGATAGGGAGATGGACGGCCTTCACAAAGGCCTTACCGTCAAAACTAAGGGCCTTGTTTCTGTCTCACTCAGTCTGTCTCTCTTTTTTTCGCCTGTCTTTTAGCATAATTAGAAGTGAAGGTTAAGGACAGAAGACAGCACAGAAGATCGGCCCGAGAGATAACCCACTATTTCCTCCCTCTGCTTGTCTGATAGGCGGGGTCGGATCCTGGCATGTGAGGCATGTGTTGTTGGAGAGGGGAGGGCGGTTATATAAACTCACGATCGCTGCCCTGGGTCTCAGCTGCCCCGCTTGAGCAAATGGGTATGACATTACCACAGACCCCTTGTCTCTCTTACTTAGAAATGTTTTCATGTGTGCGTTTGTGCGCGTACGACCCTTAACACGCCATGCGGAACGTCACCGAGCGCATTCAGACAGTTTGCGTGACATCACAGAGAAAATAACATCTTGTCTGACTGTGTCAAAAAGCTTTAGCCCAGAAAAATACTCCTCAGCGCTTCAGACAGAGCACATGAACTGGCTCTCAAAGGGTGACGCAGTGTTTCTTGTTCTTTATATTACTGTTGCTGAATTGAAAACTTATTATGTTGCGAGACACATCGAAGATTTGTCTCCCGAGAACACGATAATACGTGCAGTGTTTACATTAGAGCTGCAGGATTAATCCTAAAAAGATTGCCATCTCTGTTCAAATGCCAACGCAATCTTATTGCTGTCTTTCAACCACATAATGATCATTATTTCTGTGTTACAGACATTTAAATAACTAGAATAAACTAGAATAAAAGTTTATACTTTTGGTATAAACACTTAATGTCTTTAATAGCGATCAAAACGAAAATCTTAACACGTGTATGTATTGTAATGCTTATCCTCTTCCGCCAGGAGGTGGCGACAACTGCACGTTTAAAAACGCATTTATCATTAAATTATTAATTCAAGAGATTCCAATAGTAAATGAAGTCTTTATTAATTGCGAAATTAATTTGATCGAATATATTTCTTAAAAAAGACTTAAGCAATTGTGTCAGAATTTTGTTTATTTTGTTTAGATTTCTAATCTAATCTTTTTCTTCAGAAACATGAGAATCGTGATCTCCAATTTAAAACAAAAAATCATGTAGCATTAGTTTACGTGTTTATTACTGCATATAATTCATTAAAATAGAAGTTTAATTTCATAAAGTACAAGTTCATGTCAAAATTACCTATATTTTTTTTGTTTTTCAGTTGAAAAAAATAAAATTTTTCCCTATATATTTCATTATTGAGAATTTAAAAAAGTTAAAAAATCTTGTCCCGTCTCGTTCTCGTGAACCCAGTCTCGTGTCTCGTCTCGTCTCGTCTCATGTATACATTTATATTTGTGTGTGTGTATATATATATTTTATATAATATTTAACTTAATATAATAGAAAACTATTAATATATTACAGAAAAAAGTGTGTATTTGTATATTTATATTTATATATTTATGTAAGTGTGTATATATAAAACCAGCAATTATATACATAAATTAATATAATACAGAAATGTATAGCATAAATGTATACATTTGTATTTGTGTGTGTATATATGATATATAATATTGTATGTGTAAGTGTATATGTGTGTGTGTGTGTGTATGTGTGTGTGTGTATATATATATATATATATATATATATATATATATATATATATATATATATATATATATATATATATATATATATATAAAACCAGCAATTTTATACATAAATTTATATACTATAAAAATATTAATATAATACAGAAATATTTAGCATAAATTTATATATATATTATGTATTTCTGTGTATATGTGTGTGTGTGTGTGTGTGTATATATATATATATATATATATATATATATATATCCTAAAAATAAAAAATACATAATTTTATACATTTACATAATACAAAAATATTAATATAATGCATAAATATATAGCATAATGCATGTATGTATGTATGAAAAATATACATTTATGTATACAATTATAGAATATCTAAAATATAAATATAATTTTTTTCATTTAATTCTCTAAACTCTTGTTGCAATTGTAACCCAGATTTTTGTGTTTTTGTGTTATCTGAATAAAAAAAAAACCCTGTTAATATTTGATTATGAGATTTTTGATTATGAGTGTTATGACATGTGCAGACAAGCAGTCGATCTATTAGGCTGCTGAACGTTGATTGGTGTTATTTTTCCTGTCATGCTCATGCTCACTAGGAAATATTAATATTATAATAATGTTCTGGCACATGTCCATTCACGAAATATAGCCCATTCTCATCTTTCATTAGGGGTTTATTGCATTTTCATGTCAGTCCCTCTGGTCGTCCGTTCAGGCTGTTTGTTGGGAGCGCAGAACTGCTGTCAGCCGCTGGGGCTCGTTTGCTGTTTGCATGACAGATTCATTTCCTCAGCCTCCGCTCTGCTGCGCTGTCGCCACAGTGATCTTTTCGTTCTTTTTCACATCCGTGTGATCAATCACCATGTCCCTCACGTTAAACATGTTCAGCACGCTGATTAAAAATGAGACTAAAAGCTTTGTGAATGAAATAATAGTGTGAAAGTTCTTTTTAAAAATGTGTATGAAAGCATTTGTAAGAAAACAGACAGATGCCATTGGAGAGCCTGTCTAGTATTACACCTCACATTTCAAGTTACATGAAACATTAGACACCGGGTTTGTGCTCTGCTTTGTTTTTTGTTGGCTCTGTCGGTCTCCCGCTCTATCACACACAGGCACACATGGTTTCGATTGAAGTTGACATTTGAGGTCATCATTGAGCAAGAATTGTAAATGGAGTTGATAAGCCATGAAATTATCCTCTGTAGAGACTTCACTTCCACAGGATCAAAGAAAACACACTGTCAAAACTTCTCTCTCTGTCTTTCCCTCACACACATCATTCATTCAGGTGCTGTCATGTATCCAGGGTGCACACAGAGTTCACAGGTACTAGTGTTCAGACGTCACGTCACTTCCCAGACATGCTAGATTTAAGGTGTCACTCTTTTTCAGTGATTTTTTTTCCTTAAGGCTTTAAAAATGATAAAGTATGATATGTTCCATTTAAAATTAAAATAAAGCATTATGCTTTCTTTTAATTTTAAATAAAACATATCATACTTTATCATTTTGTAAAATGTGGTTCACCAGGTAGTAAGACTAGTATGGCTTAACATAACATAAATGCTGTTCCTTACTGAAATATGTAGTAGAAAACAAATGATTTATGTTATTTTATACATATTTTGGACTATGAAGGGCGCCATTACTTTTGGTGATGTGAAATGGTTGTACTAGGTGAGCTACTGTCGCTACCTGTTGCTATTTTTACCACAACACAGCTCTAAATAAGTGACTCTGAAAATAAAATACAGATACAATGCCACATTGTGCGGCTTTTGGTTGTTATTTTCAGTTGAAGGGCAACAAGAGAAGCGATGTAAGTTTTCACTGCTTTTCCTAGCGATAAGAAGAGGAGTAAAACAATGGAATGACGCCTGTGAAGAAATAATACTTTTTAAAGACCTGCGTCTCTGTCCTCTCCGCTTTAGCCCTGATGCTTTTGAGGCTTTTAGTAGACCACAGCTACTAAAAGAACTTGTAAACGGCAGAGACAAGAAACACTAGACACCATCCTGGCAGGATGTAAACATACCGACGCTTGTCATGGTGCCGCAGTTACTGATAGAGTTTCTCAGCAGAGATTTCACTCAATATCCTGAGGCGTTAAGACTCCTTGTGGGGAAAAAAATCTATGGTACGCAATTTGTTTTAAGCCTACGCTTATATCACCACTTGTAAGTGCTTTAGTAGCTGTGGTCATTGTATCCGTATTTTATTTTCTGGCTTGTGTTGCAGTAAAACCAGTATAGCTCACAGAGTACGACCATTTTATGCCAAATAGTCCAAAATATGTACTAATCGAAGTGAATTTTTAAGTAACGCAAGTCTTTCATGGGTTTTCTACTACATATTTCAGTAATAGACAATATTTGTGATGCGATCTGGGAAAACCCAACACATGGTGAAATTTTACCTTTTTTAGGCTTTGATACCATATGAACACAGGGGTTCAAGCCCTTTCCAAACTGTATTTCATCATGTAACAAAAGTAATGGCTATCTGAAGTTGGCTGATAGCTATGATTTTCAAGAATGGAATTTTGAGAAAAACGGGTTTAAAGTGAGATGTGTTTTACTTTCACTTTATGGGTTTAAGGAGAGCTGTCAGGAGCGCTATACTGCATTATTACACAAACAGACTAACGTCTGTTTTCCGTTGTTTATCATAAGTTTAGTCACCCTTTGTATGTTTAAATAGCACAAATAATGTACCTTGTAGTTGTAGTTTATATGTAGAAACGCAAGTGCAGCACAACTATAACAGACTGTCATTGGACTCCTACTCTTTAGTAACTTCATCATCCGATCCTTCTTCTCTGGATATGAAATAGTCCATTATAACATCGTTTAGGGGACTGACATCACCAGGATTGAGCAGATTGAGACAAGTTAGATCGTTTGAGTGAGCAGCTTCTTCCGACTGCGTTGATCTCTTGCGCTCCACCATCTCACGATATTAAAAAAATAAATAAATAAATACAACTTTGCGTGTCTAGTTTACACAGGACTGGTGGGAAATGTGCATTGATACACCTTTATTAAATATGTTATGTGGTTTATTTTGATAGGTTAACTCTTTTTGTGGTGTTTAGAGAAAGCACCTTCGCAGCACGTTCTTAACAGAGAAACTTCTGCTTGCTGCAATAAATCGCAATTTTACTGCACTAAACTAAAAGTGAATTTTGCTGAGATATTTTCAGAGATGATAGACAAGATTATAAATTAGTAATTTAACGAAAACCTCATTTTGACAAAAAATTGACATTCAACCTATTTTTCAAATTTCCTGAAAACAGATTTTACATTATATTAAGCCATACAAGTCTTACAAGTGTTTCCTTTAAGTATGTTTTATGTTGCTCTTTTTACTGCAACACAACTGGGAAAATAAAATACTGATACAATGCCGCATTGTGTGGCTTTTGGTTGTAATTTTCAGTTGAAGGGCAACAAGAAGCAATGTAAGTTTTTACTGCTTTCCTAGAAATAATAGGAAATGCCTGTGGACAAATAAACTTCCTAAAGAGCCGCGTCTTGTTCTTTCCACTTTCCACAGCCACCGAAAGAGCTTACAAACGGCAGAGACAATAAACGCTAGATGCCATCCTGGCAAGATGTAAACATGTTGACGCTTGTCATGATGCCGCAGCCACTAAATAAGTTTCTCAGCTCAGGGACGTTTGAACTCCTTGTGGGGAAAATCGCTATTAGAACATTTGGTTTAGGTCTACGCTTAAATCCATCGCCATTTGTATGCTCTTTCATTAACTCTGTTCATTGTATCAATATTTTATTTTCAGAGTTGCGGTAAAAATAGCAACATGTAGCGCCAGTAGCTCACCGAGTGGTGCCACTCATAGTTTAAAATTTATACAGAACGATGTGGATTTTTTAAAATAACTTAAATCTTATGGGTTTCTACTACATTACATTATATCAAGCTATACAAGTCTTAATACCTGAGGTTCTCTTTAATATACAACAATCCATACAGGTTTGAAACAACATTAGACGTTTAGTTTTTGGGTGAACTGTCCCTTTAAACAAAGGTGTGACATAATCCAAATAAAACTGCTGAGGTGTATTCAAATGTAAATATGTATTGAAGGGTGTTGGTGGTGAGGAGAGGTTGCGGTTCTCCGGCTCAAAATGAAGTATGAAGATCTTAAGTGTGCCAGTGTGCTGACAGTGTGGAATGAGAGAGACCTGGAAAGTTTGTCTTTCCTTTCCTCAGTCCTGCCCCCATTTCCCTGTAATCTCTATCACAGCTGTGTCAATGCTGTAAAAAATCACATTCTTCCCAATTAGATCTTTGTCTGGTTTACCAGCCCATTTCTTCTGCGCTTACCTCAGATGGCTCTCAGTGGAATTCAGCTTTCTGTAAGTTTGCCACACAACTGGGGAGGTCCAACTCAATTTTACCCACAAATACACAGAGGGCCGAGGCGCTGAATGAGATGGAGTGCTGAAAAATATCTGTTCTGGGAAGAGATTTTTTTATTTGAACCATCATTCTGGATTCATAGCTGCACCTGTGTTTAAGATGCCTTTTAATCCCAAAACAACTCCTTAAGTTGATTGCTTTGGAAGCCTTGTATAAAGTTCTGCCATTTGGCACAATGTGGTTATTGTGTGGTGGTTGTAGGTGGTCCGGGGTGGGGAGGAATGGGTGGAATAGTCTTTTTTTTTTCTTTCTTTTTTTACCAAATCAGTATTGTACTGCTGTGCACATCTGGAGAAAGAAAGAGGAGGTTTACCTTCTTGGATTACTTCTTTGGCATCTGGAAAACGGAATCACTTTGGAAGTTCTTGGATGCGTTTAGTGTGTGAGCCTTTGAGAAATGCTAATCTGCTGTGACATGTTAACATAGCATGCGATGGCACATGCCGGCATATGAGCGTGCGTGTCAGTGAGTCCTGCAGGAGGTAAAGTAGTAAGCGAAGGTTGAAGATTCTACATCTTAATGTGGCATAAAGCACTTCGGCTAAAGAGCTTACAGCTTAGTTAGGATCTCGTCTTTCTCTTTCTGCAGAGAGAGAGAGGGGAAAGAAGTAACATTGAAGCGAGGGATGGTTGTAGCTTTTTTCTAGAGGAAGAGTGGGATCAGATGCTCTGATTTTGCCACGATGGTACCAAGGTACTGTGTTTACAGTTACAAAATGGTTTCTTTGGGTTAAGTCCTTATGGATATGTATCTATACCAGGGTCTTCCGTGTCAACTCAACCAGAGGTCCCCAGCTCAATTTTTGTTTTCAATTTTGTTTAAGATTTTGTGAAATAAATACATAAATAAAGAAGAAAGCCAAATATTAAATGTCATCAATGTATATTTACTGAGTAATTCACTATTTTGTAAAAGGGGGCCAAAAGTTCAATTTTCACCTGAGATTTGGAGCCAAATTACAGGGAGGTAAAAATGACTCTAGAAAGATGGCAACATCACAATGTTATTTTCACACAGAGATTGGAAGGTCTATTAGTACAATATGTTGACTTAAGCAATCTTAGTTGCATTATATCCCAACGGTGACCATTTAAAAATGGTGAAAGAGCACTTTTCAAAGGTTTTCTCCAGTGTTTGCATGCTTGGAACTCAAGAAGTATTAGAGATATATTAATGCCCTTTAGATACTGGGTCTTAATAAACTTTCTTTTTTCTTAATTTTGAATGCCCTGTGTGGTTCAGATCCAGAGAGTTTGAAATTTAAATATGGCTTCAGGAGTATTTTTTATATATATTTTCAGTGGTCAGAAACCAAGGTCACTTTGTATAATGATACAGGAATGCCTGAAGAACAAATAATGTTGAAGCTAACAATGTGTCTTATTTACTTCAATCAAATCAAATTTTAAGTTTACTTCTATAATTTATAGTTTCAACATTTGTTCTTTAGGCACTCCTCTTCTAGTATCATCTTTATGCAAAGTGACCCACATTTGGGTTTTGCCTTTAACAATTTACTCCTGGAGCCATATTGAAATTCCAATATCTCTGGAACTGAATCATACAGGGCCTTAAAAAGTAAAGTTTGTCAAGACCCAATATCTAAAAAGGCACTAAGATATCTCTAATATGTCTTGAGTTACAGGCATGCAAACTTTTTGATAAGTGCTCTTTCGCCATTTGTGAATGGTCACCATTGGCATAAAATGCAACAAAGATTGCTAAAGTCAGCAGATTGTGATTTGATCACATATACACGTACTGTTCAAATGTTTGGGGCCAGTGAGATGTGCTTGAAATAAGCCTTATATGCTCACAAAGCTCAAATGGTGTACAGGACAATACTATCAAAATGTCACATTTAGGGTTACAAGTTTATTCTGTGCCCCTAAATATGAGCAGAAATGGTTAATGGTCAGCTAAAATGGTTCATTAGCACATATTGTCCTCATATGTGTGCATGTATATATTACTGCTATTCTTCTCGTTTTTCTGTACATATGATCAACTTTTTTTTCACTTTTCTTGTAGAAATCCAAGCTGTGTTCATTTGAATGTTTAGTCTTTTTTCCATTATCCGATGTGTGGAGGCTCAGGCTGTTTTGTGGCTGCAGGGCTAAAGGCATGGAGGGCAGGATGGAGGAGTGGCTGAAAATGTTTTGTTAGCATGTGGGAGGGACGGTCAGGCGGGGTGGAGTTGAGTCTGGATGTTCTGGAGTGCTGCCAGGTGGAGTTGTTGGATAATTGCATCATTATCTCTGGTTCTCTGTGCGTGAGCTCCTTCATCTCATTAGACGGCAGTAAAGTGGCTATACAACGGCCCCACTGCACACTTCCTTGACAAAGCTTGTGCTCTTTAGCACTATTAGCCGCCGTAAGAAATTAATCATTGCTTTATTTGTGTTCTGTATATGTGTTACCTTTCAGTGGTGGTGTAAACTAACACTACGTCAGTGTTGCAATTAGAGATTGGGAAAAAAATGAATATACTGTACTGTATCAATATTCTCATAGCACTTTTTGGGTACTTTTCTTTACATTAAAGGAATGATTAGGGTTTTATACTTGAGGTCAAAAGTTTACATACACCTTGTGGAACCTGCAAAATGTTAATTATTATATTTTTCACCAAAATAAGAGGGATTGTACAAAATGCATGTCAGTACTGATCTAAATAAGATATTTCACATAAAAGACCTTTACATATAGTCAACAAGAGAAAATAATAGTTGAATTTATAAAAATGACCCTGTTCAAAAGTTTACATACACTTGATTCTTAATACTGTGTTGTTTCCTGAATGATCCACAGCTGTGTTTTTCTTTTCTTTTTTTTTTTTTTTTTTAGTGATGAAGTCCCCTGTTTTTTTTAGTTCATGAGTCCCCTGTTTGTCCTAAACAGTTAAACTGCCCGCTGTTCTTCAGAAACATTCTTCAGGTCCCACAATTTCTTTTGGTTTTTCAGCATTTTTGTGTAATTGAACTCTTTCCTACAATGACTGTATGATTTTGAGATCCATCTTTTCACACTGAGGACAACCGAGGGACTCTTATGCAACTATTACAGAAGGTTAAAAATGCTCACTGGTGCCTCAGAAGGAAAAACAAAGCATTAAAACATAGGAGTATAAACTTTTGAACAGAATAAGGATGTGCACGTTTTTCTTATTTTGCCTAAATATCTTATTTTTTCATTTAGTACTGCCATTCAGAAGCTACAGAAGATACAAGAAGACAAAATAAGTTAAATTTACCATGACCTTAGAATTTTCTGCTCTTAATGCTTCCTTTTGAACTTCTATAGTAGTTGCCCTCAGTGTGAAAAGATACAGTTATTGTTGGAAAGGGTTCAAATACACAAAAATGCTGAATAACCAAATAATCTGTAGAACCTGAAGGACTTTTCTGATTAACAATGGGCAGTTTAACTGTTCAGGACAAACAAGGGACTAACAACTATCACTAAACCAAAAAAACAAAACAAAAAAAAAAACATATTTAGTATGATCCCTCTTATTTTGGTAAAATAATAGTTTTTTTTTGTTCTTTTGTGTCAATCAATATGATTAATATGATTACCAATCAATATGAAATCAGTATCAACAAAATGTGTGTTTGCAATGCAGAAGTAGCACAGAATCTGCATCTGAAGTGGCATTTCGATGCATTCACATAGACTGTTTAGGATTTAATCTGCAGTTACAGATGCATAAATTATGTTTTGATGTTAAAAAACATTTAATACTAATATTTGAAATGATTGTGGGGAATAAGAAGAAAATCCACTTTAAACATAGGTAGCAAATCACTGCATAAGTGAGTCATTCATTCAACTGATTCATTCAAACGACTGATTGATTCAGTAACGAAACATCATTGTGTGTTACTTAGAGAAGCAAAACAGTTCTGCTGAGGCTTTGTTTGGAACTATTTTCGTCGACAAAATGCACCAAAAACAACAAATGTTGTCTTAAAATGTAAGTCATTTAATATTAACTCTTGTTTATTGGACTGTTTTATAAAATCAATATCACATTTGCAATCATGTTGACATTTGGAGAAAAACTGTACTTTTCGTGTTATATTAACTATATCACTCTCTATGTTTTTGTTGGTTTTTACAACACACTCACCAATGTTAAATATAGTTTAAACAGATTTGGTCAGATACCCCGATGTGTGGCCAAATTGGCGATACTCGGACAAATTTTTTCCTTCAAAAATCAGCATGGCTACAAATGTGATATTGATTTCATACAACAGGTAAATAAACAAAGTTACTATTAAAAGACCTACATTTTAGACAGTATATTTCCAGTTTTTCCAAACGACTTCACGGTACTGTTTTGCGTCTCTGAGCAACATGATGGTGTTTTGTTTCTGAATAAATCAACTGTTTAAATAATTTGGTTCAATTGCAATGGCTCACTTGCTGCCACCTTCTGGCGGTTTAATTCCGCATTTAAAGTATTAACATTTGTAAATACATTTAAATGCCACTTCATATGCAACTTCTGCAAATATGAATTTGGTTGATACTGATTTAGTTTGTTTGGTAACAGCCTAAATGTATTATTATTATTATAATTGACTGATTAAATGTAAGACTCAAAAGATGATGCACATTTTTAGAAAAAATGGTTCTATAAAGGTAAAAGTGCCCAAAAATCAATTTAAACTTTATGGAAAAGAATAATTTCCATCACTGCTGTGAACTGACCACACAGAATATGAAGAATATCAAAAACTTTAGGAGTCAGCACAATAACACGCACAGCAAAATATTGTCTAATTGTCATTATCATTAATATCCCAGAAAATATCAAGATGATATTTTTTTGTCATTACCGCACACCCCTACTTGGATGTCAACAACAAGGATTGCACGGATAATAGGTTGTTCTGCTAATTTATGCTGACTAAACTAGGGAAAAAATGTGTGGAAGCTGCTAAATCATATAGAGAAGGACTTGGTAAGCAGGAAAAGGCACAATATTTTGACAACAAAGTTAATAGGCGGTAAAGATATGTACAAGCAGTATTAAATAAGACATTAGCCTAATATCTCAACAGCCACAAACCCCTTTTGTTCCTCAGACAGTTTTTTGCACTCTTCTCCTTGATTTGCTATAACTTTTGGCAATCTATAGTACTCCAAATGTTTTTCCCAGTCAGACCGATTAGTACAGCCCAAAACATGACAATAACTGACCATTTTCAGCAGCAATAATCAGCAAAACATGCGAGTTTCAATCGGTTTAGTGGCATTGTTTATGTTCAGTGCCGCCAATATGGATGAACGATGCCGCGTCGTGAAAACACTATTATCGTAGGTGACACTCCAATCTCAGAGTGAGATGGACAGAATAAAGTGAGGAACGTTAACCAGCTTTTAGTCGTTTAATGAAGGCTTTCGATTTGAATTCCATCTCTATTGCCTCATAATATTGAGTCTCCTCTCTATGCAAAACGGTGGCCTGCTCAGAGAAGGTCGCTGATTGGTTTTGCCCAGTGAAATATAGGCTGCGCTGGATCATCTCCCGCTCTGTGCTTTATTTCCATAGCACTTCCTGAACATGTGCGTATTGTTTAGGACAGGTGGAGAAGAGGATGTGATGTTTTCCAGAGAAGAAAGGATGAAACGCAGAGGCTTTTGCAGACGGGACTGAAACGGAGATGATATTATGAAGAAGCCATTGTTGCGGATCTTGGTCTTGTAAAGAGGTTGATGACATGTAGCATGAAAGCGTTTATTCACAGTGCAGTGGAATGAATGATGACGGAGGCTGCACTGCAGAATGCTGTCACTATCGGCTTCATGATTAATTCCCTCACAGTACAAGAGAGTCTGCAGCCGCTACAGCATAGAGAGACCTTGAAACATTTAGGGTGTTTGTATAAACTTCCCCCGAATGTGCATTGTAATGATCCTGGATTTGAGAAAGAACCATAAGCTTGAAATGCAGAGCGTCTCTGATGTGACGCAGGTGATCAGCGCAGTCATGCATCGTGCCTTTGTTTGCATCAGTGCAGGTTGGTTGGCTTGACAGATTGCGAAGCCCCTCGGGGTGTACGCCGTTAACAGAGTCTGCACATATGGGCTCTTGATATTTTAAGCATGAACATTTGGGGGAAAATGAAATTGGGAAGGCTAGACATTAAAATTGCATGTGCTTCACATTCCCTTGGCTACTCAAAGTATGTTTGGAATGTTTTTGTATTCCAACCAAATTTCTGTTTTGTTTTTTTCCCTTGAAGCTCTGTTTTAATGGGACAATGATTGTGTTATCTATTAATTTATTTTTAAAAATGCATTAAAACTGCAATACATACATAAATACATAAACAGCTTTAGTGATGTGCATGTCTCTTATATATTTTAAAGACTTTTGATTTTTTTCAAATCAAGGCAAGGTTAGTTCAGTTTGTAAACTGATGCTGTGACTAAAAACCTAATGTTTATGAGCAATTCCTGTTGTTTGTGTAAAAAAATTCTTTCAAATTAATTTTAATGCTTTTAAAAAAAAATCTCTTATTCTCACCAAGGTTGCATTAATTTGATGAAAAATATAGTACAAACATTAATACTGTTGAAATATTATTACAATTAACAATAACTGTTTTAATAAATGTTAAAATTTGGTTTATTCCTGTGACGAATTTTTTTTTAGCATAATTACTGTAGTCTTTAGTGTCAAATGATTCTTCAGAAATCATTCTAATATGATTTGATGCACAAGAAACTTTTTTACTGAAAGTTGAAAACATTTGTGCTGATTAATATTTTTGTGGAAACAGTAATACTTTTTAGAATTTCAGGTCTATTTGATTAAAAAACAAAAACAACAACAACAAAACACACACATGCATATATGCACACACATACAGAGAGAAAGAGAGGTGTTGTTGTATTACAATAATATGTATTATTAAATGTATTAATGTCATTACATCGACAATGATTCAGCACACCATATGCTAAAGTTTAATTATGTTTTTATAAGTGTTATACTACTATACTAATAAATATTTTATTTTATTTTATTTTATTTGCATTCTCCTCCATTTATGGCTATTCTGAAGTAGCTTTGTTTTTATTTTATTTTATTTTTTACACTTTATTTAATTGTATTCTTTAATTTTATTTTACGTTTAATGTATTTTATTCTTTTCTTTTATTTAATTTTACTTTATTTTAATTTCATTCAATTTCATTGTAAGGTTTTTTATTTTTAGCATCCTTCCCCATTTACAGCCATTCTGAAGTAGCTTAGTATTTTTATTTTATTTTATTTTATTATTTTATTTTTGGCATTCTTCTCCATTTAAAGCCATTCTGAAGTAGCTTTGGATTTATTTTATTTTATTTTATTTTATTTTATTTTATATTTTCAATATATTTTATTATTTTATTTAAATTTACTTTATTTTTATTTTATTAAATGTCATTGTAAGTTTTTTTTTTTAATTTTTATTTTTAGCTTTTCCATTCAGAAGTAGTTTTGTATTTTTTTATTATTATTATTATTATTATTATTATTATTATTAATTATTATATGTCCTTTTTTTTTAAATTATATTTAATCCTCCATTTCTAAAGTAGCTTTGTATTTGTTTATTTTGTATGTATTTATTTTATTTTTCATGTTATCTTATTATTTTATTTTATTACATTTCATTTTACGTTTTTTTTTTAAAGCATCCTTCTTTATTTACGGCCATTCTGAAGTAGCTTTGTAATTTTATTTTATTCTATTATTGAATTCAATTATTTATTCAATTCATATATATATATATATATATATATATATATATGTATGTATGTATGTGTGTGTGTGTATATGTGTGTGTGTGTGTGTGTGTGTGTGTGTGTATAATTAAAATTAATCATAAATCAAAAATCAAAAAATGCGTTATATATACTTTTTTTTTTTTTATACACACACACTTGAAACTGTCTTAACATTTGAAACTTTATTAAACTTATTATTTATGTATAACACCCAGCAGTCAATGCAAAAAAATGACAAGAGCTACCATTTTCAGACACTTTCATTGCACATTCATGTGCCACAGTCAGAGAGAGGCTTAAGACTAGATTTTAGACTGATCTCGGATTTGAAGCTCTCTTTTATAGCTCATGCGATTTGGGTTACATTTGCTTTTTTTCCTTATCTGTCTTGGGATCATTAGTTTTGTTTATAAAGGAATTTATATAAAATGAAGTTAACACAACAGAGTATGTGAGTATGTGAGTATATGAGTATGAGTGTTATGTATGCTCTAGTATGCAGTATACAGTGAGTGCTAAGTATGCACTGCTGTGGATCAGAGCTGCATTTGGGCCACTGTTAGATTAGTGTCTCAAAGACTTGTTTGGGAAGGTGCCTAAGCCTGTGTTTATGATGTACGTGTACATATACAATCTCTCTCTCTCTTGAGTGTAGTCAAGTGTAGTAGACTGGGGCAGTTGTGTGTGTGCACTACTGTTGCTAAATATAGACGGAGGCAGATGTGGAGGGAGGCCCTGATGTGGATAACATCACCTTGCCTGTCTCTGTCGTGTGTAACATCCTGCTGGCCTGTGACTCAGCAGAACTAGGCCATGGCCATCGGCTCAAGGGTCAACGGCAGCCCGAGGATAAGAGAATGACAGGAAAAGCAAAAGATGGAGGGAGGAAAAGTCTGGAGGTGGATAGCAAAGGGTTGTGGGAGTGAAATCGCAGCATTAAATAGTAGCAGTGTTAGGTGGAGCCGCAGGGAATAACAACTGTGAAGGAGAAAGAATGTGTTGCTATGAATTAGCTGGTGTCCATTTGATCACCACTGTGTTTTGCTTACAGGCGATGGTTTATACTTATTCCACTATATAAAAACCTGAAACGTCCAATCTGGACTTTATTTTAAATAAATAAAGACCTTTCTCTATTATTTACTAATGAACTATGCTATTATGATCATTCATTTATTGTAAATTGTATCACACAGAAAAAAGTTTAAAGATTTATAAATTTCGTCATTGCCTTGACAATGACTCACTAGCTTAGCATATACCAAGTGTTCAAGTAGTAGTGTTGGATTTTCTTTTTAAAATTTTCATTCTTTGTTGTATTTGTTTTATTTAGCATTTTTTATTATTACATTTAATTTGTTTATTTTATTATTTTATTTTGCTTTAATTTTTATTTTGTTCTATTTAATTTTACGTTTTTTTTTTTAATCCTCTTTATGGCCAAGTAGCTTTGTTTTTTTTTTATTTTATTTTACTTTTTTTGTTTTTTTTGTATTTTACATTATAATTTATTTATTTTATTATTTTATTTAGCTTTCATTTTTATTTTATTATATTTATTTTGAAGGTTTATTGTTTTTATCATCCTTCTCCGTTTACAGCCACTCTGAAACAGTTTTGTATTTTTATTTATTTCATTTTGTTTTAATTAACTTTTTTTATTTTACATTTCATTTGTTTATTTTATTCTACCTTAATTTTTATTTTATTATATGTAATTTTAAGGTTTTTGATGTTTATCACCCTATAACTTTATGGCCAAGAACCTTTGAATTTTATTTTATTTTATTTTATTTTATTATTATTTTTTTTTTTTTTTTGTATTTCATTTTATTTTATTTTATTGTGCTTTAATGTTTATTTTATTATATTCCATTTTTATTTTGTTGCATTTCATTTTTTTTTATTTTTTTTTTTATTATATTTATTTTTTATATATTATATTTAATATTTCTCCATTTGCAGCTATTCTAAAATAGCTTTGGATTTTTAAAAAATGTAAAATTTTTTCTTTATTTTTATTTTGCATTTGTTACTTTACATTTTATTTTGCTTTAATTTTTATTTTATTATATTTCATTTCAAGTTATTTTTATTTTTATCATCCTTTTACAGCCATTCTGAAGTAGTTTTGGTATTTTTATTTTATTTAATTTCATTTTAATTAACTTTTTTTGTATTTTGCATATCATTTGTTTATTTTATAATTTTTTTTAATTTAATTTTTATTTTATTATATTTAATTTTAAGTTTTTTTATTTTATTTTTTATCATCCTTCTGCGTTTACAGCTGTTCTGAAGTAGCTTTGTACTTTTATTTTATTTTATTCTATTTTATTTTGCATTTTCTATTTGATTTTACATTTCATTTATTTCATTTATTTAATTTTATATATTTTAAGTTTTTATATTTTGTTTTACATTTCATTTGGTTATTTTATTTCTTTATTTTATTTTATTATTTAATAATTATTTAATTATTAATTCTAGGGTTTTTAACTTTTATTTATTTATTTATTTATTTTTTATATTATGTATTTTTCAGTTATTTTATTATTCAGGTCTTGTAGACTAATTATAACCAAATTAACTGAATTAAATTTTAAATTAGGTAAATGAGTTAAAATTGAGCATTGCACTTAATATAATTCCCAGAATATTACACATTAACTAGCCCTGTTAACAAATAAATCTGGCATTTCAACTTTGGACCACATTCACACATGCCCCCTAGTGACGGACTTGGAAAGATTGAAGATGGTGTTGGTGGTCTTGGCTCAGCCGGTTGCTGTTTGCTTAGTCACAGAGCTCTTCTCCTTGAGGCTCCTCCGTGAGGACAGCACGTGCTTTATTTAGTTATTGTGTTGCATCAGCAAAATGAAAAATCATTGCAGCTGAGTGAGAGCGAGACAGGTCAGTGGGGTTCCTGTTAGCATGGCTGGCGTGGTGCCACAGTCCTGAAGTGTGTGTTGCTTGGGTGGAGGGCTGCCATATTGACTTGCGAGCGCGCCCTGCTGCCACGTACATAGCGGGGGGACTGTTCACCCTGCGTGGGGTGAGAGTGCTTTATATCACAGAGACTTTAATCAAACCCAGTGGTGGGCCGAAAACCAAACTGCAGCGAAGCGAGAGAGACGTAGTGTGACGGAGGGTAAAAGAAAGTGACACATGCATCAAGATGATTAAAAAAAGGAAGACAAGGACACAAGAATGGATTGAGGGAACAATTAAAGTGAGGAGAAAGAAAGATGCCATGGAACAAAAGCAAGACGGAAATTCAGAGGAAGGAAGGGGAGTGAGGATATGGCCCTCAGCAGTGCAAGCACAACTCTGTGTTTTATTAGAAATGGGGCCTTTTGTTTCTGTCGGCCTTACGTTAGAACGTCCAGTAGTCCTTTGCACCACGGTTGGGCTGGAAAAAGCCTTTGGGTAGAGAAGCTGTAATAAGTGTAGTTTCTTGTCAATCTTCTAAAGGGTTTAAAAGTGCTGTGTTCTGACATCATGTATTATGTTAAAGCAACTAGATGTACACCACCAGTCAAAAGTTTTTGAACACTTGGTGAGTCTCTTTTGCTCACCAAGCCTGCATTTTTTTAAAATCTAAAGTACAGCAAAAACAGTACATATTTTAAAATATTTTTACTATTTAAAAAAACAAAAAAAAAAAACTATGGTTTTATAATATTTTTATCATAATTATTATTATGTTGAATATAGCTTAGTATTTTTTTTTCAGGTTTCACTGATGAAAGAACAGCATTTATCTGAAATAGAAATATTTTGTAACATTGTAAATGTCTTTTATAGTCAATTTTGATCAATTTAAAGCATCCTTGCTAAATAAAAGTATTCATTTTTATCATTTATTTCTCAAAAAAAAAAAATCAAATAAAAATAAATAAATAATAATTTGAAGGATCATGTAACATTGAAGACTGGAGTAATGATGCTGAAAATGTAGATTTGATCACAGAAATAAATTACATTTTAAAGTGTATTCAAATAGAAAGCGGTTATTAAAATAGTAAAAATATGTCACAATATTCTGTTCCAAGTGCAACTTATAACCAGACATGAAGTTGTCAACCAAATGTAAATGTTAAACAAATCACTTGTTTAATATCTTTGCAGAAAAGATATATGAACTACAACTACATCTTGCACAAACTTGTCATGTTAGGTTCATAAATAATACAATGAAAATGCTTTAAAAAAATCTCAAAAGTCAAGATACCGTATTGACCCAAATATAAGACAAGTTTTTTTTCTTGAAAATGCATCTAAAAAAGGCAATTGTTTTATATTCAGGGTCTGGACTTTGATGTGTCAGTAATACACCAACAACTATAGGTGGCGCCAAATCCGCGTAAAACTAGTATCCGTAATGTTAGAACAATGTGACTGAAAACAAAAGAAAAAGAAAAGCTTAGAAAAGCATGATTATCGCATTAACCAATCACAGCCAAACATAACCAGTCATATCCAATCATATCACAATGGAGGCATTGCCTCCTCTCATGTGGCTTTCCCTGATTCATTTTCAATTACCCTCCACCAAACTCACTGCATGCTTTTAGGTCTGTTAAAACTCAGTGGGCTCAGGGGAGGCGAGAAAGACGCTGACTCCCGCTGTAACTTAACCTTCTGTTAGACGTTTCTTTAGAAAATTAGTGATTTATACATTTTAATTTCTAGTATTTATATATAACATTGCATGGTGTGAAGTCAGTGGTCAGTATTTAGGTTAATGAAGATCCCAGATGGCACATTTATTGTAACAAAGATCCTGTAGATGATAAATGCAACCCTGGTCAATCCATTTCCACCTGCTTATACTGGCTGTTTTATAAATCTCCTTTTGTAATGTCCTGAAAGAGCCAGACTCTTAAAGCACATGTAAGGTTTGGCCTAATGAGGAAATATTTGTAGGCAGACAAACAATGATGCTAAGCTGCTTTAACAGCCGTTTCTATCAAGCGTAGAATGCAAGCTAGCAGTGTTAATAGGCTGTGCTAATTAATTGTGTTACTTCACACCGGGTGTTCAGAGTCTTAATGCTTCTCTGTTAATCCTATCAGAAGGGTCTGATTTGTTTGGCGGCGTGAAAGTTTAATTCGGTTGTCTGATGCTTGACTGGATTGAATAAAAGAAGGGAAATATATATATGTATGTATGTATGTATGTATGTATATATATATATATATATATATATATATATATATATATATATATATTAGTGCTGTCAAATGATTAATCACGATTAATCACATCCAAAATAAAAGTTTATGTTTACATACTATATATTTGTGTACTGTGTATATTTATTATGTATAAATAAATACACACACATGCATGTATATATTAAGAAAAATATTTTAGATGTACATCTAAAATATTTACATTTATTTATAATCTAAATTGTATACAGGTATAAATATATATACATATAAGTATTTTGTTTTAATAAATACATGTATGTGTGTGTATTTATATGTACATAATAAATATACAAAGTAAACACACATATAGTATGTAAACATAAACTTTTATTTTGGATGCGATTAATCACGATTAATCGTTTGACAGCCCTAATATAATAATAATAATAATAATAATAATAATAATAATAATAATAATAATAATAATAATATTATTATTATTATTATTATTATTATTATTATTATTATTATTATTAATTAATTTATCTATTTATTAATAAATTGTATTATTAGTTTTACTCAACAGTTGTTGAGTAAAGCTATAAGGACTGAACTAATTTATTATTAATTGAAACAAATAATTATTTTAAATTGCAAACTTTTTTGCAACTATTTTTTTTTTTACGTGTGAAGCTGAATGTTCAGCAGCTATTACTCCAGTCTTTAGTGTCACATGATTTTGTAGAAAAATCATAATGCATTTTCAGGTTTTTTCAAGAATATGAAGTTCTTAAAAGAAACCATTTATTTGAATAAATATGTTTTGTAACATTATATAGGTTATTACTTTTGACCAATTTTAATGTGGCCTTGCTGAATATAATTTTTTTTTCTTTTTAAAAAGTCTTGCTGTCCCCAAACTTGTACCAACTTGTACTTCTTCCAAAAGGGCAATTGTAAGATTTCTGAGTTTGTGCTTCTTCGAGTTCCACTAAAGACGTTAATGCATTAACACTAACACTCTCGCCCATAAAACACTCTGATAACCCCAACAGTCACAAACACAAAGGCCAGTGAAGCTAAAAAGCTTGTCTGATGCCTGCAGTCAGAGAGGCCTAATATAAACGACAGCTCTATCTGATCAGCACTGCATGTCTGAGATGAATCATTGGAGGCATATTTTCTGCCCAGAGTGCTGGGAATCGATAAAAGCAATCTGGAATGTGGTAAACAATTTCACTTGCTACTGGAGAGAGATGCGGCTGTAAAGTGTCTCTGTCTTTTTTATCTCGTATGCTCATTTGAAATCCTCAGGATGAACGGCGATAGGCTGTGATTGTCATAAATTCCAGCACAAAGCAGTACGTTCCTCCTCGTAAATAAAAGGTTAACGTGACACTCTGACTGCACTTATATTAAACATTACTGCTACATTAACACATCAGATGATCCTTAGTTTAATTTTTCAGTAGTACTAATAAATTATTTGTGTGCAGTGTGGTTAATTATTTGACTGGTTCACAGGCCTTTGTGATTATTTATTAATTTTATTTATTTATTTTTTATTTTTTGCTGACTATCTCTACCCTGCATGTTTTGACAATAATTACAGTAATATATGTGACCCTGAGCCACAAAACCAGTTCTAAGGGCCCATTTTCTAGAACTGAACAATATTTAGCTGAGATACAGCTATTTGAAAAAATCTAGATGTTGAGAAAACTGCCTTTATAGTTGTCCAAATGAAGATTTTGGCAATGCATATTACTAATTAGAAATTAAGTTTTGATATATTTATGGTAGGAAATTTACAAAATATCTTCATGGAACATGATCTTTACTTAATATCTTAATGATCCATAATTTTGACCCATACAATGTATTGTTGGCTATTGCTAGTAATATACCTGTGCTAACTGTGATATATGTATGTATGTTCTTTTTTGTTTATTTGTAGATTAATAGTAGTACATTTATAACTAAATAATGTATTGGTATTATTGCAAATTAAGATTTTATTGCAAATATTATTCAGGGTTACTATAGTTCACTAAGACTAAAACTTAAACTAAAATAAAAGCTTATGAAAGTAATACAATTAATACAAACTAATACAAAAATAGCCATTCAGTCAAACCAAAATTTATTTAGACACCTTCAACATTTCTCACATTATCACAGTTTATTCGCTATAGTTTAGGAAATAGCAATAAATATGACAAGAACTCAAGAGTTAAACTGTCAGAACAAATTCATCTTGATAATGTCAGATAACTTTGACCTGACCATGTTTTGTTACATACCTTTCTATCAAAATGTCAAATCAAATTTGGTCCCAAATGTGTATCAATTTTACTAATAGTCCAATGTATGAAGATTTTTTGGGTATAATATGTCACAGTTTACTTTATTTTGCTCTCCTCTCTTACATAAATAAACTATAGTGTCCTGCACCCCCTAGTAAGAAATATGTGTATGTGTATGTGTATATATATATATATATATATATATATATATATATATATATATATATATATATATATATATATATATATATATAATATATATGTATCTATATATATATATATATATGTATCTATATCTGGTGTTTGAATATTTTTTGTTTGTTTGTTTTACTGTATTTAAAAAAGCTACAAAAAAAAAACACTCAACACAATTACTGTCACCTTAACTAATATAAAATATTGATTCATAGAGCCCATCATTTACAGGTATAATAGGCAGACAATGGCCGCAGGTTCATAGTTATACATTATATTCTGTGTGCTTGTTATTTTAACCACCAGTAGGGGGCGGCACACTTAAACGTCAAAGCTGGATGAGTGCTGCTCTGACCAGCGTTGCCATGGCGACAAGGCCCAGTGTGATGCAGGCCAGGCGTAATGGAGGGAAACAGAGAGGGCAGTGTAGAGCTGAGAAAGAAACGAGAGCAGAATACCAAACAGACGCCTGTTTACAGACCTCATACCTGTTTTTCACACAGACTCCTGGACACATGGATCTACAGAGCGGCATCACGCTATCTGGGTGTTTTTGTCGCACTGCGTTCATAAAAACATCAGCACCACTGAGTTTTTAACCTGTGAGACTGAATGTTTTTATTGATTACTTAGATTTGAGCTGTGGTTGTAATCTATGCATTTATATAATGCTTGGAAATCAGCATTATTAAGTTTAAAGAACTGAAAGGTGGAATTGAGGTGATATGTAAGTGTTTTAGCAGAGTGATCTTGTAGATGACGTCTAATGAGGTAATGCTCATTAGATGTCACTGATAGCCCTAGAGGTTGGTCCACAGGGTGGCTTTGGGCACATTTCATAAATGATGGTTAACTATGATCTAATATGTATATATTCAAAATCTATTAATACTTGATCCCCCCCCCCCCTGAAATATTGTTAATCTTCATCACTCAAAATTATCAGTGGAATATTAGCTGTAGGTATACTGTTCTTCAAACATGTTTGACAAAGTATCTAAGGCATTTCATCAAAATTATTTGTGAAAAACAGTAAATCAGTAGGAAGTGTAGAGGTTCTTGCTTTGAATGACTTCAGCTTCAGACTAGTTTCACAGACTTCCCTGGTGTGATTATGGTCCACTCTTCTTCCACTTTTGTCCATAGTTTAGTAACTGTAGTGGGTTTCTTAGCCGTAACTTTGTTGCCACAGAGATTTTCGCTCGGGTTTAGATCAGGACTCTGGGCTGGCCGTTTCATGATTTCAGTGTTCTTAGCAACTGCTTTAACCATTTTGCAGTGTGACGGGAGCATTGTCTTGCATGAAAATTGCTGATTGGGAGATGTTTGCAGGGAAGGAACTGGATGTTGCTGATGAAGGTTCTGATAAACATTGCATTCACCCTGACATTTATCTGTATAAGAGGCTCAACTCCTGCTACAGAAAACATCCCTCAAACCATGACACTTGGGCTTCAGTCTTTTGCCTTTCCTCAGTTTGATGCCAAACAAAATGTTTCCAGACCCAAATAAACTAAACTTGCTCTCATCACTAAAGTAAACATTAGCTCTTCTCTCTCCGCACAACATGCTCCTCAGCAAAGGTAAGCTTAGCCTTTTGATTCTTTCTGTTGATGAAAGGTTTAGTCACTGCAGAGTGCGCTTTCAGTCAGACTTCTCTTAAATGTGCCAATACAGATCCTTAAACTGTTCAACACTGAACTGGCAAGCACTTCCAGCTGCAGTGTTAAACCAATTCCCTATTAAAGGTGCAGTATGTGAGATTGACAGCTAGCGGTTGAAATGGGTACTGCAGTCCAAAATCAAAACATTGGAGAGAACCATTTTTCTCCTACTCAGACTCGACGCTCACGCAGGTTTGCCAGATTGATTTACTGTTTTTTTTTTTTTATGTTCCTTTGCTCATAGATCATTGTGCAGTATGTAATATTGCCAGCTAGCGGTTAAAATGGATACTGCAATTATTTCAGAGTAGAATTACGGGCTACATAAACATAACATGTTTCCTAAATATCTACAAACATATTATGTTATTTTTTGGCTTAAGAAGAGTCAAAAACATATATACAGCACCTTTTAAGATTATCCAGTCTTCTCGTGCAGTTGTCTAGCGTGGACTTGAATGAATTAGTCTCATTGTAAACCTGCAATATTCGAGAAATCACACATTTGAAATGACCAAATTCTCTTGCAGTGGCTGAAAAGGTCTTTCCTTTGGCCTTCATCTGGACAACTTCCTGATGCAGGGGTTCAGTCAGAGTGGTTAAATAGTGTTTAACTGCCCCCAAATAGTCAACAAATCGTTAGTCGACCAGAAAAGGCTTGGCTGACCAAAATTTTATTAGTTGCTTTGGTAACACTTTAGAATAGGCAACACTTATTCGCTATTAACTACAACTTTTCCCTCAATAAATTCCTAATTTGCTGCTTATTAATACTTAGTAAGGTAGTTGTTAAATTTAGGTATTGGTAGGTTTAGGCATGTAGAATAAGGTCATGTACAATAAGGCATTAATATGTGCTTAATTAGTACTAATAAATGGCTAATATTCTAGTAATATGCATGCTAATAAGCAGCTAATTAAGAAACCGTAAAATAAAGTGTTACCGTTGCTTTTAGTTGCCGAAAAAAAATCTACAGGAGAAGTGACAGTTTGTGACGGAGTAATCGTTAAAGGCTCTGTGTGGTAATAGAAATACAGTACATGGAGCAGTACATCCAACACTCGCCTATCATTCATCGACCTCAAATATGGCTCATTATCTGAAATAGGCCTATGTAAATAGTAGCAACTTTACATGGCCGCTAAATCTAATGTTAACCTAGAGAAATGTGCGCTGTTCCCGTGTCTGTGTGAAGTGTAGAAGCTTGCATACTGCAGAACAGATGGAGGCCTCATTTTTTGGCATACAGGTAAGAGTAAAACATCTTTTGAATAGGTAAAGACATTTATTTGTGTACACTCATAATAACAACGAAACATTACGTTTTTGTAAAATAGTGAAAGCAAACAGGATGCGCTTTCTCTCGTTTTCTGTGAACTTGAGCGTGAAACGCTGTGTATATCTTTGTCTTACAGACATTAATATATAGAGAGAAAGAGAGAGAGTGTGAAATGTCTACTTTCTTAGATTATGTAATCTGTATGAAACATGCATTCAGGCACATCACTACTGTGGAGATGACGAGTCATTGTTGCCGACTTCATCTCTTAAACCGAAAACAAAGAAAGCACTAGTTTATTAATAAATTGTTCAAATGTTAATGCAGTCTACTTACTGTTTTTCCCTGACACATTTATAATCATTACTTCTGCGGTGCACTGTGGCAAGCTTTATGCGTGTGCTTAAGCGCTTATTAGGCTATGTAGGCAATTAAAGGCTCATTATATGATTTAAACGTTTTATTAATAAACTTGCGATTAGTCAACTAATGCTTAAAATGAACAACTACTGGTCGACCAGAAAAATCCTTAAGTGAGGGCAGCCCTAGAAATTAGCAACAGGTGCCAGATTAACAACAATAACTTGGAGGTATCTGTAAGTGTTTTTTCATTTTGATTTTGAGTTCTTTTTTTAATATCTCATGTAAGTTTGTGTTTCAGAATACATTTAATTTATGAGATATGCTTAAAAACTGCCCTTTTAATCCTGTTAGTGTAACTTGAAACAGGAAACAGTGACCTTGAAATTTAGGAAATTATAGGTTGTCCTCTAATTTTGATCTGCACTATATAACTGTTTGGACAGAATTGGAAAATGAATTTACACTGGACTAAAAACCCTTTAAGTGCCTTTTCTTATTTTAGAAGTCTGCTGTATGCCACTGGTTAGACTGTGTGTCAGGCACTTTCTTTACTTATCTGTCAGTTTTTTTTTTCCAAAAGCCTTTCTGAACAAAGTTATATTTCCTGCTTTCATGCACAGGCAGAGGAAAATGTTCAGAAAGTAGCTTGACTCCAAAGAAATTTGCAAATCTGACAGTTCTTTCATTTTCCATCTCCAAAGCCAAGTGAGTAAAACAAGACTCCGTTCAGTTACTGGATTTCGTTTTTCCTAGAACTTAGGGCTGGCGTCAGCTGGCAGTAATGTTTGTGAGTGCTACCAGGTCCTGTATTCGCACGCACGCACACATGCTCACTCGCTCGCTCTCATGCTGCCGTTCTGAATGCCGGATGCTTTGTTTGATCCAGTAATCTCTTCTAAACACACTGTGCTTCAGCTTATTCTGATGGGCATTGAGATCCAGCAGGTAATTGAAGATACATCCCAGCTACTGAGACTACTGAGTTGTCCTAAACACTTGCGTAAATGTAGATACACGCGTACTGGAATTAATCCAGCGTGCTTTGGCTGTCGTGTTAAGTGGGCGCTCGCAGTTGGGAGCTTATCGGTATCTCTGCCAGGTGCAGTTGGTTCGCTAGCAATTTGTTCTCTAATTATCTGTTTTAGGAGGGATTTGGGGCTCGGACACCAAATGGTGTCCCCCATACCCCAGTACACAGATCCACATGCATTAATATACTCCAATTCAGTACTCAAGTTCTTGGTCTGCTTTTGGAAAGCGGTGGAGTAAAATACAAATAAAAACTGTAGCAAGTGCTGCTACTTGTTCAACTTCATAACTTCAGGATTATAGACACACTAAGCAAAAAGAAACCAGTCAGCCTTGTAAGATAAGATGTGCACCATTGGGCCGTTGTAATTTCTGTCTAGAGAGTCTGCATAAATCAGCAGAGAGTCAGCAAAATGAAGCAGAACCGCTGGCATCACAACGTATCTCATACAGCTATTGGATGAGTTGGGTGAAAAACTGAACATTCAGTACCACTAATCAACATTAGTGGGCAAAAAAATCTATTTTTCAAGTAATCATTTTTTAAAATGACGTCTTTTCCTGTATTTATTTCAGCAAACATTTAAAACAAGATCTGATTAATGTGAACCTTATCATTGGTCTTCTCCACTAGATGTCAATGCTCAGTAATACTACAAATCCGCAGAAGCATTTGACCTCACACATAAGGGCACCATGATTTCCGCAATGAATGAATGAATGAAGGATTGCGCAAAGCAATGTTTTGTTTACTACACATAATAAAGTTTGGACGGCGTTTGCAGTGTTTTCAGCTTCTGCCGTCTCTCTATATGACGATATGAACACATATATCATCACCAGCTGTTCTGAGAGTCACTTCATTAGCATTTTACCGTTTAATTTGAGAAAACTACCGTCATATCACATTCACAGCAGCTGCATGTTCTTCAAGGCAACTTGTCAAAATAAAAGTTTAGTTTAATGCTAAACTGTTTCAGAAATATATTACTATTTAGCAGTTTTAAGACTTAATGTAACAACAATGCTGCTACTACTAGTAATAATAAATATGAATAAATCTTTATTTTTAAATAAGTAATCATATTTGTTTTCTTTTTAATTTTTACAGTAAACCTCTATTGTGCAGCACTTTGTTTGCCAAAAAGTAAAAGGGTTTAATTTTCATTGGATCAGGATAAATTAAATGAATGTTTTATGCCTTCATCTGATTACCAGAAAAATTAAGATGTACATTTGATAGGGCCCTATTATTGTTTTTTAAAAAACCCTATACAAAAAAATAGGTTTAAAACATAAGCCTGCGGCTCTTAAAGCTGCAGTCCGTAAGTTTTGCCTCTTTGTCGCCATCTCTGTCTGAAAACTTGCAATTGCAGTTAATTGCAGAATTATCTTCCATGCGTGGGTTGTGCATGGCTCCAGCGTGTAAGAAACTAATGTTTTGGTAGCTGTCAGTCACCGCACTGTTGTGGATTTTCACTACATTTAGAAATCACAGATTAAAAGATTCAAATATATGGCCCAAATAAGAATTTTCATCGGATATTGTCATCTAAGAGTAAGTAGCAAGTCTAAAACCTTTGTTCTGACCAACTGAGGAAAAACGCTACAGGTGTTTAAATCTAACGATCGGTTATCTCATATCACATCAAAGTAGCAAGATATTATTACTGTTACTGTTCTCAAATTGTTCATGTTAACAACACCAGCATTGCGTAACTATGTGTCTTTATTGTGTATTAGAGTTTCTGTTTCTGTACAGTCTAATCTCTGATTGACATACAATTCAAATTTCATATCAAGAAATGTATTTAACTGTAAAAGCAAATCATTCTTCCTTAGGACCGGGGTTCTCTTTAAAATACAAAAATTGTGTAATCCCACGTGGGCTATCTGTAATCAGATGCATATTTAAAACTGGAGTAATCTAATTTCAGTCACTTGTGTTTCATAAACACACAAACTTTTTGGATTACAATCCGTAACCAAAAAAATAAGTTTAATTATTTCAGCCACTGTGAGAACATAAACGATCCGCCACCTGCTGCATTCTCACATGCGATTTTGTTACTAGTCGGGGCGCCTTCTTTATGTTTAGAGAAGTGATGTAATGACGCAGTGGCATGCTTGAATTTCCCTTGAAAACCTACCCGTACCACTCCTTTTAGAAAACATTATTATAAGCTAACCGTTGTGAATCGGGCTAAAGTAAGGCGATAGTTTTGAACACTGGCTGGTTATGTACTTGCTCAGAAATTTATTTTGTATCATTTTTAACCAAAAAAGTTACGAACTGCAGCTTTAATTTCTGTTGTTAACTGTTAATGTTTTAGGAATATCAATAGCATTTCTATTAAAACTATAGTCACTGAATGTAATTAAAAAAATTGAGAATCAAATCGAATCAAGAGCTTGTGAATCGAATCAGGACATCAGAATCAATACCCAGCCTATTAGTAATCAACTAATTCCACTGGTAATTCAGAAGTCATTTTGCTGTGTTTGGTATTTTACTCCAATTTGGTTGTTCTCTATATGCTAGTATTTAATTTCTCTTTTTATTATCTGTTTTAAGTTATGCTGCCCCCCCATTTGAAACATATCTTGTAGATATTTTTTTTTTACAGAACACTTGTTTCCTTGAAATGTGCTTTTAGAGCCATTCCTTAGGCTGCACTAAATCCATTTCCATATCGCTCACGATACACATAATATCATTACATTTTGTCTAATCTACTCGCTGTGTGTAAAAAGTGCATGGTCCGTGTAACATGACACGCTAAACGTTTTAGTACACTGTTTTTTACCCTTTTTTTTTTTTTTTTTATTCAGCAGAGCAAATTCAAGGCTATATTCCAGAAGCAGTGGGCCTCATTGTTGCTTACATCATAGATTTGCAATTTGAAAGATGTTAGTGAGAATCACTAACATTCTCATCAGGCCAAACTGACATATTGACGACTTATTTTACCTCTGATAATATTCATAAAAAAAAAAAAATGCATACACTCGTATGATGATGATCTTGAAATTCCAGTAAAAACAAGTTTATGTATATATTATATTTTTTTAAGTTATAAGAAAGTTAAATAATTTTCATAACCTATTTATTTTATTATAGTCTTTATATATTTATTTATTTGAAGATATATTTTTTCTAGTTTTTTGCCTTTATTTTTTTTTTTAATGGAACAGTAAGTTTGAGAGAGAGAGAAAGGGGAAATGGGGTCGTCCAAAGTGCCACGATGCTATATGTTTTCTTGCTTTCCGTTTGAATTTTTCTAGACTAAATTAAATTAATTGGTTAAATTGCTTAAATTAAATTTTATGAATCAAAAAGTTTGGCTAATTAATTGAAATACTAAAATTTATAATATTTAATAGCAATTTATTAAAAGTTTAAGAAAAATTAAATTTTAAGGCTCTATGAAATACATTTTTTTTTTTATTTAATGAACAGTTTAAAATTAAATGAATTTTCTTATACAAAATAACACAAACTGTAATTGGCTAAATAGAACAAGGTAACGTTCGGCTGGCTAGACTGCTCACATTTCAATAACCAAACTATTTCTTTACAAAGTCAAACTTTCAAATAAACCACAGGTTGCATCAGGTTGCAAGCTAGCTACTAAGGCTACTTAGTCTACCTACACTCTTTTCATGTTGTGTGCGAGGAAGATGAGTTTGTCAACATTTTTAGGTAAAAGGGAACTTCGGGTCGTATTTACAATGTAGCCTGCTTTTTGACTCTGATGGAGTTGAAGTAGCCGGAACGCAAAGGAGGTGTTTGGCTACAAATACAGCCTTGTACTGTCACCGTGTTCATCTTCGTCATCGGACACTGGACAGCATTAAAATCTTCTACTGCAATCTCCTCTTCTCCACTCATATTTAATCGCCAATGAGAACCGTTTCGCAAGGATGCCAGGTGTTCAGGGGGAAAAAAAGTATTAGAATCTCAAAATTGAAAATCGAATGCCAACCTACCAAACGAATATTCGCTATTTTTAGTAAATACATTCTGGTAAATATTTTTTCTGTTGGATATTCCTTAAAAAAATATATTATTTATATTATTATTATTATTATTATTATTATTATTATTATTATTATTATTATTAAACTAATATTAATCATTATCTTTACATTAAGTCATATATTTCTGTCTGTTTCTTCAAGTTAAACCGATCTTTTACATTTATTTTTTTTATACGGTTTGCTGAAAAGGGCTTTCAGTTACTGTTTGCATATGATATGATGATAGTTCTTTCTCAAAAGAAACAATAAAGTGACCATTAAGTGGGCTATATTGAGACAGCAGAGGCTGAAATCACTCTAAGCATCACCCACACTTCAGTATGTGTGTCGTAAACAAAACCGTGTGTCTGCGCCATTCGTTCACACCAAGCGGCAACCTCCCGCTCTCGCTTTTGAAACAATACGGAAGTGACTGAAGCTGCAGTTCATCAGCTAGCCACTTTAGGCTGGCTCCAAAAGGGAGCAAATCCCCATAGACTCTCGTGTTAAAATGGTCAACTTTTATAACAGATAAAAACATGTTTACAGCCTGGTACAAAAAGTGGTTTTGGTTTTTACAGCTAGTTTTGCCCTTCATGACAACTCTGAGGGGGGTGAATTTTTTTCTAACTCACCCGTTTAAATTATATTAAGCATTAAAATTCTGCATAATTAAGGGCGTGGCCACTTGAGTGACAAGTGTCAGGCAGCCGTCACATTACCTCAGCTTATTCCAGCAGTTGAACTTGGCATCTCAGCCTTGTTATTGAGTTTGTTTTTTCGTAAGGTGTCACTTTATCAGGATTATTTCTTCTGGTTTCAGCAACCACACATCTTAGCTCCACCCACGTTCTGCCTCTTTGTCCATTTTCTATTTTCCTGGAGTGATGTGCTTCCAAAATGGCAACGACAAGCCCCGCCCAACTTTTGCTTCAAAAACGCTCTTCAGAAACCTATGGGTGACGTCACTGACACCACGTCTATGTTTTTTACAGTCTATGGTTCACACAGAGAACATGCAGGATACATGTTCAACTGGTATTTTTCTGGCTTAATATTGACAGACATTAGTCCATATCTATTATGAATGAAGTGTGCTGACCTACTTATGATTTATTCATCCAAAATTTGGCAAGTTTCGTGTCGTTCCGCGTTATACAGTAAATTCCATTTTTATAACTGGATTCCATGATTCTGTCAACGTTTACCACAACATAGAAATCATAGGGCCCTATTTTTACTAATACATTCATGTCAGTCTCCTTTCAATTTGAAAACCATTGTTATAGATTATAAACGTAGGGATTGTAGTAGAATTTTTGTCTTCTGCATACTAGTAACACATTTTGTACTCAACAGCCTCAACAATGTTAGTTGAATATCCACTCAAATTTCTAGCCATAACATTACCTGGTTGGTAATGGCATAAGCAACTGTAAACCCCCCAAAATTAATAAAATAAGCCATCTGCCCCTGACAGTCTCTCTGTTTTCACATCTCTCTTGGCTTCATCTCTGCAGGGCAAATCTTGGATCTCCTTGAGTTTTTTTTGTTGGTTGACCAGGAGTCCATTGTTGGCGTTGAGTTGGACCAGTAAGCAGCTAATTGGAATAAAGTGAGTTTGGGATGATGGATGGGGGTGGGTGTGTAGTCTGGCTGCTGTAGGTTTGAGTAATGACTTGCAACCTGTTGCAGGGATTAATTCACAGTGGTATGCCGCGGCGCTAACGTGAACGCCAGACTGCACACACCAACTCAACAGAAATTTCACACTCGCATATTATTCCCGTTTTAGTTCTGAAAAGGCAGTCTAATGGGTTTCACATCGAAGTGTATTTTTAGCCTTGGATGTGGCTAGATTAAGAAACGATCCTCCAGAGGTTCAATTAGAAGAGAACAGCTCTTTTCTGACCTTCTAGCTTGAACATTGCCTGGCAGAGCTGTTACTTGTTCTACAGCTAATTGTACAGCCTGCTCAACATGGTGACTGTAACACAAACTATGTGTTAAATGTGCATTTTTACCTCAATGCAATGTGTGCAACTATGTCTGCTGTGTTTAGAATCTGTTCTGAAGCTAGAGATTACAATTTCTAAAGTTTTAAATATGGATATTTTTCTTACAAAAATGCATCGATTCACTTCAGAAGGCCTTTATTAACCCCCCGGGGCTGTGTGGAGTACTTTTTATGATGGATGGATGCACTTTATTGGACTTCAAAATCTCAACACCCATTCACTGCCATTTATAAAGCTTATGAAGATTAAATTTTTCTGAAATAAGGTGGTAGTTTACACCTAGGATGGCTTAAGGGTGAGCAAATCATGGGTTAATTTTCATGTTTGAAACTATCCCTCTAACTTTTAAGCAGCATTTTTTGTCTTTGTTATTCTGAACAACTTCTGAACAATTCTTTGTTTACCTAAATTTGAGATGTAACAAAGGTAGCAACAGATCTTTTATTCTGTATTGTGACTTGCATTTGAGTGAAACCAATTATTGATAAAGGATGTAGGTTTGGGTCTTGGTTCTATTTGTCGGTTACTGATGGATGCAGTCAGTAATAGAGGGAGCAAATGACGAGAAACTCCAGCACGAGAGAAGAAGCCTGTTGCTTTGGTTACATATTAGGTCAAAATTCCAAAATTAAAAATATGAATGTATGGATCAATCACAGCAAGATTTAGGAAATTGATAGGGTGACTTTCAATTTCATGCCGACTTTAAGGTGCATAAAGCCTCTGGATTTGCAGACAATATTAAATCTATTTATTTTTAACAAACAACATCGAAAGCATTTTGTGGTTTTTGTTATTAGTTTGAACACACTGTAATGAGAGTAAAATAAAGGAGTATTGAATTATTTTGTAGAAAAGCACAAAGAGATTTATATTCTCCCAAAACTCATTCACCAAATATAAAAGGAAAATGAAAATAGTTTTTAACGTTTCTGCAAAATAGTTAGGCCTCTCTGTTTCAGGGAAAATTGCTCATTTATTAGAAGCATGTATTTGTTGAGTTAGCTTTGTCCATCTCAAATAGGCTGTTTTCATTCTGAGAAAGGGACTTTCGAGTCGTTTGAAACTGTTTTTATCTAATAAGGGCCCTCTTCAGGTGGGTATTTTGGATTTTTGGTTCCAATTCTTAGCCCAAGTTCAACGCAGATGGTCTGATGTAGTGTCAGACTCCTCCAGTCCACACTTATCTTAGTCAGTTTTCTGTACAAAGGCGATCCTGGTTCTCTACAAAACAACTGCACTTCAGTGACTAGATGATTCTAAGCTGGAATTAAGTTTTAGATTTAGAATTTACTTTAAAAAACAGTTCTTTTACAATGCAGAAATGTTTAGCATATATTACCTCCCTCAAAGAACCCTTAAAAGAACCCAGATTGTTGTAAACTTTACAGTGGATTATTACCTGACAGTCTGTGCTGGTTTATGTCACCCAAGTTTGCATTCATATGAGAATTTCAAGGGCAGAGGGTGGCATTTGGGACTTGCAGCACTTAGTATTGCCATGGCAACCAATTATGTATGTTCATAAACTTTAAAAATGCGGTTTCATTTGATCAACGGCAGACTACAGAGCGAGCGAGAGAGAAACTGATTACATCATTAGGCCTTAATGAGTCTATCCATTCAAAAGAATTCTCCAGAAATGCTATATTCCCATTAATCCACTAAAGAGAAGTCCCTTGAGTCACTTGCGTGTGTGAGAAATGTAGAGTTTGTGGGAAGGCAGAGCCGGCGACTGATCTGGCATTGGTGCGGGCACCCAGCGGAACCACATTAACACATAAACAGCTTTTGGCTATTGGCATCTTTTTGAAATGGTGCTGGGTAAGCGATCTGTGTCTTCTAAACAGATGGTGGAGCTGAGGGTGGGAAATGTTTCACATGGCCCACTCTATTGCTTGCACTGGGTTGAGGTGGCAGCCAGGTATCCCCATGAGTGTGAATGGAGGTGTGCTACTATGTGTTAATGTCTTGTAGATTACAGCTTCACACCCATGTCCACAATTAATATGTTTACAAATGTGTTTCATTTGTCATTGAGTAGGATTTGAGAAACAAATCGTACAAATCGTGCATCAAGACGTACTTGATGCAAACATCAAATAATATAATTGTACCATTTATACATTAATACAGTACCTTTCAAAAGTTTGGGGGTGTTTCTTTACATATTACTTATGTTCACCAAGATGGCTCTTATTTGATTAAAAAATAAAATAAAAACTGTAATATTGTAAAATGCCATAATTTAGTGCTGTCAGATCGATTAATCGCAATTAATCGCATCCGAAAATAAAAGTTTGTGTTTACATAAACTGTGTGTGTACTGTATATAAATGTATGCACACAAATATATAAATAAATAAATATGAAAAATATATAGATAAGCACAGCGCGCACACACACACACACACACACACACACACACAATGTAAACAAACTTTTATTTTGAACGCAATTTAATCGTGATTAATCGATAATATAATTATCATTCTAGGCATTTATACAGTACTGTTCAAAAGTTTGGGGGTGTTTTTGTAAATATTTTTTAAAAGAAATCTCTTATGCTTTCCAAGGCTGCATTTATTTGATCAAAAATATAGTAAAAAACTGTAATATTGTAAAATGCTATCATTTAGTGCTGTCAAATCAATTAATCACAAATAATCACATCCAAAAATAAAAGTTTGTGTTTACATAAACTATGTGAGTGCTGTAAATACTGTAAATAAATACACACAAATATATAAATATGCACAGTACACACACACACACACATTATGTAAACACAAACTTTTAATTTCAAATCGATTAATCGTGTTTAGTAATACTTACGATAATATACTTACCATTTTAAGCATTTAGTGCTATTCAAAAGTTTGGTGGTGTTTTTAAAAATGTTTAAGAAGTCTCATTATGCTCACTAAGGCTGCATTTATTTGATCAAAAATATAGTAAAAACTGTAATATTGTACAATGCTATAAGCTAATGCTGTCAAATCGATTAATCGTGATTAATTGCGGCTAAAAATAAAAGTTTGTGTTTACATAAAAAGTGTGTACTGTAAATACTGTAAATACACACAAATACATATAAAGATGCACAGTACACACACTCATATTATGTAAGCACAAACTTTTATTTTGGATGTACCATTCTAAGCATCTATATACAGTACTGTTCAGTACAGTACTTTTTTTTTTTTTTATAGAAGTCTCTTATGCTCACCAAGGCTGCATTTATTTGATCAAAAATATAGTAAAAACTTTAATATTGTGAAGTGCTATAATTTAGTGATTTTAAATCGATTAATCGCAATTAATTGCATCCCCAAAATAAAAGAATTGATTTCTTTCAAAAATATTACTAACCATCTCCTATATCCCAAAAGCTCTCCACTTCCATTTGCTCTCAAAAATGAGCCGACCACCCCATTCTATAGGAACATCCCAAATCCAACATCCAGAATCTTCTTCCAACCACGAATATATACCTGCTATGATCATATTAGTCATTTTAGCCTCTGTTAGCACCATTAGCCACTAGCAGGAATTTTAATCCTTTGCTGGTAAAACAGTGAGTCAGAAGCAACTAAACTACTACAGATATCTGCTGAGTTTGCATATGATTCAGCATCAGTAATGTGTGTTTCCCTTTGTTTTGCAGGAAATAAACTCAATAAGGACCTGAAGCACTACCTGAGCCAAAGGTTTCAGAAATCCTCTGCTGACTATGAGCTTCAGCAAACCATACGTGACAACCTCTATCGCCACGCTGTGCCTTGTGAGTATTTTTATTGTTTCTACTTTTCTCTAACTCCAGTGTACAGTCTGTTCTTTAGACTGTACTCTGCTGTTTGTTGCTCTGCTTCTTTCTGTTACATTCTTTGCTAAAGTTCATATGCAGAAGCTGTGCGTGCAACAAAGTGATGGCTGGACTGTTTGTTCTGAGGCTGCTGAAGGGAGGATGCGCTCAATATTCAAAGAAATCCTCCTTTCGATTGAGTAGGTGGCAACCATGTTCTTGAAGAAGTGTGATGAAATAGCGTTTTTGTATTTGTGTAGAGGAAGAGAGTATTGGACGTGTGTGGTTGAGTGGATGTGTTTTGATTCTAGAAGTCCAGATAGATATTCCCTTGTGTGTGTCTATCTGTCTGTAGAAACTGGCAAAAAAAAAAAAACGGCAAGACCTTTGTTTGTTTTTGTAACACAAATGAAGATATTTTTTGATGAAATCCGAGAGCTTTCTGACTCTGCATAGACAGCAATTTGTAAAAAGACAGAATAAATATGTTTAAAGCTCATTGGAATTGAATCTAGGAATCGATAAGAATAAGAATCGGAATCTATAAAATTGAAGCGTTACCGAACCCTAGTCAGAAAACTCAGATTTCATCAAAAATACCTTAATTTGTGTTCCGAAGATGAATGAAGGTCTTACAGATTTGGAACAACATGATGGTGAATAATTGATGACAGAATCTTCTTTTTTGGGTGAACTCTTAAAGGCATCATAGAAATCATGAATATTAAGCATCACAACAGTTTTCAATATGACATCAATAACAAATGTTTTTGAACACAAAATCTGAATATTGTAATAATTTCTGAAGATAATGTGAAGACTACAGTAATAGCGTTTTTCCATCACAGGATTACCTTTTAAAATAAAATAGAAAAATTATTTTATGTTGTTAGCCCATGATAACTAGCTAGAGTTAATAATGTTAACAAAATTAATTTACTGTAAATATTTTACAAAAAAAGCTTTGAGCTTAGTTTTTAAGAACAGATGGTGCTCTAGGCTAGTTTTAACCACACAGTCAAATGCTCACAAAGAAAAACGCTTGTGCGTTCAACTGAGTAATTTAAGTGGTTAAATGTACTTGTACCTCGACATTTATGACACAAGAGGAATGTAAACACAGCCCACTTCAACCTTTTCGAACTTATGAATGATTATTTTAAGTTCAAGTGGGGGGTGTGTGTGTAAGGAACTGGACACAAGCAGAGTTCGACTGTTTCTAAAGTAGGGGTGGGGGAAAAATTGGATTCTTAGATGCATCGCGATGCGGACATGGACGATTCTGAATCAATTCATAAATGTCAAAAATAAATTTTCTATTTCTGAATGTTAATTGATAATGTGATGTTGATTGAACGCAAAAGGCAGAACTCTAATGGCTCTTTTGCACAGGACGCACCGGTTCAGTGCAGCACTTAAGCTATTTTGAACCTTGACCGTGGCTTGCATGCACTTTGGTGCTTTTATTATTATTTTTCCTGTTTGTTTGTTTATTTATTTATTTATTTATTTGTCATTATGCACACAACACAAGGATGTTGGTTGGAAGACTACTAGCCAGTGGTTCAGAATACAAGTATGCTGCTACAGGCACATATTTAATTTCCTGTTAGTTCTTTGTAACCTTGCGGACTTGCCAAATCACTTCAATTTGTTTATTAATAAACGATTTTGGAAGTAAATTCATTGTGTCATTACAGATATTTTACAATACAGATTGCTTTAATAGTCAGACAGTGAGAAAAAAGAAAAGCAGTATTAAAACAAAAGATGCATCGATAATCGTTTTATAATCGCATCGTAGCCCTCTGAATTGTAATCGAAACGAATCATGAGGTGCCTAGGGAATCCCACCCCTACTCTTAAGCACACAGAGCCATCTGCTGTTAAATAATAAGAATCAGAATCGATTAGAGAAAATAGAAAAAAAATAATAATAATAAATCACAATGCATTTCGGTAAATCGCTGAATTGTGACAGCCCTTCAAACAATCAGACAAAGTGAGAGAAATATTGATTATAATTATAGAACTTTTCAATGCCAATATTGAACAAGAATTTATTACAAATGAAAAAAAGACTCTTTCAGAGTTTTGTGTGAATAGCTTAGCAACTTGCTAATGTCAAACTCTACTGCACACAAAACTTGGGCCCTGTCCACACAAACACTGGGTATTTTCTAGGGATGCACCGAAATGAAAATTCTGGGCCGGAACCGAAAATTCTGGATGCACTTGGCCGAAAACTGAAACCGAAAATGATTTCTCTTCAGGAGGAAGGAAGGCTGTTTCTTTTGTGAACACAGTTTCTCCAGAGTAGGAAGGAACGCTGTAGGAACAAACTCGACCGCGGGGCCTCTTCACGGAGATTTGCTTTGGGCCCCCCATAATGTAATTTACCCCTGAGTACATTACAGAAATTACCTATCGATGAGTTATATGTGGGCTCTGCTATTCCGGTGAGCATGAGCGAGCGGTACACGAGCAGAACGCACATTCATAGAGTGGAATATTGAACAGAGCACCATTTATAGGCCTATATATTATATATTTATTTTCGGCTCATATTTTTGGATGAAAATTTGGTGCATCCCTAGTATTTTCAAAACCGCAGGTTTATTTGTTCATCCACACGCAAATGCAGAATCAGGTCACTAAAAACAAACTTTTGAAAAGTCCCACTAGGGGGAAGATTTTTAGAAACTGACGTTAGTGTGCACACATTTTTCAGGTTTCTGATGTTTTCGGCCAACATGGGTTATATCGCCACCTGTTGGTTTGGCATGCAGCGCTTCATAGTATGTTTTTCATGTTTTCATGTAGACCAGATTTTTCTTTTTTTAAACTAAGGAGGAAAGAGTAGAGTTTGATGTTAGCATGTAACAGATCCAGCACAACAAAACTCTAGCTTTCCACGGGGCAAGAAACAGCAAGGCAGCTTGCCAAATTTTTGCTACAGCTTTGCTGACCGTTTCTTTTGTGCATGAAATAGTTTTGATAAGTCATAACATTTGTAACAGCTCTTCCAATGCTGTCTATTTCAAAAGGAAAACCCTGCTCAGCTTTAAATAGTTTGGATCTGGAAATAGTTGCATCTTTCTCCAGTTAATAGAGCTGTCTCAGATTAAACACACTGATCCATTAGCTGATGTGACAGAAAGTGAGTGGCAGTTTGTGTGTGTGTGTGTGTGTGTGTGTGTTTGAGAGTGATTGATAGACATGAGACAGCTGGAGGGACAGATGGGAGGGAAGGACTGATCAGAGTAGTGGGCTCCATCTCTCTTCTCAACTCCATCACTGTTTTGTGGATACAAAAACATAGACGTGGCCTCCAGTAATCAAATCCATCCATATGTGTGTGAAAAACAAAAATCATTGGTTTAAATATGAAGCGAGTAATTTCTGCCAGCAGTGGTACCAAACAGAATTGGTATGGTTTGAACAACGGGAGACAGGGAAAGGGTTTGGGATTTGTTTCGAAATGTCATTGCATACTTCACTTTTAAAGACATGCTATGTAGATCGTGGACATTGAGGACAGATGAGATGTGAAAGAGGCCATCTATGAAAGTAGAGCGGGGGGATGTGTCCAGATGCTCCAGAATCAACTTCTAAAGCGGCGTTTGGGACTGTTCATATGACAGCAATTCATGCTAATCTGGGGTCAGAATTTATCTGTCGTAACTTGATAAACAAGATGATAGGAGTGGCTAGAGATGATTTTAGGTCACTACACTACACAAAATGTGGCTTTGAGCTTGCATTCTTCAATTCCAGTAAGATGCAAACACGTCTTGATGAAAGCATGTGCGTTTTAATATCAGGCTTAATAGAGCAGTTGGTATCTTGCTGTCAATTACCTGGTAATTTTACACGACATGATGCTGGTGAACATGACAGCAATGAGTCAAGATTGATCAGAGCTTGTGAATGTGAGGAGGGTGGGTGTTTGGATGCGTGTGAGGGTCAGTTGGTGCTTATGCATGAGGAATTCGGAGGGGTGCAGCTGTCTCTTTTGTGCACTGATGGCCCGAACAGCTAGTTGGCTCACCAGGTGGCCAGTGGCTAGGAGTGTGTGTATAAAAGTGTGTGTGTGTGTGTGTTGTGTATGTTTGTGTTGGGGGTATAATGGCCGGCTGGAAGAGAGTGACAATAAAGGCATGTGACCCTGAGACAGAACTGCGTGTCACTAATGCACTTATAGATACAGATGCAGATTCAGCTGTCATTATGCATGTATACTCTTACTAAGGTTTAGAGTCTGTGTTATTGTGATCACTGCAGTGAGTTACTTGAGCAGTAACACTGATTTATTTTATTTTATTATTTTTTTTTTTTATTTCACAGCTCTCTTGAAATACGTGATTCTGATTGATCAGTCGGTCAAGTATTTTTCCCAGTCAACACAGCTGTGCTTGTTTCATTATAATTGTATGAAAATATTAAATATATGATTACTACTACTGCTACTACTAAATTATAATTATTATTATTATTATTATTATATGTAAATAATAGATTTTTTTGCCCAGCCAAATTGTAATTATTTTAATACTATTAATATATATAAATATATATATATATATATATATATATATATATACACACACTATTGTATTTATATTATATTTTTATAATAATTATTATTATTTTGTGTAATTGTCTGTACAGCCAAATTATTTGTAAATTATTATTTGAATACTGTGATTTGAATAATATTATTATTATTATTATTATTATTATTGTTATTATTATTGTTGTTATTATTATTGTTATTATATTATAATTATATAAAATAAAGTATTCTTGTATTATTATTATTATTATTATTTATTTTTTATGTATAGAATTTTCAGCACAGCCAAATTCTTTATAAATTATTTAAATATTATTATTTATATTTTTATATTATTATTTGTATAATGTTTTAATAATAACAACAACAACAATAATAATAATAATAATAATAATAATAATAATAATAATAATAATATGTTATTATTTTATCATTTATTAAATATGTGTTGTAAATAATGTAACACTTCTTTTCAGCCAAATTATTTATTAATTATAATGATTATTAAATATTGTTGTTATTATATACATTTCTGTCTGGCCAAGTGACTAAATTCATACATAAAACGCAGTCTTGTAACCTTTCTTTATGAGAAAGCGGACAAATATGCATTTGTTGAGACAGATGGACGCAAAATGAACTGCTACTAATGTAAAATGTCCTGATGTGAGCTATAAGCCAGATGCCCAGTGCACATTTCATTCTGCTTCTGTATCTTTAGAGTGTTTGTCTGAAATGCTGTTTATCTCCTTCTGTTTCTCTCGTTTTCCTTCCAACCCTCCACTCAAGCAGCTAGAAACAGGTGCATATGAAATGTTGTTTTGTGGCCCTGAGTACATTTGATTTCTCCGATCGCCGTCCTGTGATGTAATAGCGAGGAACAAAAGGCTGTGCCCTTTGTTCATTCCAGTCGTCTCCTCATTTCGCGCTCCAGCTTTTCACATCGCCGACACAGTCAACATAACAGATGCCACTGGAACGCCGCTCCCTCCCTCAGTGTTTTCACATTTCCTTCTCGGTCCCTCTGTTCTCGTCTTCATCTATCAGTCTATTTAAGCCTCCCTGTGGTTAGCCAGCCCCTGCTTGCCCTCTCTTGCTCCCCTCCTCTTTCCTGCATCCCCACCTCCCCCCCCTCCACACCCCCTCTTTGGCTCTCTCGCTCCCTCCATCCCTCCATTTGTTTTTCTGCTCGGTAGCAGACAGCAGGATTGCAGCTGAAGACAGGTTGCCGCTGCGTTTTCTCGCCAGAAAGAAAGAAAGGATTACCGTCCGGAGGCTGCGCCGCGCCGAGGCAAGTCCGTCTTGTTTTTCTGCACGCTTTCCTTCGCCTTTCGCGAGATGCGGCCAACGGATTACAGGGTTTGTGGGTGATGTATGGGGCTAAGTGCGTGCTGTGGATGCCTCATATATAGGCTAAAGGGTTGGATTGGGGGTGGGGTTGTTGTGGGGGTGGGGTCGGGGTTGTAGTGGGGTTGAGTCAGGGGAAAGAATACGAAAAAAGAGCCAAAGATCGAACCCTTCAGTCACAGGGACAGATGGCTCCTAGCTGAGGAACTTTCTCATCAATATGATTTATTCTCAAGCCATTGTCCACAGTCCCTTCGGGGCACAAACCTCATTTTTCTCGTGTGTATGCGTGTGTACGCATACATTTGTGTGTGTGTGATGGAATGATGATGTGGCAGACCGAGTACGGTACACTGAAGGGCCATCACCCTCGATGTAATGAGCAATGATCAACTCGCCACCTGAACAAAAGCGCCCAGCATCGAAGCGGCGCAGTGAAATTCAATTTGTCACTGCCCTTCGCTCCACAGCGTGCGCTACGGATCCCTCATATGCTGCCTCAGACAGGTTACTGCCCAGTCATATGCTGTCTTCTCATGTTAGACATCACAAACATTGTTGCTAGGTAGATCTCTGCGTCTCAGAGACCATGTGTGACTCGTAGCCTTCGCTGTTTTACGGAAAAGCAGGTGTTTTCAAGTCGAATATGTGAACAAATTTGCATCTTCGTTTTAGCCACCCATGTCTAAGAGCTAGCTAATTAGCATTTAGCATGTGTGCTGCTCTATCTGCCGACGAGCGACGCGCGTCAACCGCAGGCTTGGAGACAGGCTAGATCTGAAGAGCGCCCTGGTCGCAAGTCAGCTACGATTAGCAGACAGAAGAGAGATAATACCTGCAGGGAGGTGAGGGCTCTCAGTAGAGAGCGCGAACGTTCGGGTGAGTTTTAGCATTGACACTCACATGGTTTAATCCAAAATGCTTTTTTGTGCCGTTATTCGTAAGCCTGGTCCTCTCTGTTTGGGTTCGTCCAGTGTTTCCAGGCTCCATTTTGATATGTCAGCTCAAGCTTGATATCACCGAGCAAGCATATGTGGGCGACATACTGAGAAATTCAACTAAATCTGGGCATGTTCGGAATCTGAATCCCATTCCGCGTTTGTTTTGGCTAACACCGTGTTCGGTGTAGACGAGGCCTGAATTGCCCATTCGCTCACAGCACTTGACATTCTGAATTCGAAAGCATTTTGTGAATCCATTTGCAAGTCAAAAGCGCCCTCAGAAAGTGTTGATCACCGTGAGAGTGGACAAACTAGAGACCAGCGTCAGGCCTGTCCAGGGGGGCACTACTACTTTGGATGGGTGGATTTGAAAAGAGGTTTGAGGAACAAAAGGAGAAGAATGCCTCTTCAGATACCGCTCCATTCATGTGCTCCATCAGAACAAGAAAGAGCAGGACTGTGAATCTGTCCTTCAGAAATAAAGGTTGGAAATACTCCAGGAAAACTAAAGTATCTTCAGCCTAGTGTTCAGTTGTCCTTCACCTAAATGGAATGGCATCTACACATACTTTCCTTCCTAAACACACTCCTTTTAAGGAAAAGTTCTGTCACCATTTACTCATCCTCGTGTTGATCCAAACCTGTATGACTTACTTTCTTTTGTGGAAAACAAAAGAAGTTATTCTGAAGAATGTTTCATAAAAGTCAACGGAAGCCAAAACAACTTTGAACCACACAGAGACATCTTTTATGTTCCACTGAAGAAAGAACGAGCTTGGAAAAACACGAGGCTCAGTAAATAAGGACAGAACGTTCATATTTAGGCAAACTCTCCCTTCAGAAAAGCTCTAAAGATACAGCTCTATATGCATACTAAGGCCTTCACCTCCATTTTTTTCCCACACAACAAAGCGTTCCTTCTTTTCTTCAGCTGCTGAAAGTTTGATGTTACGTAAAAGGTGAGCTTTAAATCCAAATCACAGCTCCACGGGGCTGAGAAGATGATTCACGCTGAGCTCCACCCAGAAATAGAAGCCTCATACACAGGCTACGTGACACAGTGTGTTTCTGTCATTACCTCTGGCCTATTTCCTCAGGGTTTCATCTGGAGATGCGTGGTTGTCGTTTTGCCACTGTAATCATTCAACTCTGAGGGCAACACAGGAAGACTGAAAGATTTGCTTGAGAATTATGGGACTTGTTTGATGGATGAGGGAAGTAATTTCGTTGAGTGGCTATTAGTGGTCAAATGGCTATTCAGAACCAGATTCTTTCAATTTAATTTAATTTCAAGTTCACACGCACATTTTAAAGGGATGGTTTCCCCAAAAATTATAATTGTGTTGTTAATTACTCACCCTTACGTTGTTCCAAACCTATAAGATCTTCAGAACATTCAGATATTTTTGAAAAAATCTGAGAGCTTTCTGACCTTGCATAGACAGAAAGGCAACTGACACATTCAAGGCCCAGAAAGGTAGTAAGGACATCATTAAAATAGCCCATGTGGCATCAGTGGTTCAACCTTCCTTTTATGAAGCTATGAGAATACTTTTTGTGTGCAAAGGAAACAAAAATAACAACTTTATTAAATCATTTCTTGCGTGCTAACTTTTTGGGCCTTGAATGTGGTAGTTGCGTTGCTGTCTATTCGGGGTCTAAAAGCTCTAGGATTTAATCAAAAATATCATCATTTGTGTTTTAAAGATGAACGGGTCTTACAGGTTTGGAACGACATGAGGATGAGTAATTGTTTTTGGGTGAACTATCCCTTTAAGGTTTATGTTGAATTGTGGAACAAGTGATTAAGATGCCTGAAAAGACAACAAAAACACTTCACAGTTCACACATAAATTAAAATTCAGTTATCATTTACTCGGCTTCATGTCATTTCAAACCTTTCAAGTTCCCATGTGCATTTTAATTTAAAATGAAAGATGGAGAACAATATGGATTTTAGTTGAAGGTGATGAGAACAGTAAAACTGAACACCTAAGAGAAACATTTAAAGGTACAGTTGAACAATTAAAGACAATTAAAAATCATCTACAATAAAAATCATTTACTCACCATCATGTCGTTTAAAACTTCTATGACTTTCTTTTGTGGTATGTTAAAAAAATTAAATAATAGAAAAATGTTTTGTCCATACAAAAGTCAATGAGCTCCGGTGCTGTTTTGGACCCTTGTAATGTTCATTGTACAGACAAAAATTACTTTTTTGTGGTCCATAGAGGAAAGTAAACCTCTTTAACTATCATAATGAGACATATTTCTGAATTAAACAATATTTTGTAGGAAATAATGTAGGAAGGGACTTGATTTTGTCTTTTGTGCTTTCTTAGAATCATGAAATACTTTCTCTGGCATAATTGTTTTATATTATATTTCTTTGCCCACATGGACAAAGGGGGCAAATTGGGGGCAAAACATTTTACTTTTTAAAAGCCCTACACTCTAAAAACGCTGGGTTAAAAATAACCCATGGGTGAAATATGGACAAACCCAGCTATTGGGTTGTTGTGACCCAGCAGTTGGGTTAAAGGTTTAACCCAGCCTTCTGGGTAGTTTTATTTACCTAAACTATTGCTTAAAAATTACTATACTTCTTGTGTAAAATGAACCCAAAATAGGTTGGAAATTAACATTTCTTAATATGTTCAGTAAATTAACATTTATTAATTAGTTGAATAAATAATAATTAAATAATACACAATTTTTAAATAGCTTATTAATAAATGTTCAACGTCTAATTATTGCTGATTACTGATTTATAATTAATACCCTATTTTGAGTAATTTTTAAATGATAGTTGAGTTAAATAGTTGAAGTTAAACATTTAGCCCAACTGCTGTGTCAAAAAAAAACAACAACAACAACCTAGTTGCTGGGTTTGTCCATATATAACCCAGCATTTTTAGAGTGTATAGAAACATGTTTTTTTCTTTTATAATACATCTATCTAAGAAATCATTCACATTAACAACACAAACATATATCTAGAAAATATAAATAGCGTCAGTTTTGATTTCAAATCGTTCTCTAGGCGCTTTAAGACTAAAATATTAAGACTGTCATTGGTCAGTACACTGGGTTAAAAACAACCCAACTTTGATTATTTGGCAACCCAGCGCTGAGTAAATATTGGACAGAATACATGCTGGGTTATTTTGACTCAGCTGCTTGGGTTAAATGTTTTTACCCAACATGCTGGGTTGTTTTGTTTAGTTCAACTAAGACACATTTACACAGCCGATTTAAGGCTGCTCTGACGCGGGTCTGTGTCTGCTCAGAATTCAGTGTAAAGATGCCATGCCGCATAAAAGCAGACCTAAAATATGCCGGGTCTGACCCACCTCAGTCCCTAGTATCAAAGGCGACACAAAGCTGTTTTGATTCAGTGTAAATGAATCGCGAAACAGTACCGCTCTAAACAGCGTCGTTGTCATGACAACCCAAAGGACGCCTGTCAGTTCGAGCCAAAAACACGTAGCTTACACTAAGCTAGCTCCATTTGTTTGAGCTAACGATAATAAAAAATATCAAATAAAATGTCTACCAATAGGGGAAACAACTGGTCCAACAAAGAAGTAAAAGAGCTTCTTTTAATAAGAGCAGAGGAAGAAATTAACCGGCAAATTGACGGAACTGTATTAACTGCATTAATTAATTACGTTACATATAGAGGGATCTCCAAGCCATTGATGTGCCCTGAGTGCTAAAGCAAACAATTAAATAATTAAAAATAATATAGGCTAGTATTCAATGGATGGTTCAGTGTTCAAAGATGTTTTTTGACTAAATATAATTAAATATAAATAATTATAGATAAAAAATTAAGACAGAATGTGTGCACCATTCCAAGGGCGCCTGCAGGATTTCTTTCGAGCGCGCTTATCAGAATCACCGGCCGAGTCCCACCCGAGGCCGTCTTTCCCTTCTCAAACAACTGTTATTAAAATAGTTCCGTTTTTTTTTTATTATTAACCTAATTTAGGAAAATGTTTGGAGCATGATTTTTTCGTTAATATTTTTTTTAATAAGTAACGACCAAGTTGGTTAAAACCTATGTTTGATTATTTTAGCCTTCTTAAATCATTAAGACTTGCTTAGATATGAAAGGAGCTCAGTTAGAGCATCCCAGTGTTAAATGTGCGCTGTTTGGAAGCATATCCAGTTTGAAGCGCACTTTACAGAACATGGAGGCGCTAGCGCGATCACTTGCAATTTATTTTCTTAGAAACATCTTAAAATACGACAGAATTTTTGTTAATAAAGGTAAGAGTAATACATAATTCGAGTTTACTTTTATGTGTGTGCTTTCACAATATCAACACAGCGTGCTTTATAAATAAATAATCTGCCGTCTCGGTCTTGAATAGGAGCGCTTCACAATGATGAACCTAAATTCAGCGAATTAACTCACAGATAGGCTATGATAAATATATCTATAGAAAGCTTTAAATGAATACTTTAAAGGAAATAATTCGAATCGAAAACTCTTTCATTAGACCTATGTGATCGTAAAAATGCATTTAAAGGCACGCCCAGTGAGGAGATGGCAAGTCATTTTTTCCATCACCATCTGTTAAAAAGGAAAAGCCTAAACTTTTTCTAAAATTGCGTTTTATTTTAGAATTGTATACAATTAAAAATAAAACACAAATTATACTGGCATATAGCATATATGTAAAACTTTGTCCTAATTGTATAGCTTCTTGTATTTTCTGGTTTTATGTTGTTGTTTTGTTTGATATAAATATCACTTTATTGCATTCCAGATGCTTTTTTATGGGTATAGCTTTAAAGCAAAACATTGTCATGCACTCGCTGTACCAATTCCCATTTGTAAAAATAGGCTACAAATTAATTGTTGCAGTCTAACCCGATCTCATGAATGTGCCTATACCACGATTTTGTTTATATTTGGCGCAATATTTATACGCAGGAATTTATGTTGGCGTGCAAAAGACTGATAAATTCGTAATTAATGCAACAGAAACACGGGGCACATGGGCCTATAATTTACTGCTGAAATGTTTGCGGGTCAAATCTCATTTCAGTCTGAGCGCTGGTAACGTACGCACCTGCAGGCGCTATTGCTCCATTCTAGTTCCCAACTTGTCACATACAATTTTACAAGCACTTCTCTCACCTCTCTTGCGTAAAGATAATCACCCTGTCGATGCTCAGCAAGACAATAAATATCGGAATTTGCCAATACTCTAGCATCATGTGTCCTTCCAGGCCACCCAACGTAAACATCTTTGAAACAAATTTCGGCCTCTTTTAATTTTGAGGCGATGTTCCCGATGCAGTAATTCATAATTTCTTTTAAGTGTTTTTTCCAATTGGAACAATTTTGTTAGGAAGAAGAAAATAACTGTCAATAGCACAGAAGCTAACATTGTGTCAAACCGTACAGCGGGCGATACACTGTAGCACGCGCAGGAAATTTAAATTTAATGCCGTTACAAAGTGTCCTGTTTTTTTTTTTCGTGTTTTATATTATTATTATTTTTTAATGTAATGTTTGTTATGTAATTTTAGCATTTGTTTTTGTTACACCAAAAAATTGGTGTTATTTTAAAAGGTAGATGTTTCCCACAATTTTAATTCCTGTGTAAATGCATTTATGCCGCTTCAGAACAGCATTAAACAGTCTGTGTAAATGCACACTTTCGGGGTTTTATGCCGCTTCAGATTTTATTTCTGTGGCGCCTTTGCTGTGTAAAGATGCCTCTATTGTTTAAAAATTATTATGTTGCTGGCTTTAAATGGGCTGGAAATTAAAAATCACACACAGAATTATAGAGGCAACAGCAATAATCAAAAGATCAATGTTTATTATTAAGCAAGAACACCCATGGACAAAAATATAAGACAAATTAAATTTATTTGGGTAAATACAGCAGAGTTCACAATAGAAAACTCGTTTAACAATCAGTTTAGGAAAAAAAAATACATTTAAAAGTAGCATTTTAATTTAAGTGTATTCAACCATTCTCTGTAATCATTCTCTGTAATGAAATAGTGCTAATTCTCGTGGCGTGTCTTGACAAAATCTAAGCCAGTAATGGGCTACTGTTCACCGGGGGGACTATGAACCTCAGACCGCCGCCTCGTGATTCACTCATAGCTGAAAGATGTCGTGACTGACTCCATAAACAAACAGTACTGAGATTAGAGAACATATTTTAACATCAAATGAAATAACATTCAATATTGTAACAAATAAAATCAGTTTATGTAAGGCAAAAGGTGTTTCCATCATGCAAATAGGCCGCTGTTGATGCAGCTGACTGACATCTCATCCATGTTGCGTTGCATAAAATAAATGCTTTAGAAATTAAATAAAATGTATACAAAACTATAATTCACTGAAGAAGTGCACAGCGGCGTTGAGAACAGTCTCTTGTAGAGGACGCAAAAAGCCAGCGCTCTGACTGTAACTCAGCTGGCTTCATTGGAGACCGACTTAACTCAGCGTTTGGATAGAAAAAATAACCCAGCATTAATAATGACCCAGCAGCTTAGTTACAGAAAAACTACCCATCACCTTGGTAAAAATAATAAAAACAACCCAATAAAATGACCCAACAAGCTGAACCCAGCATTTGGGTTAAAAATAAAAAACAACCCAGCGTTTTATAAAGTGTACTTTATCGGCTTTATGTGGAGGATTAATAAATGAAGGGAAATGACTCTGGCCAAAATGTGGTCACACACAGAAGCCCTCTCACCCCCTCCATCCCTGCCGTATGCCCTAGTGGCCTGCAGGAGTTAAACAATAGTATTGTATGCATGCACATGGCTGGCCTGACCAGCCAGATTTTTATCTCCTCAATCTCATTCAGCCTCTAATCCCCATCCTAGCCCACCATTCGATTGCCTTAGTCACGTCGTATTTGTGTATGTAGCGCGAGAGAGCGTGCAAACGTCTTGTTTGCAGGGGGAGCCATGTGTGTATCTGTCTGCAAGTGTGTGTTGGAGAAGAAAGAGGGGGGATGTGGTGGAGCGAGCGAGAGAGAGAGAGAGAGAGAGGTGGGCGGGCGGAGGTGGATGAGTGTGAGCCTGAAGACGTTTAGCTCAGATGGTGTTTGCTGTGCGAGCCCCTCACATTGGCTGAGCTTCAACGCTGGGCTGGACGACTGCTTTACAGAGAAAGAGATTGAGAGGAAGAGGAGGAGGAGAGACGACAGACTGGGCAGCGCTAGCTGAGATACAAGCGTCTGATGCTCACCGGAACAGGATTCTGGGATTTTCTATGCTCTTTTCCATTGGATTTCGGTCTTGCGAGATCTTGAGTGGATCGCTTGCATTGGAGGAATCAGCTGCGAGGTTCGTCGCCAAGGTAATTTAGCCGTTTTTTCCCCCCCCTCAAATATCACCTGGACTCTTCGGCTTCCGGGGTTTGGCGGTGGGGGGGTGGGGAATGAGGGATGCAAAAAGAGTAAAGGAGCAGCTGAATATGTGAGGGATGTGAGAGGATGTGATTTGTCGAGGATGGCAAAATGGTGCACCAGAGATGCCGCGGTCTGCGTTAGCCGCTGGAGCGTGCGCGTACGTGCCCGTCTGCTTGAGCGAGTGGAGGTTGAATTAAGCTGTGGTCACTTGACGTGTTGGAGGCCATTATGTTTGGAGTTGAGCAGTGTGGCAGGCGTCTCTCCCCCAGCCCCCCTCCCACATCCACACCAGCCCTATGTCTGTCTCTCCGCTGCAGCCGCTGTCTCCAGCCGTATCTGTGTCTGAAGAGCTGTCTTTTCTCTAAGCTCAGAAAAGACGCCTGTTTTGAAGGCTTCTGTGTTTTTGTTTGTTAAATAGCATCATTCCCTGGCTTGTAAATAACTGAGCTGTAGATTATTTGATGAAGATGAAGATTTGAGCCAAGTGAATCTAAAGCCAGGAATAGGCCTGCTGTGTGTTGTTTGTATTGCATGGCGTTTCCCAGCTCGGTTTTGGTGTTTAGGCTCCATCAAATCAGCTCATCAAAGCAGTGATCGATATTTTCGGCAAAGCATTATTAACCAGGTCTTGATGCATTGATCATTCGTTGAATAGATTGGAAAACCATGCTTGGAAATCATGCTTTGTTTTGAAGTGGAGGTCTTTTTGGGGGATATGCTGTCAGAAACCAACTCCATTTTGTTAATGGGAATACGTGGGGTGGAAAATGCTCGAACTGGGGATCTGTGTTGTGGATTAACCCTTTGCTGGGACAGATGGTTCTCTCTCCCACTGAGCCGGAAGGGCTGGTTGTCAACATCAACATGGGCGCACATCCCCGAGCCTTTTCCGATTGTGAGTCTTCCCTTTCCCAGTGTCTCCCGCTTCCAGATCTCCCAAAAATGGGTAACATGGGATGCCAAGTTTCTTCTCTCATTTCTCTCTCTCTCTCTTCAACCTTCTGCTTTGCCTAGTATAATTCATGCTGGCTCAAAATTGTTTACTAACATACTGGCAAACCATAATAGAAAAATGTTAAAAATACTCTAGCTTTTTAGTTTTTGTAGAGAGATTACAATTCTGTTCAAAAGTTTGGAATCGGTACGATTTTGAATGTTTTTAAAGAAGTATTTTCTGCTTATCAAGCCTGCGTTTATTTGATTAAAAATAAATTACAAAATATTATTGTAATAAAAAAAAATGGTTTTCCATTTTAATATACTTTCAAATAGAATTTATTCCTGTGATGCAAAACTGAATTTTCAGCATCATTATTCCAGTCTTCAGTGTCACATGATCCTTCAGAAGTCATTCTAATAAGCTGATTTCTTATCAGTTTCGGAAACAGCTGTGTTGCTTAATTAATTAATTTATTTTTGGAATCTGTGATTTTTTTATTTTTTTTTTTCTTCAGAATTCTTTGATGAATTAAATGTTAAAAAGAGCAGCATTTATTTAAAATAGAAATCTTTGTTGTCTGTACATTTTTCTTTCTTTGAAAGAAATTATTACTTTTATTAAGCAAGGATGTGTTAAATTGATAAAAAAAAAAATGATAGTTGAAATAAAGATATTTATTTTGAATAAATGCTGTTCATTTTGACTTTTTATTCATCAAAGAATCCTGAAAAAAAAGTACCATAGGTTCCAAAAAACTATTACGTTTCCAATACTGATAATAAATCAGCATATTAGAGTGATTTCCGAAGACCGGAGTAAAGGGTGATGAAAATTCAGCTTTGCATAACCAAAATAAATGTTAATAATAAAAGTATATTAAAATAGAAAACTGTTATTTTAAATTGCAATATTTCATAGTATTGTTTTTTGAAGAGACTTAAAAAACATTAAAAATATTACTGATCCCAAACTTAAATGGAAGTGTACCTGTACATATAGTACATAGTACATACTACATACTACATATTAAACAGCATCTTATCATAATATTGCTGTTACTGCCATTTACTTAAAGCCTTATGTTACTGCTATAAATGTTTTTTTTTTTTGTTTTTGCTCTCAAAGGTACCCCTTTACCATGGTACATTTTCTGTAATGCAATGTCTTTCATTGCGTATTGCTTTAACAAAGGCATTTAACCAAGCTATAGTTATATTTGGTTGTGCAGATATGCTGATTAACCAGTGATCGGTTTGCGTATATATATAATGTGAAGCGCTATTTGCAAACTATTATGCCATTCGGTGTGTTTTGATAAATCTGTAGTGATCTGTCAACAGTTTGTGGGCATCAGTCAGACAGAAGAGAAAGTAGAGGCTCTCAAACGCCTCTGCTGTGACAAGACTGTCAATATCTTATATCCCTTTGAACTCTACTGACGTCGCCTCCAGCCTGGACATGCCATTTATTGGTGCTTTGCCTTTTGATTAATGCTTCTGACAAAGTATAGGTGCTTTCTGTTTTTTTTTTTTTTTTTGTAATTTTTTTTGTTTTAATTCTTTCTTCTAGTCTATGTCACTCAGGATAGGCAACAGATGGCGTAATAACTTCAGTGAGTGATTTTTGGGTTTGGGGGATCAGGCTTATTTGCTTTTTTAGTGTAATTCACTTGTGTTTGTTTCATTACTTTACAGAGAAACTCTAGCCACAAGGTATGTGTAGCCCTGCTCATGGTTTCAATCTTAGTGGAAACTGTGGCCTTGCAAAAATGCATCATGTAAACATGCTTCATGCCATGTGAATTCAGAGCTGCACTTCACTCCAGTGTGGGGAAAAACTGGTCTAGTAGTTCTGTCTGAAGCAAAGTTAAGTTAGAAAATGCTTGATGCTGTAATTTACACAGTAAGTACACATTATTTGCTAATTCTACTTGTGCTAACTATACAGTGGTGTAGGTCATCTTAGATCTCATTTCCACCTTCTATCTTGTGGAAGTTATTTAAATCCTCCTTTACTCACTCACTCACTCACACACACACACACACACACACACACAAAATAAATCTCTCGAGGTTCACCAAAGATACATGTTTTACCAGGTGTAAATGACAATTTGTCCCAGCTGACCGCAGTCAGATCACCTAAGACAGATGTTAATGCCAGGTGTGATGGTAATATATTACATTTGACAAGAAAACTATTATAAAAGTTTTTGTAACTGCTTGTACCTTTCATGTATTGCAGCTTTTTGTCTGTAAACGGACATTTTATGTTTTTACCCAAATAGACTTTTACCCAAAAAGTGGACTACTGGTAAAATTGATACAAATTTGAGACCAAAAATTTGATTTGACACTTTGATCTGACCGTTTTGTTACATACCTTTCTATCAAAGTTATCTGACATTATCAAGATTTGTGAACTCTTTAGTTCTTGTCATATTATATTACCATTTCCTAAACTATAGTGAATAAACTGTTATAATGTGAGAAATGCTGAAGATGTCTGAATACATTTTGGTTTGATATTTCTTTTGAAACAGGAAGTTATGGTGGGACATACATTAAAAAATATTGTAAATGTGGAAGGACATTCTCATTTAAAGAGCATTTAATTGGCAAACATTTTTGTGGCCCTATGAAATCCATTTTATTTTTTTCCCCCATATCCCGTTTTGTCTGTTTTAATTCTTCTGGACTCTGTTTTTTTCCATTTTAATTTTTCTATACTCTGTTTTAATGGTTAAATTAAATTTTATTAATCAAAAAGCGTGTCTAATTAATTGAAATCACAAAACTCAAACAATTTTACACCAATTTATTAAAAGTTTAACAATACTTTTTTAAGGCTCTATAAAAAACGTTTACATTTTTTCTCTCAAATGTAGTTTTTGATAATTCTGTGTTTTCTATTCCATTTCAATGGTTTCATTAAAATTAACTTCTCTAAATAATTCATATTATAAAAAACTTTCTGAGTTTCTTCAAGTTAAGCCAGACTTTTATTTTGATGGGTTGCTGTGAAGACCTTTAAGTTTCTGTTTGTATATTGATATTACAATAGTTTTCTCAAAAGAAACAGAATAATGCTCATGAAGTGACTCTCAGAGCAGTTCTAGAGATTGTTTATGTGTTCATGTACTCATATATTGAGGCGGCAGAGACTGAAAACACTGCAAACATCAAACACGCTTCATGTCTAATGAATTGAAATCACGAAACATACACAATATTACATCAATTTATAAAAAAATTCTATTTCTTAATTATAGTTTTTGAGAATTCTGTGTTTTCCATAAATTTTCTGGATTCCATTTTAATGGTTTCAGTAAATTTCAATAATCAAAAGCATTGCTAAATAATTAACATAATAAAAAACTAATTTATTTATTTATTTTATTCAGAAATACTGTGTTAATTTTTCTGGTAAATATTCCTTTAAAAATAAAGGTTTTATTAATCATTTTCTTATTTATTATTATTATTTATTATTAGTAGTGGCACTATCATTACATTAAGTAAAATATTTCTGTCACAGTTTCTTCAAGTTAAACCAAACTTTTATTTTGATGGGTTGCTGTGAAGACCTTTAAGTTTCTGATTGTATATGACAGTAGTTTTGTTTTTTCCTCACAAGAAATGGTTATGTATGGTTTATGCACTTGTATATTGAGCAATGTTATTTCATAAGAGAATTAAAAATTTGTAAATCTGCTAAAACACCAACTTTTATTAGTTTGCCAGTATATGAAATATACAATGTTCGAGATGGTCTCAAAGCAAACATGCACTAGCAAGTTTGAAGTTTTGCCACCCATTTGATTTGTTTCATCATCTTTCCAGTCATGTCAGTGCCTTTCATTTATAGATTATAGAGAGAAGCACATGCTGGAATAAAACAGAAATGACAAGAGAGCAAAAAGAAGGCAGGAGAAGAAGAACGAGAGAGAGAGAGAGAGAGCAGCCTGTATTACTCACTGGGTCAGGCTCATGAAAAATTTAATCAAGCCATGCAGATAACAGCTTCAGCTCAGAACAAACACATCCCAGTGTATGAGAGCATTTTTCAATTAGTTTTTATGTATTTAACTGGGAGGGCATCAGAAAACGCATGAAATTGCTTCTGTGAGAAGAGCGCTGAAGACTTAGCATCTCGAACTAACCCAGTTTTTCTTGTCGAGATATTGTAATCATGCTTTTATTTTTCAAGCCAAAAACCACAGGCCCTTTAATAACTTTGGAAATGCACAAATATCCAAATACTAGTATAGTAAGCATCTTGACTATTATTAGAATGATGATGATAATGAGTCGTTTCCAAATGCGTTAACAACAGCCTACGCTACACCGCTAACTGAATCACGGCGGTGAGGCTCAGAGTCACTTAAAGCGTTGCGTCTGATTGATTGCCTCTCCAGTTACTGCAGTATTGCTCTCTAGGAATGCAATACCCACCCCTTAAACGCCTCGATCTGCTTTATAACTGGACAATATGTTGCTATGTCCGATTTCACATTGCCAGGTAACATTTGTGTTGTGGCTGTGAGAGGTGACGTTGACCTACTGTGAAAGAAAACAAAGAAGCTCTGAAACTTCTTTGTGTCTGGATTGAAAAAGAAAAGTACAGTCAAACCAAAAAATATTCAGACACCAGATATCATTTTTTATATTTCTTTACTAGTAGGTACAGGACACTATAGTTCATTTGTCTAAGTGAGGACAGGAAAATAAAGTAAACTGACATATTATACCCAAAAAATCTTTATACAGTGGACTACCAGTAAAATTGCTAAAAAAATTTTTTTACCTGACCATGTTTTGTTACAATACATGCACTACATTGCCAAAAGTATTGGGACACCCCCTTCTAATGAATAGGTTTGACTACTTTAGTCATTTCCATGAGTACTAATCTTAATGTTTAGGCATATAATGATATTCTATGGAATTGTGTGCTTCTAATTTTATAGCAAAAGTTTGGACAGGACCCTTTTTTATTTTAACATGACAGTGCTTCTGTGTGTAAGGCAGGGTTAATAGAGAAATGTTTGATTCAGTCAGTATGGAAGAACTTGACGTGTCTGCATAAAGCCAAGTCCTAATCCCAGCTGCACACCCCTACTGTGACTTTAAATGCAGACCTTGAGCCAAAAACACCAATGACTTGTGCATATAGCTAGAGTCATTTTAGACGCTTCCAGAACTAAAGCAACAGAGATGAAAATACAATTTTCAAATACATGAATTATGCTTCCCTCTTAGTTGCTTCAGTTTTGGAAGTGTTTTTTTTCTGTCTAAAGAAGGGGGTGCCCCAATGCTTTAGTCCATATAGTGTATGTACAAGTCATTGGTGTTTGGTGATGAGTTTTTGGCTCAAGGTCTGCATTTAAAGTCACACCAGAGGTGTTCAGCTGGGATTAGGACTTGGCTTTAGGCAGATCAGTCAAGTACTTCCTCACTGACTGAATCTAACATTTCTCTGTGAACCTTGCCTCTCATGTTAGAGGGGTGCTGTCCAAACTTTTGCTATAAAATTAGACGGACACAATTCTCTAGAATATCATTATATGCTTAAACGTTAAGATACTCATGAAAATGCTACAGTAGTCAAACCTATTCATTAGATACTTTTGGCAATATAGTGTACCTTTCTATCAAAGTTATCTGACATTATCAAGATGAATTTGTTCTGACACAGTTTAACTCTAGAGTTCTATTTTATTACAATTTTCTAATCTATAGTGAATAAACTGTGGTAATTTGAGAAGGTTGAAGGTGTCTGAATAAATTTTGGTTTGACCAACTTTTGTGGGCATTTCGGACACCTGGATGTATATGTAATAGCATTTAATATTTACAGTACATGATTCATATTTTTAGCTTTCTTTTAATTAGAGAAGGACTAGTTCTTGTTGGTATTTGAACAAAGACACAGTGGAAGTATTTTATGCACCAAGGCTTCTAATGTGGCGCTAGTTTCACTGTGTTCCACACCTTTGCTTGACCTTTAAGGATTTGAATATGGATGCATGCTAATTTTGAAACTTATTATGTATAAGAGTCATCAGACACTGCTGAATCATACAGGCTTACTATTTGTGTCCACATTGCAACTGTGAGTTTTTTTTCCTCATCGAGGTATTAGTATGCGCATACACACATACAGAGAGTTAAGTTGGCTCAGAGACCAGAGTTTTGAAGTCAAAGCCCTGTTACACTCAGCTGAACCTAAAGCCGACAACTAGCTTTATGATTCAAAGCTGCCTTCTTTTTAATTGTGTGTGTGTGTGTGTGTGTGTGTGTGTGTGTGTGTGTTTGTTCCATGGCATTTATCATCTGTGAGTTAGCATTGTGTGTCTGCCAATGCCATTTGGCAATGTTTTGCTGAAGCTGTTTCTTTTGCTCATACTTAGGTTTAGAGCTCTAAACAAACTCCTAACCTGAAGAGTTTTGATTTGATTTGTAAACTGTTCTGCACTGTGTGTGTTATGGAGAGGAAAAATGCATATATATTACAGTTTTCTTTTTTTGTTGTTGTTTTTGACATTCCTGTGGCAGGACACATCGAAGGACTCTTCCCCCTTTTTAAAAAGTCAGTAACGCCTAGTTTACTGCACAACTGTGAACCATGATTTGCTTGTTGTTAAAGGGATAGTTCACCCACAAATGAAAGTCCTGTCATTAATTACTCACCCTCATGTCGTTCCAAACATGTAAGACCTTCATTAATCATCTAAACACAAATTAAGATATTTTTGATGAAATCTGAGAGCTTTCTGACCCTGCCTAGACAGCAACACAACTGACATGTTCAAGGCCTAGAAAGGTAGTAAGGACATTGTTAAAACAGTCCATGTGACATCAGTGGTTCAACCATATATTAGCTATGATAATTATTTTTGTGCGCAAAGAAAACAAAAATTACGACTTTAACAATTTCCTCTCTTCCGAGTCAGCCTTTGACATGCGTTCATGAGAGTACCACGACGTGTAACACTTCATAACTTTATGATTGAACCACTGATGTCACATGGAATATTTCAACAATGTCCTTATTACCTTTTTGGGCTTTGAACTTTTTAGTTGCATTGATGTCTATGCAGGGTCATAAAGCTCTTGGATTTCATCAGAAATATCTTAATTTGTGTTCTAAAGGTGAACAAACCACAAAAACTGAGCTGACAGATACTCAATGATGGTTTGACATCTGGTCACAAAAATTCAAAATTTCACCCAAAACTGAAAATTACCCCATGAGTTAGTCATTCTCAAGCCATCCTAGGTGTAAATTACTTTCTTCTTTCAGGTGAATACCATCAGAGTTACATTAAAAGATGTCCTGACTCTTCCAAGCTTTGTAATGAGAGTGAATGGGTGTTGAGATCTTGAATAAGGGTACCTTGAAGCGAATGTTTGTTTAAGAAAAATATCTAATATTTAATACTTTATAAACTTTAATTTCTAGCTTCTGTATGTAGACGTAGGTATACACGACGTGTAACACTTCATAACTTTATGATTGAACCACTGATGTCACATGAAATATTTCAACAATGTCCTTATTACCTTTTTGGGCTTTGAACTTTTTAGTTGCATTGATGTCTATGCAGGGTCATAAAGCTCTTGGATTTCATCAGAAATATCTTAATTTGTGTTCTAAAGGTGAACAAACCACAAAAACTGAGCTGACAGATACTCAATGATGGTCTGACATCTGGTCACAAAAATTCAAAATTTCACCCAAAACTGAAAATTACCCCATGAGTTAGTCATTCTCAAGCCATCCTAGGTGTAAATTACTTTCTTCTTTCAGGTGAATACCATCAGAGTTACATTAAAAGATGTCCTGACTCTTCCAAGCTTTGTAATGAGAGTGAATGGGTGTTGAGATCTTGAATAAGGGTACCTTGAAGCGAATGTTTGTTTAAGAAAAATATCTAATATTTAAAACTTTATAAACTTTAATTTCTAGCTTCTGTATGTGGACGTAGGCATAGCATAAGCTTTTTTTTTTCTTCAGAAATCTGTAAAAATCTAGTTTTGTGACAACAAAGCTGAAGGAGTGTTTTCTAGGCATGTGAGTCAGTGAAGCTTGATGCTGAGGAGATTTTATTTTTCAAAGAAAGAACTCTGCATGGTCTCCTCCTGGCTTCAAAAAAACTTATGAACGGGTCTTGCCAAACAATGCTTTAGAAAGCCAAAATGTATTGTTATTCTGCAAAAGTTCAGCAAAAATGAAAATTCTATCATCATTTATTCACATTCATGTCGTTTTAAACCTGTATGACCTCCTGTGGTGAAGTTTGAATGTAGGTCATATCAGAAACCTGAACTAGGGGCTTCAGGAACACAAAGCTTGGTGCTGCAGTGCTGCTGGAACCTCAGCCACAAAAATAAACTGATTTATCAGACACGGCTATTTTTAGAGGCCGTTTGTGTACTGGATGTGCACATGGCATTGTTGTTTTTCTGATGTATTTTAGAACGTGTGATGTTAAATATGTCTGCCTTTGGTGCTTTCAGGTTCCTTGCTGGCTTAGCACTTCACAATGCAGCTATTTTTTACCCGCTGCATGTATTTATGTCATATGCAAAGATGTGTAGAGAGATCAGGCTCCATTTTGTGGAAAATAAGACCTGGCATGATAACTTATGCATTGTAATATTACCTTTTACAGCAATCTGCCACATCCTGGAATGAGTTATATATTTATTTCTGACTTTTTGGGGGCATAGAAATCTGTCATTTGAGACACTTGAGGAGAAATGCCTTAAAATAGGGACCAGTCGTTCATTAAGAATGAATGAGCCTCTGTTTTCGCTGCCAAATCACTGCACTCATTTCAATTCCGCACACAGCTCTCAGATCCTGTCCTTGTCCTTAACTACATGTTCACTTAAAGGATTAAATCACCCCCAAAATTAAAATTCTGTCATGATTTGTGTCGTTCCAAATCTGCATGACTTTGGTTGTTCCATGGAATACTTAAGATGGATTTTAAGGGATGTACTTGTTCTAAAGGCAAATGGGTTAGGATGCAAAAGCACAATTATGCACTATATTCCAGTTTTCTGTAGCCACATGACTGAACAAGATTTTCAGTGACTCATTTTAGTGCGTTCAATAAATCAGTGAAACATTTGATCCAGTTCACAGAAACGGTCTGAATGATTCGTTCACAAAACAGACTGAACCTGTTCAAGTCACTAACTCTGTGATCTGATGATAGACTTTGATCGTTATTTTTGTTTTCTTTGCACACAAAAGTTAACTTCATAAAATTACGGTTGCACCTCTGATGTCACATGGACTATTTTAACGATGTCCTTACTACCTTTCTGGGCCTTGAACGTGTCCGTTGCATTGCTGTCTGTGCAGGGCCAGAAGGCTCTTAGATTCCATCAAAAATATCTTAATTTGTGTTCCAAAGATGAACAAAGGTCTTACGGGTTTGGAACGACTTCAGGATGAGTAATTAATGACAGAATTTTCATTTTTGAGTAAACTATCCCTTTAAAATGAGAGAGATTATTTAAATTATGCGTTCGGTAAGCTACCTATTCCTTTGAATTCCTTATGCAGGAAGCCGTATTTATCTAGATTTCCTCCTGTAGAGAGGACAGACTGATGCTAGCTCACAGGTGAGTGGAGGAAATGCCATTCAACCTGACAGACAGATCCAGAATCAGTCATAAGCTGAGTCAACAGCTCAGCCAGGTTTAAGCTACATGGAGTCTAAAGGGGATTACTGCCTGACAGACTGATCCAGAATCAGACTGCATGTCAACATCTCAGCCAGACCTGACAGACCTTGACTACACATAGGACAAGAAGAGACTGCATGTCTTTTCACTGAAAACATTTAGATTTATCAACACAGCGAATCGGATGCTGTGCATTTTATCTACATCTTTGAAGCACTGTGTATTTTCAGTGAATTCCACTTATAATGTTTTTGCACCAAAGTCTATATTTTATTTTGCAAAACAATGTGACCTTTAGAATTAAACAGGCTGTTTTAAGTGACTCTACCTTTATGTAAGACATCTAAATGTAAATGACCTTTTGTTGTGATTGGCTAGCTTTTTTGCATATGAAAACTACTGGTGTAGTTCACGCTGTCATTTATCAGGACAGGCCATGTTGTTGAATGCTGAATAGCTGTTGATGTGTAAATGTGGGCGGTAATATGTTAATGCTCTCATAGTTGTTACATCAAAACTGTGACGATTACAGAATGACCTGTTTTTGCAACTTAGTTTCCATAAATGGTCTTTGTGTTGTGAAAGTAAGTCTTTCTAGTCTGTTGAGGTCTTTCATATCTAAAGAGCAGGGGAAATCCTGTTTTCCATGAAATGACCCTTTTGAAGACTGTTTACAATCCACCTTTTTGAGGAAAGCATGTGAAAAATGTGAAATCTAATGGATATTAAAGACTTCCCTCCTGGGAAGGAGATTGTTGAAAATGATGTAAGCCTGTTTCTATGTAAAAACAAAAAGGTAAATATCAGAAATTCTTAATTAATATTTCGTAATTTTGACTTTTTACCCCTGAGAATTCTGAGTTAACGTCAAGCAGTTGTTTGTTTCTGCCACAAAATATTTCGGTTATTGCAACCCCACCCCCATACAGACTTTTTATCTTACAATTCCAGATATATATTTTATATTTCACAATCTGTACTTTTTTCCTTAGAAATCTGACTTCACCTATCGCAGTTGTTTGTTGTTTTTGCCACAAAATTAAAAAATAATGTTATTGTGATTTTTTACTTTTTTCATTATCCAGAGTTTTTATCTCACAATTACGACTTTTTATCTCAACGTTTCAGATGTAAACAAAGCATTGCAAGATGTAAGCTCATAAATTTCGGATTTACGCAATTCTAAGTTTATATTTTGCAGACTTTTTTTCCTCAGAAAGTTTACATCTCACAATTGTTTGTCGTTTTTGTTAAGTAAGGTTATTGTTTTTTTTTTTTTTCTCTCAGAATTGCAAGTTTATATATTGCGATCGCAAATTATAAACATCTCGTAATTCTGAGAAAACTTCAGGGTGTATTACTCAAGGTGTATCTCTGAAGTTTACCTTATTTAATTCTGACTCATAATTCAGAATTACGAGATTTCACGTTGTGAAAAAAAAAATATATAAAGTCACAATTACTAATTGTTTTACTCTGAGATGAAAAATATATGGAAGCCTAAAAAATGAAAAAAAGGTTGTTGCAATTTTCATCTCACAATTGAATTGCATGATACAAACTCACAATTCTTTTTCTTAGAATAAGATGCAAAGTCACAATTCTGAGTTTGTGTGATATAAACTCATAATTGCGAGTTTATGAAGTCACAACTGCAAGATAAAAACTCACAATTTTTACTTTTTTGTCTTTTAAATGTGAGTTTATATCACACATTTCTGACTTTTTCTCTCACAATTATGACTCAGAATTGTGAAATATAAACTCATATAATATATATAAATATGTATTATATAAAGGACTGATTTGTTTTCAGAATTTATATTTCTCTATTTTGACTTAAAATTGCATGTTATGAGGTATAAAAGAGTTATAAAGAGAAAAAAGTCACAATTATGAAATACAAACTTGCAATTCTGAGAAAACAAAGTCACAATTGTGAGATCATAAACTTGCAATGCTAAGAAAGAAAAATCACAATTGTAAGAAATAAACTCGCAATTCTGACACAAAAAAAGTCAGAATTGTGAGATGTGAACTCAGAATTGCAAGACAAAACTCAGAATTGTGAGAAAAGTATTTATTTTTTTTTATTCAGTGGCGGAAATGGGCTTCCATTAAAAACACTGTCTACATTATACATAATATACCAAAGTGGTTTGAAGTTTTTTGAGTGTGTGTGCATTTGCGTGCACATGATGCATGTTCTCAGGCTGCATTGTGGGAACCCCTGAAGCTGATTCATTGTGAAGCACCACTGTTCTTTTCCAGAGAGAGAAAGTCTCCGGCTGCACATACACATACACTTTACTGCTTGGAAATACAGCGAGCAGCCAATGTGGTAGCAGCTCCAGCCTGTGACGCATGTGTGTCAATGAGGGGGTTATCATTTAGCAGAGGGTTGTAAACCCCCATTAGGTAATTGTTTCTCTTTTGGGCCCTGGATCATGCCATTTGGCGACAGTAACCCCTTCTGTTCGCAGTCACTGACCCACAACTGATGAGTGTGTGTAGGCCGGGGTCGAACAGCTGCAGATTGTGATGTTTGTTGTCACTGCTCCTCACCTTTGCTTCATTTAGCACTTGGGCACCTGGTGAGCTTTCAGTGGTCTAGCATAAATATACTAACAGCAGAATCAAAACTGATTAAGGTGACTTCTTAAAAATGTGTGTGTAGAGAATTGTGTACTGTAATCTACTCTCGCTAAACACAGTGTGCTTCTATGTTACATATGGATAATTAAGGGCATTCAGAATTCATGGATGGTCATTAGAAAGTCGTAAATATCAAGGTATTCACTGTTTTTTAAGCCATACATATTCAAAGAAAATCAAGGACAGTTCAAACGTTTTAAAAAAAAAAAAAAAAAATACTAACTGTAAAATCGTTTAGAATTTTACAAAATATTTTTGTTACAAATAATCACTGTACTTTTGAGCTTTCTGTTCATCAGAGAATCCTGAAAAAAAAAAAAAAAGAATTATGATTTCCACAAAATTATTAAATGGCACAATTGTTTATAACTTTCATAATAATAAAAATGATAAATCAGTATATTAGAATCATTTCTGAAGGATCATGTGATATGCTGCTGAAGCAGACCCAAACCTTTGAATGGTAGTGTACATTTTTGTACTCTTTAAAATTATCAAAAAATATGATATATATATATTTTTTATCATATAATAGAGACAAAGTTGTTTGATTTAAGTGAATTGCTCTCTTCAGTGTTTTATTTATTTATTTATTCAGTTTTATTAGAATGATTATTCCAAAAATTTATCTGAATCAAAATGAAAATCCTAGTTTTCACAAATGACTGGAAAAGTTGTGGAAAAGTCGTAAAACTGAGGGACCCAATGGAATGTTGAATTGATATTTAAATTTGACAGGCAAACTAAGTGAACTGGTGCTGTTTTTTTCTGTTAAATTTACTAAATTAAGTGTCTTGTGTAAATAAATTAGGGATAGTTCAGCCAAAAAAAAAATTCTTGAAATCTTTTAAGCATACAAAATGCATCAGTGACTCAAAGTTCCTATAATACGTAACAATAAATGCTATTTGTGACCCTGGACCACAAAACCAGTCATAAGTCTCTGGGGTGTATTTGTAGCAAAAAATACATTGTATGGGTCAAAATGATAGATTTTTCTTTTATGCCAAAAATCGTTAGGATATCAAAGAAAAGATCATGTTCCATGAAGATATTTTGTAAATTTCCTACTCTAAATGTATCAAAACATATTTTTTAAATAAGTAATATGCTATCACTTTATTTGGACAGCTTTAAAGGCGATTTTCTCAATATTTACATTTTTTTTTTTTTTGCACCCTCAGATTCCAGATTTTCAAATAGTTGTGTCTTGGCCAAATATTGTCCCATCATAACAAACCATACATCAGTGGAAAGCTTATTTATTCAGATTTCAGAGGATGTATAAATCTCAATTTTCACAAATGGACCCTTATGACTAGTTTTTAACAAATGCTTTCAGAGTCAAGATGCCTGATCTAAGTTCATACAGGTACTTAACTTGAAAAATAAAGACCTCAACCTTCGGAATGTTCATTTTCGAGGCTGTTGTTTTGCACCCGATCTTCACTGCGTGGCACAGTGTGTGATGTGATATGAATGGGTTTGATCCCCTCAGAAATGAGAGCTGAGGCTCTCAGAGATTGTATCCTTCAAGGGTTGTCCCTAGCAACAAGAAAATATACCATCACATGACAGTTATGCTATTTATACATTTGTGGATATATTTTTCTACTTACAGTAGTAACATTGATTCACATTTGTGTATGTTGTGTGAAGTGTATACTATAAATGCACACAAGTGCAGTGTGTTCTATTTATTGTTCTTAGGAGCAGAAATATGGTATATGGTTGAGGTGAAATGGGTTAAAAATATCTATAATATTTCTAATCCATCATCTATATGGATTCTATTTATTCTATATATTTGGACAAGATATTTTGACATTTTCAACATTAGACTTATTAGACCAGTGCCAGCATAGGGCACATCAGATGCAAAATTCACTTTTCCATGGTGTTTGCATATAAATGTGTTTTAAGTGTGTGGACACAACCACTCTACAATGATAAAAATCCATTAACTCCCTTTTTAATTCCCAAAAATTAAAATGCCGTTTAGATTTTCTAAGCAGTATGATATTTTGTAGTTGGATGTAAAAGTGAACATAAGAGTTTAATTCTCTCCCGACATCAGAACCATTGAGGACACAGTGGATTAGTTTTGTTTTTGATGCTAACACTACACTGAATACACAAAAAACAGAAGAGAGCAGTAAGCAAGTAAGCAGTAGCTCATTAGCATTTAAAGAATCATGCACTGAAACAGGTCAGCGTGAACAGATCTGTTTTTGACAAGGTAAAAAGGTGTTGTTTTACGCGACCATTGAGGAATTTTAACCAATGAAGACCCTAAACAATCATTCCAATTTGTGGACAATGGGCATCCAGTGTCCCCTTTAATGACATACCCTTGGAAACTACATTTCTAGCAGAAAGTGGCTAACTTTTTATCTTGAGCCAGCTCATTTTATATGTGCTATATGTAGGTGGAGACTCCTGAGACTCTTCTCCTGCCTCATTCTTATAAACTGAGAAAAACAATAATTGCAACATCGTAAATGATAGCGGCATGAACAGTTTCTTAAAATTTAGCAACATATAATTAAAATGCAAGCCTGGTAATCCCTGGAGAGTACCTAGACATGTAGTTGTATACTTAAATGCTGACAGCTAAACACTATCATAATGTGTTTAGGCTAATGTTAGCTAGCTAGCGATGCTTCTCTTCGACATCTTAATGGTATTCTTGATAATCAATAACTTGCCTTCATAGTCATGAACACATTTTGGCAGCCAAAATCTTGTAATATTTTAAAGCCTTTGTTATTTTTCAACTCTACTTCTGTGCAATAAAATTCACCTCAGAGATTCACTTTCATAAAGACGTCATGGAAAAAAGGTCTTTTTAGGAAAACAATGTCTTTTTAAGATGAAAATGGCATGAAATTACCCTTATAACCAGTACATGGCAGTAGAAGATCACCCGTTAGCTGCAGCTGCCCTTTCAACGCCCTAGTTTTTTTCAAGTCTTGCTTTTTGATTTATTGTAAAATTACTAGTATAACAAATTTTACTATTGAAGTATAGCAAGTGCAGAAAATCATTAAAATAAAATTAAATAAATAAGTTCAAACAGCCTATAAGGGTTATTTAAATATATAAATAAATAAATATTTATATTTATATAAAGAGCACTATACTCGTGCTCTTTATATACATTTGTGAATATCCTTGTGGTTTTACACCAAATACACGCTGCAAAGAATAATTTACTGACATCTGAACGTGACTTTCAGAAATCGGTCGGGTTTTCTCTGTGTTAGAGTCGTTTTGAGCTTACTGTTTGAACACATTAGTTTACTGGATCCTTAGACTGATAAGTTTACAACAGTTTAACGGTAGACAAACAAAACGATTGTGAATGGATTATGTAGAGAAAATGAGCAAAGGACACTCATATTATGGCACAGTACAGTTGACCGGAAATTACTAAGGTGGCTTGTCTAAAACAAGGAAGTAATCTGTGCATATAGTCAATTGCACGGTATAAACTTGCAATTGCGAGTTATAAAGTCATAATTGTGAGACATAAACTCACAATGCTGACCTTTTTCCTCACAATTCTGTCTTTTTTCTTAAAATTCTGTCTTTTTTCTTAGAATTGCATTTAAACTTGGAGTTCAGAACTTTTTAAAATAAATTTAGAATTGCGTGATATAAACGTACAGTTCAGATTTTTTTCCCTCAGAATTGTGAGATATAAACTCACAATTCCAAGTTAAAAAGTCAGAATTGCGTGATATAAGCTTGCAATTGTGAGTTAGAATCGCAAGATATAAACTCAATTCTGACTAGTTTTTCTCAGAATTGTGAGATTATTATATGTGAAGTCCAATTTTTAAGGGGAAAAAAAGAGTGATATATTCTCAGAATTGCATTTGGCTTTTTTTGTTAGAATTGCAGGTTTATATCTTGCAATTGCGTGTTATAAAATCAGAATAATAAGAAAAAATACAATAATGAGAACAAAAAGTCAAAATTGTGACTTAATTTCTCAATTGTGTTTATATACCGCAATTCTGACTTTATAACTTGCAATTGCGAGTTTATATCTCTCAATTCTGAGAAAAAATGTCCGAATTACGAGATGTAAACTCGCAATTGTGAGGAAAAAAAGTCAGAATTGTTAGATAAAAAGTCAAAAAAAAAAAAATTTAAAAATGATCTTTTTACATTTTTTATTTAGTGGTAGAAATGGCTTCCATAGTTTTCTGTTTTTGAGAAACCTAAAATCATGTCAGAATTTTGTGCTCCTATAAAGCACAAGCTTAACAAAAAACATTTCACAGATGTTTACATCTGAACGAAACAGCTAAAAGGATGTGAGTCCTATTAAAAGTGATGCACAAGCTTTGCAAAGCATCCATTTTGGGGCTTGTGTTTTACACCAGACGCTGCCGAGAGGGTCTGTGAACCAAAGAGAATATTACATTGTGAGGTTGTTGAGAAAACTGAGTTATCATCACATCTTTGATTTATCACCAGTGTCACTAAGATGGCTGCCAAAGAGCATCTCCCATCGCAGGGTGCTATTTATATCAGCTATTCATCAGCTCCATCAAGTGATGGGGAGATACAGCACACAGCAGGATGAGCGTGTGAGACACGTGGTGACTGCTAGGCCACCGTCTTATCCTTTAGCATCGCGAATAGCTACAGAAGACCCCAGTGTCCAAGTGCAAGTGAATACAGTTGTGGTGATAAGACATGATTTATGACAGCTGAGCTATTGCTTACGGATACAACGAAAGGGGCAAATGCACTTCACATCTGATATTATGATTGATCGTGGTGTCTAATAAACATGTTCTTAGGTTAGCAGAGACCTTTGGAATATAGTGAGTGGAGAGAAGAAATTGTTGAATGAAGTTGTTATTTTTGTTTTCTTTGCGCACAACAAGTATTTTCGAAGCTTCATGAAATTAACGTTGAACCACTGATGTCACATGGACTACTTTATTGATGTCCTTACTACCTTTATGCGCCTTGATTGTGTCAGTTGCATTTGTTTTCCAAAAATGAACAAAGGTAATTAATGACAGAGCTTTCATTTTTGGGTGAACTGTCCCTTTAAGTCCATGGTTGATTAACATGTTAGCCGTATTGTCTGGGAAGTATTTGAACCCTATTTACACCTGTATTTTGTACTGACCATTTGTAATCGGATCGCCAGAGATGGATTTTAATACAAGGCCTGAGCAGGGTGTAAGGAAATGTGATAGAGGAGGCAGAGCAGCCGTATGGACTCTTTGATCCCTAAAGCTGCTTTAATCTAATATGTAGTTAGAGCAATACAGTGGGGGTTGGAGCCACACTTTGCTCTCCTACAACCAATTATCATCAAGGTGTTACAACATCTTCACTTTTAGCTGTGCAAAGCTCTCTCGTGCTGATTTCACACCCAGCGATTGGCTTCCAGGAGCCTGTAGACTGTAGCATGTGGTTGTTGTTGGCCCTGATGTAGGTGGTAATCATAGACATGGTGTATATGTGGTTTTAAGAATAAATTAGCAGTTTCATGATGTCAGTATCTTATGGGCTCTCTTTCTTTTTTTGCTTGTCACAGGTACGACCCGCGCCCCTCGTGACGGAGAGGTGCCAGGAGTAGATTATAATTTTTTGTCAGTGGACGAGTTTCTGAAGCTTGAACAGAGTGGGACACTGTTGGAGATCGGATCTTACGAAGGTAAGCCGCAATCTATAGAGTTTAAACACACATCTGTTTGTTCAGCCTTTGTATTTTACAATGTTACAGTTAACAATTTAAAGAATATAGTATATTTAGTGATAGTCATTCATGAGTCCCTTGTTTGTCCTGAACAGTTAAACTACCTGCTGTTCTTCAGAAAAATTCTTTAGGTCCCACAGATTCTTTGTCTTATTTTGTCTTCTGGGAAACATGTAAGTAGCTTCTGAAGGGCAGTACTAAATGGAAAAAAAAATGTACACATCTCTTCTGTTCAAAAGTTCACACCCCTGGCTATTAATGTAGCGTTTTTCTTTTTGAGGCATCAGTGAGCATTTAAACCTTCTGTAATAGTTGCATATTAGTCCTTCAGTTGTCCTCAGTGTGAAAAATCATACAGTCATTGTTTGAAGGATTGTTTCCTGAAGAACAGTGGCCAGTTGAACTGTTCAGGACAAACGGAGAAAAAAATCAAGCGTATGTAAACTTTTGAATAAACTTTTGAATAACATGCATTTTGCCTGATCCCTTTTATTTTGTTAAAATAATTAACATTTTGTAGATTTTGCACGGTGTATGTAAACTTTTGACCTTAACTGTACAGACACACTGTGTTTTGAGTGTGCTTTTTCTTTCCATGCAGACAAAGATCAAACTATAAAGCTTGTCTCTTATAAATACATGCAGTAGTTACTTTTATCAATTGCATAACTTGGGATTTGCCTTTTGTAGCTCATGCTAAACGATATAAAGGTTTAGTTATAATAAACTAAAGCAGTGCTCTTAGATCAAGGTCAACTCACAATAGCTCTGGATTATGGGATGGTAAATCTGGTAAATTTCTGGTCTTTTGTACACAGTTCTTTATTTTTTTGGCCCAGAAATAGTGCAAACCCTAGTAGTTATCTATTTGACCTCATCGTTTTTGTTTTGCCTTTTTTTTTATTCTAAAATGTTATTTATTTTAAAATGGATTTTAATCTAATTTTTTTCAAATGATCAATGTCATAAATTTACTTGAAATTTAATGAATGACCTAGAAATAGTGCATAACTGTAATAATTTTTATTTATTTTACAATGTAACATTTGTTTTACTTTTTTACTTCTCAAACTTTCTTATAATTAAACTTTATTTATTTATTTGCATATTTATCATTTAATTCTAATATAATTTATACTGTATACACTACCTGTCAAAAATTATAAACAGTACTTTTTTTTTTTTTTGCTCACCAAGCCTGCATTTATTTGATCTAAAGTACAGCAATATTAAGTACAGAAGAAAAAAATACTACTTAAAATAACTGCTTTCTCTGTTTGAATATATTTTAAAACTAAATTTATTCCTGTGACCAAAGCAAAATTTTCAGCACATTACTCCAGTCTTTAGTGTCACATGATCGTTCAGAAATCATTCTAATATGCTGATTTGCTGTTCAAGAAACATTTGTATTATTTATATTATTATCAACATCATCAATATTTGAAAGTTTCAAATATCAGCATTAACTAAAATAAAAAGCTTTTTTTGGGAAATAAATGATGAAATTAATACTTTTATTTAGCAAGGGTGCATTAAATTGATCAAAAATGCTGACATACATTTATAATGTTACATTAATAATTCTGTTTCAGATAAATGCTGTTTTTCTGAACTTTTTAAGTTTCTGAGAAACCTGAAAAATTCTACTCAGCTATATATATATATATTAGCAATAAAAATGATGTTTTTGAGCAGCAAATCAGAATATTAGAATGATTTCTGAAGGATCATGTGACTGGAGTAATGATGCTACAAATTCAACTTTGAAATCACAGGAATAAATTATATTTTTCAAATGTATTCAAACAGAAAACAGTTATTTTAAATAGAACAAAGATTTCGAAATTGTACTGATTTTGCTGTACTTTGGATCAAATAAATGAAGGCTTGGTTAGCAGAAGAGACTTCTTTAAAAAAATAATGCAAATCTTTTGACTGGTAGTGTGGTTATTTAATTTATTTTTTACATTTAAAAAAACATTAAAAATCGATTTCTAATCTGAGATTTTCAGTGTGGTCTCTATATAATTGTGAATTCTTTGGTAGACTGTTCACCCAATAGATACGTTAATTAATATTAAGGTGTTGCTCTCATTTAATGATGTGGAGTGCTTTTCTCTCAGACAGCCAGCTCTGTCCATTGTGTACGCTCATTGGCCTTAAACAATACTGCCTGATTGTCCAGACAACACTGATACCATCTCCTTGGCATAAACTTCATGAAGACAAGCAGTCATTTTCATAATCGAGCATTTTCGAAACCCCACATCATCATGTCTTGCATTTCCTTTAACCCTCCTGCTCTGAATGCTGGTAATATCCTCTTGTTGCCTAGGTAACTATTATGGAACACCCAAGCCGCCCAGCCAGCCCCCTAGTGGGAAAGTGATTACTGGAGATGCTCTGCAAGACAGCCTTCCTGGTTCCCAGCAGTCAACCCCACGCCGCACCAAGTCCTACAATGAGATGCAAAATGCTGGAATAGTGCCTACAGAGACTGAGGATGATGATGAGGTTCCTGAAATGAACAGTAGCTTCACAGGTCAGCAGCGAGCCCATTTGTTTGCGTTTCTGTCTGGCACATGGGAGAAGGGATGAGTGATGCCTCTTTGTTGCTTTCCTCTTGCTTCGCCATTACGATTCACAGAGGAAGGGGGAAAGAGCGCCATCTGGCTGCGGCAGAGGGGTTTGTTTGTGTTAGAAAGCACCAAGATGGACTCTCCCAGTCTTTATTTATTGATCTGACAGTTATGCGCTGCCAACTTTCACACTCTCTATCGAATGGGTTGCATTTGTGGTGTTCTTCGAAGACATCTGCCTGTGAAATAGATTGCTGCATGCTTTAGCTGCTGATTGATGAGAGGTATTGACCTCCTTGTAATCTGATCAGAAGTGGACAGCACTAATTACAGATGTCAGCAGTTTTGTGATGCGATTATATTACTTGAATCATATTCAGAGAATACGTCCACATTACATTGTTTACATATTACAAACGTAAATCTATTCTGTTGTGTACTGGAAAACAATAAAGAGTCAAGAGTTACGCCAAAAGAAGGGTTTGAAACTAACGTTCAAATAATGCATCTGTTCAACTATAGTAACATTTAGCTTTCTAAATGTCTAGGAGTACGTTTGAAAGCAGTGCTTTTGTGCTAACATGTTTTTTTTTTTTACTTTTTGTGATTTATGAACCTGAAGTAACAGACCAACAGTGAATTATGTTTATACACTCTTAAAAATAAAGGTGCTTCATGATGCCATTGAAGAACCTTTTTGTCTAAATGGTTCCATTAACATGTGAAGAGCCTTTTTGTTTCACAAAAGGTTCTTTGTGGTGAAAGAAGGTTCTTCAGATTATAAAAAGGTAAGAAAGAGATGGTTCTTTGATTGAAGGGTTCTTTGTGGAACCAAAAATGGTTCCTCAATGGCATCGCTGTGAAGAACCCTTTAAAGCCTTTTTTTCAAGAGTGTACACTATTGTTCAAAAGTTTTATGCTCACTTTTTAGTTGATCAGAATACATTAAAATACGTACTTATGTAAATTGTTTATAATTAAATTAACAGTTTTTATTGTATTTGAATATATTTTAGAATTTGATTTATTCCTCTGATTGCAAAACTGAATTTTCAGCATCATTACTTCAGTTTTCAGTGTCACATGATCATTCTAATATGCTGATTTGCTGCTTAAGAAACATTATTATCATTAGTGTTATCAGTGTTGAAAGCAGCTGTGCTGTGGAATCAATGAGGCATTTTTTCCCCCCAGTATTTTTTGATAAACAGCTAGCACAAAAGAACAGAATTTATTTGAAATATGTTTTGTGAAGTTATAAATGTCTTAACTGTCACTTTTGAGCACCCTTGCTGAAAAATAGTGTATAAAAAACTAGAAATTCGTATGATCTCAAACTTTTAAACAATAGAGACACATTTGAGACATGTTACTAGTACACTAGGAGTTAAAGTATTGGTTCACTCTGAATTCAAATTTCCTGATAATTTACTCATCCTATTGTCATCCAAGATGTTCATGCCTTTCTTTAGTCAAAAAGAAGGTTTTTGAGAAAAACATTGCAAGATTTTTCTCCATATAGTGGACTTCAATGGGAAACAGTGGGTTGAAGGTCTAAATTGCAGTTTCAGTGCTCTACCTTTTTGAATCAGAGTACACATAGGAAGAACTAGGGCTGGGCGATAAATCGATTGCGATAATTATAGCACGATATAACTTTCCTCGTTAAACGATAACAAGAGTTCGATAAATGTTCAATATAATGTTTATGCGGCAAAGGCAGAACAAAAGATTTGAAGTTGAAACGCTCACTCGCTGAAGAGTCTCGGTCACTAAACAACAGTGTGAAGCGCTTGAATACATTGAAGAACACAAATAACACAAATGATTGTGTCAGAAATGTGGGTATGTTTGTGTTGAATTTTATTATATTATTAATGTAGACGTATTCAATGTATTAAGGAGGAGTAATTGAATATAATTACAGTATTTTTTGTGATTGAGCTGTAGCGTTTATGCATTTTACCATGGTACTGAGGTGCTATATTTGTGGTTTTAACTGTTATTATCATGATCTATGGATGATACTATGTGAGAGCAATAGTTAAGTAAAAATAAAACCTGAAACAGAATTAAATTTCACAAATATAAAAATGAGATTTTTCTATGAGCTACAATTTTTACAGATATTACTGATTTTGATAATGAACATAAACCTACATCTACATTCTAAATCTAGCTGCTACTAAATGTGTATATCTAAGAGACCTATTATTATTATTATTATTATTATTAATAATAATAATAATATTATCAGGCAACACAAAGTTGTTTCTTGATTTGAAACAATATTACTCATTAAAACATGCAGAACTAAGAAACATTTTTTTCTATTAAGATACTTATTTTGTTAAAGAAAAATGACTGGGAAAAGTGTGAAGAATTCAAAAAAGTGTTTGTCGTGTTCTTTTAAAGGCATATTTAACTTATTGTAGCAAAAATCTGCCTTTAAACTTGAAATAAATAAAAATGTTACATTTTATCATGATAATTATCGATATCGACCGTTATGAAAAAAAAAAATTAACGTGACTATTTTTTTGCCATATTGCCCAGCCCTACGAAGAGTTAGTGCAAAATGAGCGTTTGTGTTTTATATATATATAATAATATATATATATAACGAGGATATAAATTTGTTTTGTTTTTGTTTTTTTTTTTTAGAAAATGACATCTTTTCACTAAATAAATAGATAAAAGACCCTTATTTCTCGGCTGGGATTGTGTAGAGCCTTTTGGTCCTGCAATAAAGCTAGAATGGCATGAATATCTTGGTCTGTGTTAGCATTGTGACGTTTTCCCAATCCATACTCAAGTCTCAAGAGCATATTTGTCTGTATTATAATATTTTATATTGCACATCATGTTCAATATCCAAGTTAATTCTAGGGCCCTTCATTTAAAAAGGGCAATAAGCTGTCCTATTCATACAGATTCACGCCTTTCATTTGGCAGAGTGGTTTGATTTAAAGCAGCTAATTCAGTCAGGCGTGCCATGCAATGTAGTTGAGAGTCGGTTTGTTTAGATTCCTCACCTCTTTGAGAAGGTTAAGTGTTAACTGTTTACACTCTTATTGATTTGAAGGGGATGTTTTGGTGTGGGTGGGAAAGTGTCAGACAGCCAGGTGTCAGTATGCGTATTTGTGTATAGTAGAGTGTGAATGGCGTTTGATCACTCCACAGTTTACAGGAAGTGAGAGGGAGGAGGCTTGGTGCCACTCTCCAAACCTTAGCATTAGCAAAAGTACTCTGCCATGATCATTTAGGACAGAGTTCTTAACCAGAAACGCATGTTGAACTCTGTATTTGTGTACTAATCTTGCAGGAGACTCTAGTGAACTGGACGACCACCCCTCCGTGCGGCCCTTCGTCCGCGACCACGTTCAACCCTACGGGCTCAACAACACCTCGGCGTCAACCACGGAGAGCTCTCAGAATACACAAACACACCCCGGCTATCCCACGGAAGAGGACCCTCTGGGCCCTCTGCCCGAGAACTGGGAGATGGCCTACACTGAGAATGGAGAGGTCTACTTTATAGAGTAAGAACAAATTGCTGTCTTTATACTTTTATTAGATGGACATTTACAGTGCCAATGAACATTTTTGGACTCTGCAGACTTGAAAACTATAATTACATTGGCATAAAAAAAACCAAAGCATGTAAAGTCCATTTTAAATATACTGAAAACAAAAAGTGAATGAGGAAAATAAGGCAATAAATAATAGAAAACTAATAACTGATAATAGGTAAACAGATCAATTTTTAAAGAAAAAAAAAACACTAATAAATCAGTCACTTATTTCTAACTATTTAGAATGACTGTATTTTTATTTTATGTTTTAATAGTCGTTGATTAACATAAATATACTGTTATTTATGAATTTTAATTGTTATTATGAAGTGAATTCTTTAATATTTTTAATATGTAAAATTAATATTTCTTATATCAAAACATATTGAAAGTTTTATTTAAACCTGTTGATAATTGCTTGTTGATGTTTTTTAAAAAAAAGATTTAGTATTTTTTATTTTAATTGTTCATTAACAGAAAAAAACATTTTTATTATTTATTAAGTTTTAAATTCTTTGTTTTATATTTAATGTCTAACTAATAATATTTACTTATAGTAAAACGTAAATTAATACTTTATAATTATACTTTTATCAACATGTTGATAATTGCTTTGGTGTTGATTTTTATGTTGATTTGTTGTTGTTTTTTCTCAAAGATGTAGTAATTGCTCAAATCATAATAATCATATTTTGATTTATATATTGATATTGAAGAACCTAATGTTGTTATTATTTATGAAATTCTTTTATATATATATATATATATATATATATATATAAATAATATTATTATTATTTTTACAAAAATTTAGTATTAATATCAAAACATCAAATTTATATTTCATATTAATATTTTGTCAACGCTGATAATTGCTTGTTGATGTTGAACATTTTGATTTCTGTTTTCTCAAATCATAATTGAAATTTGAATAGTTTATTGACATTGAAAAACATAATATTGTTATTATAATATTATAGTATTAGTATTACTAGTAAATTACATAGCAATTTATCAAATCATAATGATCATAAATGTTATTTTAATAATTGTTTATTAGTATAAAAACATAATATTGTTATTATAAAGTTGTGATTTGTTTTCATTTTTACTATTTAATATTAGTATTTATTAGTATCAAAACATCAAATTAATATGTTGTATTCATATTTTTGTCAACATGTTGATAATTGCTTGTTGATATTCAACATGTTGATTTTTTTTTTTTAAGATGTAGTAATTTTTATTTTAATAATTTTTCATTAACAGATTTTTTTATTATTTATTAAGTGCAATATTAATATTTATTTGTGTTAAAATGTATTAAATTAATATTTTACAATTATATTTTTATCAACATATTGATAATTGCTTTGTTTTTTTTCAAAGATGTAGTAAATTCTCAAATCATAATAATCATATATTTTATGTTAATAATTGTTTATTAATATAGAAGAACCTAATATTGTTATTATTTATGAAATAGTGGATTCTTTAATATTTTTTAATATGTAGTATTCATATCAAAACATATTAAATTTATAATAATATTAACATGTTGATAATTGCTTGTTGATGTTGAACATTTTGAATTGTTTTCTCAAATCATAATTACCATAATTGATATTTGAATAGTTTATAGACATTGAAAAACATGTTGTTATAATATTATAATGGCAGTATTACTAGTAAATTACATAGCAATTTCTCAAATCATAATGATCATAAATGTTACTTTAATAATTGTTTATTAACATAAAAAAGCATAATGCGTTGTGAATTTTATTTTTCATTTTTAATATGTAAATATTAGTATTTATTCAAAATACTAATATTTAGTTACATTCAAGTTATCAAAACATATCAAATTAATATGTTGTATTAATATTTTGTCAACATTTTGATAATATGCTTGTTGATGTTCAACATGTTGATTTTTTTTTTTTTAAGATTTTGTCATTTTTATTTTAAGAATTGTTTATTAACAAAAAACATAACACATTTTTATTTTAATAATAAAATATATATATAAAAAAAATTATTTTAATAATTGTTTATTAACAAAATATTAATCATAATATTGTTATTATGAAGTTGTGAATTCTTTATTTCATTTTTAATATGTAATATTAATATTTATTAGTTTCAAAACATATCAAATGAATATGTTGTATTAATATTTTTGTCAGCATGTTGATAATTGGTTTTTGATGTTGAACATGTTTTGATTCGTTTTTCCCCCCAAAGATTTAGTAATTTCTCAAATCATAATTACCAGAGTTTTTAAATAATTGTTTATTAACAGAAAAATGCTATGTTATTATTTATGACGTTGTGAATTCTTTAATATTGTAATATTAATATTTATTAAAATCACAACGTTGATTTATTTTATTCAAAGATGTAGTAATTTCTCAAATTTCAAATCTCAATTTCTCAAATCATAATTATCAGATCTGTGTTAATAATAGTTAATAATAACATAGATAAACATTATATTATTTATAAAGTTGTGAATTTCTTTATATTTTAATATTTAAAAATTGTATATGTAATATTAATAGTTGTTAATATGGATCAATAAATTCATATTTTATGTATTTTTTATTTTAAATTTGAAATTATTGTTTTTATTTAGTAATTTCTCAAATGTGTGTCATTTGGGCCTCATACAATAGTGAAAGTCATTCGTTTGCAGACGCCACTTGGTTTGATCTTTTGAATCTAATGCAATGAAATACATGTTAAACAGTGACCGTATTTTTCAAAACTGCTTGCAAATATTTCTTGAAAGCACTATCAGTATGTTAAGATATATTTATGTATAGACATAGCCTGCGCTATAAATACCTGACAGGTTACAGTAGTTTTGTGTTTATCATTTGAAGTTTATATATGGCCAGTTTTTTTTTATTTTACAGAAAACAGGAAGTATCAAACACCGCGGTATCTTTAGTATATGTTTTCCTGCCTGCTGGGATGCAGAAAAGAGACCACAGGATGTTGTTCTGCAGGCGTCTTTTCGAACAATGCCTCACTGTCTGTGTTCTACATCTATTCATAGCCACAACACAAAGACAACATCCTGGATAGACCCCCGATGCCTGGACAAACCTCAGAAACCCCTGGAGGAATGTGAAGATGATGGTATGGACATGTGCTTGAGATTTTTGTCATGTGTCATGGTGTTTTTTTAAATGGCGTGCATTCATAACGAGTGTTTTTGTACCGTTCTACATACATAAGCTTTTAGTATTATAAATCTAAAATTCGAAATAATATCTGTCACAAAAGCAAATGCACAGCTTCAGCCCTCACAAATTGTCATTCATTGTAATCTCATGCTAGCCTGTAGATGGCGCTCTTGAGCTGTCATAGCTATAAGAGCCACTCTCACCTTGTGACAGAATGACGAAGACAGCCTCTGTAATGCTATAAAGGAGGGTCTGGATTATATTGAATCTCCTCACACAAAAACAACTCCCTTGAACCTCTATAGCCAGGGCAGTTTTATGATTATATGTGTATGTATATAGAATCACAATATGATTTTAATTGCTCAGATCTCATTTGATAATCAGCTGCATTACAGATCATTTTGCCATTAATAAATGCCACTAATGTTGAATTTTATTATTTGAAAATAATAATTCCCACTGTGTATAAAATATGGTGGCTTAATTTTAAAGCTTTGAGCTGTAAATTAGCTTTTTTATATATATCAGCTAACCCTCTCTGACACCCTTCCTCTCTTTTTCTCGCCCCACTTTGTGCACACCTGCTCCCCCGTTACTCCCTCTTGAGAAGAAGGGGTACATACAGAGGAACTGGACAATGAGCTAGGTAGGCCACAATTCCACAGGGAAGCTTTTTTCCACACAACCTGCATGTTTTTTTGAGGAGGGTGGTATATTGATCGTTCTGTGCTGCTTTGGGACCGGATTTTTTTTCTCTCGAATCCTCAAACTAATTATGAGAACTGGCCTTCCAGTTGATCCCAGATCAGTGCAAAGGTTAACGTCTACCTAACAGCGCCGTGTTGCAGTACTGCTGTCATGAAGTTCTTTTTGAAATGACCGTGAAACACATTTCATTACTTTCAAACAAGGTTCATTTGTGTTGTCATTGGCACTGCATGATATAAAATATTCATTGTTACTATTTCTACCGCTGAAGCGTTTGCAGTTTAACTCGGGACTCTCACGGCTGGGAGTGGTTTCCGTTTTCATTATGCATGCAAATAGCTGGAGAGACCCGAAACTATAATGTCGAGCTAACGGTGACAGTCAAATCATTGAATAATTTGTTGCTTTAATCAGTTTTACCATCATCAGAGCACACTATATCAGCGCACAGAGCTCTCTCTGCTGTTCAGTGTGCCTTTGTAATTGAAGGGCTGATTCATCATTAGTAACGGATTAGGTGATGCAGGCAGTGGCCTTGAGGAGCCCTGCGTTTGCGTCCGGGCTGATTGGAAGAGCGCGGTCAATAGCTATTGATTCGAGAAATCGGAGCCATTAAATAGATGCCGTGACTACGGCATGTGGGCAGTAGGTACGAGAGTATCCGGTCGCACAGTAGAGACCTGATCCTGTGGAGAGGGAAGATGGGATGCAAACAGATTAATGGCCAATTTGTCAGTAGAGTCGCAGTAATGATGTGGGGGTAGGACAGGACATACTGTCCAGCAGTTGCTTTTGGTGGAGCGTTATGCTGTCTTCTTTACCAATCAACATAACACAAACAAAAAAATTATAAATTCTGTAATACATTGTTGAGTGAAATTTACATCAACATCACTAAAAACTATTTGTTGACCTGTGTGTTGACAAGTAGCGTGAGTTACATAATCAGATTACTACTTCAAGTAACTAGTAAAATAACACATTACTTTTTAATTTACAAAAAAATTACAAAGTTACTTTTTAAAATGTTTTTCAGTGTTGGGCAGTAATTAGTTACTAGTAACCAGAGCTGGGCAGTAACTGATTACATGTAATCTGGATTACGTAATCAGATTCCAAAAATGAAGTACTTGCAATCAGAGTATGTTACATTTTAAAGTACTCGTAATCAGACTACAGTTACTTTTTCATGGATTACATATTATTCACACAATAGCAATAAATTATTCATAATTCATTGATTCCCCATAATTTCTCTTTTTATCTTTTCATTTCTAAAACAGCCTACCAATTATAGGCCTATACATTCAGAAAGTCCAGGTTTGTGGACATTCACACCACAGGTGGTGACACAGCATTTGACCACTGGATTTACAAAATGTTTGTCGGTAATGTTAGAACGCGATTGAAAACAAAAGAAAAAGAAAGGCTCACAGCAGCATGAGTCTTGACTGTCATGTTAGCCTGATGGAACCAAACTACCGCTGTAAGTGATTTTGAAATGCTACAATAAGATTTAACTTCTAACTTACTGTTAATGAAATGTTGGTAGGCTACTATGAGATGTGGGCTACTATGAGATATTTAATGTGATTGTTGGTGTATTTTACCAGTATTTACCATACTTTCAAAACTAAAACTAAAAAATATGCAATATGAAGAAAATAATGAAAGATTTTTTTTTCTTTTTTCTTAATAAAACACAAGATTTGGTTTTCAAAAAGCCTTTTTCCAAAAGGTACATCTTGAAAAAGGGGGGTCATCTTATAACCAGGGTCGGGTCTTATATTCGGGAAAATAAAGCCTTAGGCTTTATGTGTAAAAAGTGCTTTTACATTTGCCAAAATAAGAACTTTTATGTTAAACACAAGCAAGCAAGCCCTACCTAGATTTAAAAAGTAGCACAAAAGTAACATAATGTATTACTTTCCATAAAATGTAACTAAGCAACATAATTAGTTACCTTTTAGGGAGTAACGCAATATTGTAATACATTACTTTTAAAAGTAACTTTTCCCAACACTGTTGTTGACATTAGCAAAATAGCTACTTCGCAGAGAAATGAAAATTGCGAAATGATTTACTCACTCTCAAGCCATCCTCGGTGTATATGACTTTCTTCTTTCAGACGAATGCAATCAGAGTTATATTAAAAAATGTCCTGGCTCTTCAAAGCTTTGTAATTGCAGTGAATGGCTGTTGAGATTTTGAAATTCAAAAAAATGCATCCGTGCACTAGCATCTCTGTATTGTCAAATACAGAGATGCATAATGTATATAATATCATCTAGGACGCAGTGTTTTCAAAGCACTACACACAATTAAAGTGATTACACATTTGGTTAAATCAACACATAAATGGCTTAGCTATAGGTGTTGTTAAGGCATTTATTTTTTTTCCCCAGACAATTATTATCTAAAAAATGACACACTTCACCTTCACCGCAATGACTTTGTGACAGCTTGTCTATTAAATCCTACGGTGTGAATTTCACTCAATAAAAACACTTGTTGATTAATTATGTTAAACTCATCAAAGATCACGAAGGGTGAAGATATATGAGAGTGAGGCTGCTGAGAGAATCGTTCACCGGTAGATCGTTATTTGTAAGTAATTAGTGTTGGTTGACATTTATAGATTCATTAGAACAGTACAAGAGTCTGCCGTATTTGCTATCGCTGCTTGGGAGAGATAATGAGTTCTTGCTTTTACAAAGAAATTATAAATGTGTGCCACTTTTATTGGCCAATTAAGAACTGGCACAATATAGAAATCTTCTCTATAGGAGGTGTTGTGATGAATTTCCTGTGTGCTGCAGGCACTATGCTAATACCACATCTCTGTGTCCCGGGCGCTATGACATTTCTGTCTAAACCATGGTAAAGAAAGCAGTATTTTCATTTGCATGAAAGCACATTTCAATGTCAAACGCGGCTGAGGCTTTTCATGATTATTCTATTATTCTAGACAAGACATGTTGTGTATCAGATCTCTGAATGTCTTCTGTTGTTTTTGGTACAGTTGTCAACCTTTGCCTGAAATATTCGGAGCGGTTCGTATTTTTGTCGCTTGCCAGGTCAATAGATTTGGAAATGCCGGGGAACATATCTACTGTTTATGTAAATATCACAAGGAGGATTTGTCAGAGAGCTGTGTCTTTGGAGACAAATGACAGATCTGTACACAAACTTTATACTGTTATAGCATATCCTGCATCTCTAGTCGGATGTCTCAATTAAAATGGAATTCCTCAGATATTGTAGCAGTGTCTTTCTAAAAGAATTGACTGGAGACTGTTGAATTATTTGTAATGGTGGTAGAGCCGCGAACATGCATTACTTTTTAAAAAGCTTGTTCTGTTGTTCTTATTCTTTTATATGGTTACCTCATATACATGTATTTATCTTAAACACTTTTGTGTGTATAACACTCATTCACCATCAAAGTTGTCATTACTTCATTACTGTTCGAATGAGTCACTCAAGGCTCTGTTACAGACTAACAGTCGGGGTTGTTTTTATTATTATTCAACATGCAAAAATAGGCGTTTTTCACTTTTTTTTTCTTTTGCTGTGATAGACTACAAATCTTTAAAAGATTAGTTCACTTTCAGATAGTGTTGGGCGATATGCTCAATTTTCATATTGTCTTATCGTCAGCTTGTGAGATCGCCGATACACGATACTATCGTGCTACTTTATTTAATTATCCATGTACTAAATTCCTTATTCGTTTTGTAAGGGTAGTCTCGTTAATGGGCATGTTGCGTATACAGAGCGCTGATGATAGTTCTGCCTGAGTTGTTCCAGTTTACTTTCGGTTTCATTCACTGCTATTCGCTAGAAATAGTGGTAGGCTAAATGTGCGTGCATGAATGTAAATCAGTTTATCTTTCTTTACCCGTCATATTGCGACAATGTTACCGCTGCATGTCTGATTATTGTCATTATTCCATGCTGTAGTTCAGTTTATATAGAATGTGGAGAAGCGATGCGCGTGAATAAGGAGCTAAGAACCACGGGAAGAGTCGCGTTTTTAAGGTGGAACGGATAGTGTCAAAAAGAAGCTGCGAATAAGAAGCTGCAGCTTCGTTATTTCACATGCCTATGTTTAGAGCCATTTTATCTCATCATATTTCTACTTAACGCGCATACAGATGTTACTGAGGTGAATGTTTATGTTTACTGTATACAGACGGATTCTGATCGTATTTGTTTGTTTCAGCCTAAACCACATTTTACCACCTCGGTGATCCTAATGACTGTGCAGTGCTGGATAATATAGGCTAATGCTTATATTTATATTTATATATTTTGTATATATATATATATATATATATATATATTTATAAAGAACATCACTAGCCTAGTCTAGGGAGTTTATGCGCTTTAAAAAAAACACTCGTGTTATAGTCAGTAAAGCCATCTACACTATATGATGAATACAATTTCTTACCCCATATTTTCACTGTACACGTCTGCGGCACGTTATGGCTCCGACGCCCCCCGGCAAGTTTCTGAAGCATCCTAGAAGCGGTTCTCCGCGCTGCTTAGCTAAATATAAGCGAACAGTATATTTTTGTCGGATAATAATAATAATCGTCTTGCTATCGTCAAAGGCATCCGCTACAGGCGATATCTCTCACTATCGTCGATACACGATACTACGTCTATCGGCACAACCCTACTTCCAGAATAAAAAAATCCTAAAAATTAACTCAGCCCCATCTCATCCAATTAAAAAAATATGGATTGTTTTCTTAAAGGTAAAGATCTAAACTTGTATGACTTTCGGAATCAAAATCAGAATTTATTCGCCACAGTTTGTCTTTTTTTCTCTCCAATAGTGACACCAGCAGGTAAAATCACAGAGGGAGTTCACATCTCTCTCACTTTCCCTGAGCCCATTGAATTTTAACAGACTCCATACTCCCTAAAGCGTGCCGTGAGTTTGGTGGGGGGTAATTGAGAATGAATGGGGAGAGAAGGCAATGTTATGGTTTGTTCTGTGGATATGGATATTTTTCTCCATATAGAGGACTCCAGTGTGGATCAATGGGTTGAAGGTCCAAATTGCTTTTGACTTTCTTTGCACATTTGCTTCATAACAACTGGTTCAGTACGCCTTTGTCACATGTTATGTAGTGCATGAATTCAAGCTAATGCAAGATGAGCATTGTGGTTGAAAAATACATACATTTTTATATATTTATTTATTTTTTAAAGAATTTAGCTAAAGGTTGTTTAGCTAGGCCCTTATTCCTCGGCTGGGATTGTGTAGAGCCATTTGAAACTGGAATTTGGATCTTTAGCCCATTGGCTCCCATTAAAGACCACTATATGGAGACAAATTCTGGAATGTTTTCCTCAAAAGTTAATTTATTTTTCTTCACTGAAGAAAGAGAGACATGGGGGGTGAGAAAATTGTCAGGAAATTTTCTGGAAGTGAACTAATCCTTTAACAATAAAATTGACAATAACCTACACCTTAGAACATCTGGCAACCAATCAGAATTAAGCATTCTGTAGTGTAGTTGCATAAATGTTTAAAACAAACAAACAAAAAAAGATAAAGCAGTTTCCATGATAATTATATAATTTGCTCAGCATGATAGTTTTAAAATGTCTTCTTTGTTAGTGTGATAGCTCTTGAATTTTAATTGGCCGAAAAATCAAGACATCATATTACAAAAGACTTGATAAAAGCCTTTTTAAATTAGTTATAATGAGCTGAAAGTGTCTTCTGTTTTGCTCCTTTTCCAGAGCTGCCCACAGGCTGGGAGAAGATTGATGATCCAGTGTACGGGGTGTATTATGTTGAGTAAGTGACTCATCAATATTACCTTCAAATCATCTTTATTTTATGACATCGTCCTGGAACATGAAAGAAACGACCGCCATCTTTTTGATTGGGCCTGTTCTGTTTCAACTGTATACACCCTTTGTTACTGTTACCATTTTGAAGTCTTGTTCTCTCGCTTTCCCTCCCCTTTAGAGGGACCCTTGGGTTTGTAGCGCATAAATATGAATGCATTCATATGTTTTGATGTTGTTTCAAAGCAATACCTCCGAGGCGGGAAGCCTTCCGGTTTTTGTCTTTGGAGATGTTTACTTACGTTTTGCGCTGTATTTGCCTAGTAAATTGCGAGGGCCATTTGGAAAGTGGCCTGCATCGCAGCTGGGTGCGATCTGTGTTTTTTGGTAAATGCGGTGATGGGGTTTTATTTTTGGCTTTTGATCTGTGTTTATTGAGCTTGTCTAGTCTGGTGGAGAGATTTTGCTTTTAAGCACAGAAGATGAGAGAGAATAGCACACTTTTCCCCCGCATTTTGAATGAATTTTAAATGAATGCCGAGGCTTTCAGCCATAGTTTAAGCTGCCGTTATTGCCTTTTCTCTGAATTAATTCACTTTATTTCTCGTCCGCTTACCTGCTCTCCTTACGCTCAACCTTTACCTGCCCTCTCATTCTATTTCCTGTTTCTCCCTCTGGTTCTGTTATTGACTGTGTCCTCTGCTCACTCATCTTCATCACCTCTCTCTCTCTAATGCTCTCGCTCACTCTCTCCCTCTTTCTCCACCTCCCAGCCATATTAACAGGAAGACGCAGTATGAAAACCCAATTCTGGAGGCTAAAAGAAAGAAGCAACTGGAGCAGTCTCAGCCCGCTGAAGGTGAGCGGTATATCCAAGGTTCGTTTCAGGCCCAACATGCCGCCATTTCTTTCTTTTTTTATACGTTTGTGATTGTCCATGTTTTTGTCATTTGGAGTTTTGTTGCAGCTTTTTTTTTTTGGAGTGTTGGGATTACTGTTAATCTTTCATGGCTTAAATTTTTAATTTATTTAATTTTGCTATCACAGATTCATTGATGCTGAAAACATTGCTTTAGGTTTTTTCATCAGTGTAATATTTAATTCTTGAATGGAAACAAACAGAGAAGTCTAACATCAAGTGGAAACAGGTGTTTTTTACTTTCAGTACACATGACTTGATGCTTTTAATGAATAATTGTTAATGTCTTTTGTTAAAACTTTTTTCTTTAATATATAAATAAGGATATTCTTAGTTAATAACAGGAGAAACCAACATTAAAGTCAACATGAAATGCCATTTGCAACCCATTTGACTTTCACAGTGTTAATATTAAAGGCACAACATGTAAGATTTTTGAATTAAAATATTCAAAAAACACTAGAACAGTGTTATATATTTTGCTGACTTGTGTACTTACATTATCCCAAGTATTTCGAAGAATGTTTAGAAATCTAGAGCAATAAGCAGTTTTTTTACTGGTGTAACGGACCATGTCATTGCTTTTTCCTGTTTTATTTTGTAGAAAACATGGAAACCCCAAAGACACGTTAATTATGCATTTTATTAGACATGATGAATGCTCAGAGTAGCATTATAACAGAACTTTCAACACACTCAAATGTATCTAGTATGATAAAACAGTGCTGCCTTTTCCTACATACGCATGATCGGAAGCGGTCGAATGTGGCATAGTAAAAGCTCTGCTAAGTCTTTAATACATTCGCTGATCTATTGGCATGATTCCATTGCATCAGTTGAGGGATTGAAGACAACATCTCCCATGATTTCACACTCAATCACAGCGTCATCAAACTACGCCTTTGTTTCTCCCTTTGTTTTGAATATACGCCCTCTAGCTGCAAAAATGTACATATTGTGCCTTTAAATATTAAAAAGTAGCCTTTAAAGTCAAAATGAACTTATCTACTAATTTTACTTTCCCAAAAAGTTTTCCCACCCAAAATAATTTCTGAAAAAAACATGTCACGCTTGTGTTGCTCTAAACCTTTATAACCTTCTTCTGTAAGTTAGTGCTTTTAAGCATGTTAAATTTATTCAAAATTCAAAATAATAACTCAAGGTAGTAACAGTTTAAACAATATATTTTATTTGTGAGCTTAAGTTAACTATATTTGAATTTTTGGGGTCGTCAGTCATCAAAGCTCTGTAAATATTGTTCACAGAAAAAGAGATTTACTTTAAATTTCACAAAGCTGATTACTCACTAAAAACTCACTTGGTTTTATCTAAGTTTGTGAGATGTTTACTTACTTTTTAATATTAGTCTTCCTTCCATTTGTTCATTCAGACTAATTCTAAAAGAGGCTGGATTTATCACATGAGCCAATCACAGAACAAACCATAACATTGCCTTCTCTCCCCATTCATTCTCAATTACCCCCCACCAAACTCACGGCACGCTTTAGGGAGTATGGAGTCTGTTAAATTTCAATGGGCTCAGGGAAAGCGAGAGAGATGTGAACTCCCTCTGTGATTTTACCTGCTGGTGTCACTATTGGAGAGAAAAAAAGACAAACTGTGGCCAATAAATTCTGATTTTGATTCCGAAAGTCATACAAGTTTAGATCTTTACCTTTAAGAAAACAAAATGGGACAATTATGACCTCATGTTGACTTTAAAGGTTACTCATTCTATAAATGCTCTAGAAAGTTCTACTAAAATGCAGGTTGTCATGCTGAGACATGTCCTTGATCTTGTTTCTAGCCAAATCTTTCTTGATTACCTAATAACTTCTTCTCCCTCAAGTTCAAGTATCTCATATTCAGCCACTGATTGTGATACAGTACTGACAATATGCAAGTTTTACACCTAGAACAAGTTAGGACACCATAGGGGGCTCTAAAGCTGGCGGCTGCACAGCCTCAGTATTACAGTAGTTTGAAAAGACAGGAAATGTGACTGGCTTGAGAGACACCCAAAAAAGGAAGTGCACCCTTCACTCTTTCAGAATGGATAGACGAGCATTCGTCAGGAGCACCGCTAGCGAGCTATGCTGCTAACCACCAAGAGACTTACAGAGAACCTGGCACCGCCCCTCCACTAGCACCCCAACTGGGGGCTAAACGTATGTGCTGCCTCCTTTTTTTTTGTTTGTGACACAAAAACATACACACCCGTGTGTGGCGTATTCCTCTGTGGACATTCACTATTCACTCACTCCTGTTCACTTTTTCCAAATCTTTCTTCCCTCAGCTCTCTGTGTCTTCCGTCCCTGTGTTGTTTGAATGACGATAAGCTGCTTATTTAAAGATTTAGCAAACACTCTTTTTTAGTGGAAGATGTTGCATTGTCCCTCACCATTTGCCATTTCTCTCTGGTGACTTCATGTGGGCACTCGTTCAATTTCTAGTACTTTCTATAATGTTAGATACAAAAGATGCATTATGGTCAAAGTCAAGGATGTGTTGAATTAGTGAAGAGAAAAGCTGTCATTTCAAAAGATGTAATGATTTGATGCATAAAAAAAATCCAGCCAAGGCCTATGCTCTAAAGAACATGAATATGTTGGGGAAAAAATTAACCTTGAATCAAAATATGTGTTTGTATAGGTGTACACACACATTTAGTTCATATTGTAAATCTGGGATTTAAAATTTTAAATGAGTTTAAACCATTATTTCTGCTCTAAGACATTCTACAAATGAGTTGTTCTTTTCAAATTCAAATTCATTTTGTATGGCCACAATATAATTGTAATGAACAATTATCTTATCTCACATTTTGGACCCCATTGTATATTCATTCTGTGTACATTTAGATTTTATTCTGTTACGGAAAGCTCTGTTTCTCTGTCTGTCACGTTCTTCCTCTTGCATATATGTATATATCTTTATCATGTCCACTCATTTGCATTCAGTGTACAGTGTGTCTCTCTCCTCAGGGTATCTGTGCAGTTTTCTCTGATCCTTTTGTCATGACAGACCATGATGAACAGATCATACATCATCTATCTAGCCAATCACATTGTTCTTCTGTGCTTGCTCCTCCATTCTTTCCTCTCTTGTATCTTGTACTAACAGCACTTTTGCTCTGATCTAGGACTGATTACCAGCTGATGCATCTACTAACATTCATTTTGCCATTTTGCTGTACAACTATGATAATGCACAAGACATCTCTCAAAATTATTCCCAGAAGTATACACTGGTGATTTCATTTCTGACAGCAACGCTAACAATTTTGATAAGACAGATTAGAGTTTTTAATGTTTGAAGGTTGTTTAGAGCCTATGTACTTTGTATACTAGTTAGTTAGTTAGTTAGTTAGTTAGTAAGTAGGGGTGGGAGATATGCCCAAAATCTTATATCGCAATATGAGTAATTTTATTTCACAGTAATGATATATATCACTGTGTAGTTATTTTTGCTTTTAATAAGGTCTTAATGATATCAACATTTTTTGATACCATAGAAATGTCATAATTTTTGTCACCAGTGTCAATATTACAAAAAAAGCAAATACTAGCTAAAAATAAATAAATAAATAAAATAAAAACTCAAGCTCACTAAAGACAACAGTCAAACAGTGAGCAATTAAATAAGAATAAGAAACTAATTACAAGCAACAGGACAAAAAAAAAAGAAATGCTACTTACATTGTATAAAGATCAAATGTGTAACTCAGGGGTCTCACAGGAGGGCCATTTTAACAATCACAACAAGGAAGTGCAAAATTTCTGGAAATTTACTTTAATTGCTGAGATGTTAGCTCACATTTCTTTTAAATAACTATATGAACATATTTCTGTTCTACTTAACAAAAATGTCAACTGTGTCTGTGCATTCTTATATATTTTTACCATTTTTAACCTACTTTATTTTAACTTGTCAAAGGTAAAAAAGTACATCACCATATGTTGCCTCAATTTCTTCTAAAAAGGCACCCCTCTGATCTGATTTGTGCCACCTCAGATTCAATTTGACCCACTCCAACCCGCCAAAGCGCGTCTATTTTAACCATTTGTTAATTTGACAATCACCAGTGTGTTTAAACTTTCACTGCTAAATTCAAACATGCTTTTGCGTCTTTACTGGCGCTGAGCCAGATATATACGCTCAGTGCTTTTAGCCTGTAGTCAGTGGTTTCAACCAAAAAAAAAAATGTTTCAGTCATTTAAATTAATTACTAACAAAAAAGACATTTGTTAAATACACACCAGTGTTTGTGAGTTTGTTAAATGCATAAATGCACTGGTGTGTAAAGAAAGCAGCAGTAATCCAATTAAAATCTGATGATGCATTTTATTCATAATAAAATTATAGTTTTTTATTCTCTCGTCTTCCTGGTACTTCTCATACTCGCCACTTTCTCCTTTCCAAAGCGCTCTGTAGCTTGCCCTGGCATCTGCTGTTGCTAAGCAACCATGTCATGCGCACTCTATGAAGGCGCCGAAGTTTAGGCAAAGGAATAAATGAATTTCTAGCACTGAAAATCTCTTGCATTAGCTGAACTACTAAATGTATTTAAAATGGTTGTTACGGGAAAGTTGTTGCCTGAAAAAAAAAACGAGCGTGTTGTGATTGCATCATTTCCATTATGAGCGTGCATACTGTGCGTTTACATTTGAAATAACAAATTTGAGTGCGCAAAAGATGCACCATGTGAACGCCCCTTAATGACGAGCTGGATTGCCTTATATTTTTGACGTCAGTTGCGGGCCGGAGAGAGGAGGAGGGAGGGCTGTAAATGGCCTGCGGGCCGGCAGTTTGAGACCCCTGGTATAACTGCATATTTTTCACCGTGTAAATTAAATATATATGTGACCCTTGACCACAAAACCAGTCTTAAGTAGGACGGGTATATTTGTAGCAGTAGCCAAAAATACATTGGGTCAAATACATATGGGTCAAAATTATCCTACCGTAAATATATTAAAACTTTATTTTTGATTAGTAATGTGAATTGCTAAGAACTTAATTTGGACAACTTTAAAGGTGATTTTCTTATTATTTATTTATTTATTTTGCACCGTCAGATTCCAGGTTTTCAAATAGTTGTATATCGGCCAGATATTGCCCTATCCTAACAAACCATACATCAATGTAAAGCTTATTTGTTTAAAAAAAAATACTCTTAAGACTGGTCACATATTTCTTCTTATTGAAGTTACAAATGAGCAATGAGAGATTTTTCAAACAAATAATTAATAATAAAAAAAAACTGCTGTCACTTTAAGAGCTGCCCAGATTCCGTATATTGTTACACGTTTTATTTTTAGCTGTTTGCTATAATTTAAAACCTAAATTCTTAAATTATTTGCTAAAACAGGCATTGTGCTACATACAAGTGTGTGTATTTAAATGTTCAAGGCTTATAAAGCAGCCAAAATAACTTTGTTCAATACTTCCATGCTCTATGAGCACTGTCTTCACATGCTCGCGCACATCTCAGTGCTCAGAAAGTCTTTCAGACAGTGCATGCTGTGGCGGGAGGAGCACACGACAGACACAGGGGGTGTGGCGTCAGGCCTCGGAGAGGTTTTTATTAAACAGAAATACAAAAGAAAGTGTCCAAAATGGGAAATGCGCCTCATCACACGCCACTAGACGTGGTTGATTGGCACCTCTCCTCTCCCATATGCCCACTCCCGTCAGGAGCCTGGCGAAGGGCGGCGATTATGGGACGGGGTGTTGATGATAAATAGGGGGGAGGCAACCGACTCGTCACAATGCATATAGCAAAATAAGTTCTCTTTCACCTCTGATTGTGTTTTAACGTCGTAAAATTACTTTATTTTTAAACCACAATGCTTAAAAACGGACGCAAATAATACGCAGTACAGCAACGTCATGTGAGCGTGTAACTGCAATAGAGAAGATAGTCCAAAATCTCTACTAGTTGATACATTTCTACCGGTTAATTGTCTACTGTTATATCACCCACCCCTATGATAGAAAGAATTATACATGGATACATTAGACACGCAGACATAAACAAAATATGCTACTTTTTTCCAGCTAGTTTAATTACACTGTGGTTGGTAAAGTTAAATTTGTTGTACAGCTTCTTGAAGCTCAAAATGTTCTTAAGATTTGCTGTGTTGTAACACACAGAGGTATCCATAATCATCTCATACAGAGGGCCAGCAGATTTACTCTCACATATTCCCATAGCTCACAAATAGTGCAATGCTTTTCTTACTGCAGGAGGAAAGCCATTTTTCACAAGGAACCCTGCAGAACTGAAGGGGACATTCATTAACACCAAGCTGAAGAAGAGTAGGCGTGGGTTTGGCTTCACTGTAGTAGGAGGAGATGAACCAGATGAGTTCCTGCAGATTAAGAGTCTGGTGCTTGATGGACCAGCTGCCCTGGATGGAAAGATGGAAACAGGTACTGAAAACTGTGGTCACATGATAACACATCTTTAAGCAGTAGTCTTTGTTTTTAGGCCAACACCTGTTTTGTTTCTACAGGGGACGTTATCGTGAGTGTGAACGACACTTGCGTGTTGGGTTACACACATGCCCAGGTCGTGAAGATCTTCCAGTCCATCCCTATCGGTTCCATGGTCGACCTTGAACTTTGCCGAGGCTACCCCTTACCCTTTGACCCTGATGACCCCAACACCAGCCTGGTGACTTCTGTGGCCATTCTGGACAAGGAGCCCATCATCGTCAATGGAAAAGAAAGCTACGACTCGCCGTCCAGCCACGGGAGCGAAACTACAGGTGGCGGCGGTAGTTTGAACGGCTCCAGCGACCCTCCTCGCCCCCACAGCCCTTCGGCAGAGGTGGCTTCTAATGGCTCTCACGGTTATCCCAGTGACGTGGTGACGTTGGCATCTTCGATCGCAACCCAACCCGAGCTCATTACTGTCCACATGGAGAAGGGTGACAAAGGATTTGGCTTCACAATAGCAGACAGTCCGTCTGGGGGAGGCCAGCGAGTGAAGCAGATAGTGGATTACCCACGATGCAGAGGCCTGAGAGAGGGGGACATCATCATGGAGGTTAACAAGAGGAACGTGCAGAACCTGACGCACAATCAGGTGGTCGATCTGCTCAGCAAGTGCCCCAAAGGCAGTGAGGTGACCATGCTGGTGCAAAGAGGTGAGCTCACAATTATGTTTTTAAATGTTAAATAAATGGAGAAAAAGCAAGAAAACAATGCTTTCAAGAGAAAATGTGCTTGCAAGTGTAAAACTAGCTCTCTTTTCAAAGTATACAGGATTTATGGCATTGCACTTAAAAAGTTGAAGTCAAAAGTTTTTTTTTTTTTTTGTGTGTGCATTTCCAACAATGACTGTATGATATTAAGATCCAAATATTCACACTGAGGGCTCATATGCAACTATTACAGAAGGTGCTTCAGAAGGAAACACAATGCATTTAATAGCCAGGGGGATGAAAACTTTTTGAATTTGAAGATCAAAGTAAATTGAACTTATTTTGTGTTCTAGGAAAGATGTACATCTTCTGTAGCTTCTGAAGGGCAGTACTAAATGAAAAAAAGTAGATATTTAGGCAAAATAAGAAAAATGTACACATCTTCATTATTTTCAAAAGTTTTCACCCCTGACTCTTAATGTATCCTTTTTTTATTTTATTTTCTGAAGCATCAGTGATTGAAGTGTGAAAGGATGGATCTCAAAATCATACAGTCATTCTTGGAAATGGTTCAAATACACAAAAATGCTAAAAAAGAGAATTTGTGGGACCTGAAGGACAGTTGAACTGTTCAGGACAAACAAGGGATACTAAACAAAAATGAAAGACACAGCTGTGGATTATTTTATGGGGTCATTTTTATAAAGTCAACTATTATTTTCTCTTGTGGACTATATGTAAACATATTTTATGTGAAATATCTTATTCAGGTTAGTACCAAAAAAAAAAAAAATAATAATAATAATAATAATAATATGCATTTTGTGATCCCTCTTATTTTGGTAACAATTAACATTTTGCAGATTCTGCAAGGTGCATGTAAACTTTTGACTTCAACTGTTTAAAAATATTGACTGATACTTATATTATGGCTGATAAACAATAAATAGTCTTTACTGAAATGAAATACTGTTTGGTTTAAATAGATTAAAAATGAAAAAAAAAATGAATAGAAATTTGGTACTAATTCACTCAAAAGTCATTCAAAAGTTTGGGATCGATAAGATTTAAAAAAATGTTTATGTTCACCAAGGCTGCATTTATTGGATCAAAAATAGACTAAAAACAGTAACATTTTGAAATAATATGACTATTTAAAATAACCGTTTCTATTTTAATATATTTAACATTTAATTTATTCCAGTGATGGTAAAGCTAAATTAAAGCCAAACAGCCATTTCTCCAGTCTTTAGTGTCACATGATTCTTCAGAAATCATTTAAATATGTTGATTTGATGCTTAAGAAAGATCTCTTATTTCTTATTATTATCAATGTTGAAAACAGTTGTGCTGCTTCGTGGACATGAATACATTTTTTAAAGATATTTTAATGAATAGAAATTTTATACATGTTTTTCAAAATGACTGCTGTCATGTTTGATCAATGTAATGTCTATTACTTACTGACCTTACTGACCCTAAACATTAGTGTATATTATGCATCACTATAAAGCAAACTGTCTGTTCCATTTTGCTATTCAAGTTGTGTCCTATATTAGATTTTCCCACTTAAAACATCAAACTGTGGTTGGCTGCCATTTCCTGTTTACATCTGTGCTTTTCAGCACTTTTTGGTTACATATTTTTGCTTTTGTAAATTTAGTAAGCTTCTTTTCTTACTTTTCCTCACTCTGCTGTTGTTTTCTTCTGTATTCCAAACCTGGGAATGTGAACATGGTCCTGCAATGTGGACCTGACTTTATGCAGATTTTTAACCTTGCTATTTGAGTATAAAGAAAATACACACAAAATACACCACACAGGAGGTATGAGAGAAGATGCTGTTCTGTCAGTGTTTCTGAATGAAGAGAAAATGACAGGAAAGTGTCCAGACAGAGACAGTTTCAAGTGAGAGGTCTATGCCGATCATGAAAATGAAGTCTGGGACTACTTATTTTCCCTTGAGGGCTGCCAAAATCAGCTGTCTGTTAACCCCCATCTGACACGTCCACACTGCTATCTCTCTTTGTCTTTGAATTTTGGGGGAGGAAGTTGAGATGGAAATGTCAAGGTTACCAACTATTGGTGGAAAACCTCTGACTTACTGATGGCAAAAGAGACCGAAAGAAACCGAGAAAGACAGACCAAGAGGAACGGAAAGACCTGTGTGTGTAAAATGAGAGAAAACACTGAATACCAGCATCTGACTGTTAAAGAAATAAGTCGCTTCTCATAGAAAGTTGTAGTTTGAGAGAATTACCCGAGGAGTTTTTTGAGCACACAAATCCCCAGGTCTTTCAGAACCGGCTTTTAAAATCCTGTTTTGCCTGTTCTCAGAGCATTCAGTCAGAGCCTGGCACTCGGATTATTAATTTGATGAATTGAAAGCACTTTTATCTGTCTTGTGTAAGTGCTTTTAACAGGGCCAGGAAATTGCTGCATGCCAATTGCAAGGCCAGAGCCTGTTGTATTAAAACATCCCCATTTGTCATTTGGGACAGTTACCAGCATGTAAACAAAAGTGTGTGCAGTGCTTATATCTTTTATGGCTCATCAATAGAGCTGCCGCCTTGCTATTTCGGTAAAGCAAAAAGCCAAATTGTCCTCCAGGATTTGACGGCCTACTGAACTTGCGTCACATAACTTGCAGTGTAACTTATGAATTACACAGAATAAGATGACAGGACGAAATGACCTCCCTTTTTTTTTTATCTATGTGGCTTACACACTCTTTTATTCCAATTCATTTTATAGTATTTTTTCTGCTTTAGTTCAAATTTAAAAATAAAAACTAATTATAAAATTATATATACACTACCATTCAAAGGTTTGGGATCAGTAAGATTTTTTTTAATGGAGTATTATATGCACATCAAGGCTGTATTTATAAGATCAAAAATCCAGAGAAAAACTGTAATATTGTGGATATTATTGCAATTTCTAATATTGGATTCCTATTTTAATATACTTTAAAATAGAATTTATTTTCGGTGACGCAATGCTAAATTTTCATCAGCCATTACTCCAGTCTTCAGTGTCACATGATCCTTCCGAAATCATTCTAATTTGCTGATTTATTATCATTGTTGAGTTAACTTGAAATTTAGTCAACTGGAAATGTTAAGTTGTACTAAGTGACAGCTTAGATATTTGAGCTGATTCAACTTATATTTTTTTTACTGTGTGTGCTGCTTAATATTTTGTGGAAACTGTGATACTTTTTTCTTTGATTCTTTGAATAAAAAATGAAAAAAGAACAGCATCTATTTAAAATATAAATCTTTTCGAACAATATGAGTCTTTACTATCACTTTGTATCCATTTAACACGTCCTTGCTGAATAAAAGTATTAATTTCTTAAAAAAAAAACAAATGTATTAACACTAAACACTGTTCTTTTAACTAATCCTGCACAACTATTCTCAACATTGATAATAAATCAGCATGTTAGAATGATTTCTGAAGGATCATGTGACACTGAAGACTGGATTAATGATGCTGAAAATTCAGCTTTGATTCACAGGAGTAAATTATATTTTAAAAAATATTAAAATAGAAAACTGTTATTTTAAATTGCAGCTAAATTGTTAGTTTTTCTTTTTTTTTATTTAAATAAATGCAGCATTGATGAGCATAAGCAATAAAAAATCTTACTAATCCCAAACTTTTGATTGACATTATATATATAAATATATATAATATAATAAATATATATATATATATACAGCATATAACAATATATAACATTGTTCTTCAAAAAAATGAATATTATTTATTTATTTTTTTTTTAACAAACATTTACAAACTAGATCATACATCTTAAAAGCTCCAAAAAACTGCTTGTTTAATTATAAGAGTCAGAGAGAGGATGGGTAATGATAATTTAACACTAACCATGACTGTTTTGGTGCAAAATACATTTACTAACAATATATATGTGGGCCTCAGGATAAAGATTTGTTAAAAACACTTTAATTGTCATTGAAGTAATCCAAGTTCACACCAGAGACGTTCTCTAATGACTCTAAAATGTGTATGGGATGTTTTAAGTATTCTCTGTGCTCACATCTCACCTTTAATTGCTGGCCTTGATGTCATGCAGCAAATCCCACCACAAAAATAAGCAGACACATACACACAAACACACGCACACACCATTCCTTTTCATCAACACTCACCCATCACTGCCCTACCAATTAGAATAGAGCCTGAAGAAAAATCTAATGGGTAGAAGCCAAGTCTTCATTCCTTTAAACGCATATATACCCACACGTATACACACAAATACTCACATGTTGAAACTGCAGCATGCTTGGCTTATTAAAACACATTTCTTATTGTAGTAAATGCAGTGTGGCTCTGCTGGTTCTCTGGATAATTGACTCGTATATAGATACAGATCCTATAAGATGGTTCAAATTCACTTGTCCCTTTTTGCGCCTCTGGTCTAGCAGGTTAGGTTTGGTAGTCTAAAAGCTTTATTGCATCATTATTTGGACATTTTATTCACCTATTAGAAAGCAGGCTGTTGCACTAATGCTGTGGTTTTTACTGTGGTTAAAGTTCAATCAACTGCCTTTGCAGCATAATGTTGATTAGCACAAAAATAATTGAATATTTGTGTCTGTACCACAAAACCAGTCATAAGGGTCAATTTTTTGAAATTGAGATTTATACATCAAACAATAAGGTTTCCTTTGAAGTATGGTTTGTTAGGATAGGACCGTATTTGGCAGAGATACAAATATTTGAAGATCTAGAATCTGAGGGTGCACAAAAATCTAGGTATTTAGAAAATCGCCTTTAAATTTGTCCAAATAAAGTTCTTAGTGATGCATATTACTAATCAGAAATTAAGTTTTGTATATTTATGGTAGGTAATTTACAAAATACCTTCATGGAACATGATCTTTACTTAATATCCTAATGATTTATAATTTTGACCCATACTATGTATTTTTGGCTATTGCGATGTATATATCCGTACTACTTAAGACTGATTTTGTGGTACGCATTTAAAGAATTTAAATTGTTTAATCATTTTGTATAATTTCAAACTTTAAATGTTTTAAAAATTATAATCATTTTTGGATAATTTGATAATGTACCACAAAAAAAAAAAATTGTTTAAAACGATCAAGCTCCTTTCACAGCTTCGTTTTTTTTTGTTTTTGTTTTTTTTTTAAGATTTCATTCTGATAGTCAACATTATCCCACAAGTGCCATCAATTTAGCTTAACCTCTACTAAACCCAGAAAATATTCCTTTAAAAACCAAGCATAATTATAATCTTATGTGCTGCTTGACAGAGCATTAAACCAAACCTGTGGTTTTGAGTGTTGGGCTGCCATCGTTGATGTTTTTCTCCCATGAGGCTTGACCGCTGTCAGTTTTTTCGTCTAGATGTTTCTCAGCTGTTCAGGTCTAAATGTCACGCTTGCAAATGCTCAGTATAAAGGAGATTTATGCATCTGTTATGCCCAGGGTAATCAGTTCAACACAATGTGTCTTTGCGAGCTGAATACATCATGGCTCAGAGTCAGTGGCCCTGGGGTCCGTTCTGTCTCCCTGAAGTGTGTGTGTATGTTTATGTATTTACGTCAGTGTGGAATCGCTAGTGCTGCAACATGTAGAAGGCCATTTCTAGCCTCATTGCAATTCCTCCTGCTGGTGTTTATCAGAATCCGCCGCTTTGAGAATGGGAGTAAAGGATGTTCCAGCTATGGGTAGTGTGATGAAATGAAGAGGTGCATACTACTATCTGATCGTCTCCCTTTATGAGTCATCAATCAGCAATGACAGCATACATCCCGATTTCCCCAGCAGATATAAAACCGGGTACTCAGGCTTCGGCTAGTCTGGTCTCATTAGCTGCTACTCCAAGCATCCAAATGAGTGTGTTAAGGCTTATTCCCACCAAGAGGGAAATGAATACACAAAACAAATCGTGAAGCATTAAACTATTCGCACCAAGCAAAACACATTCTCTCTGACTGTCATTGAGATGACAGGAATGCTAAACAAGTTTCTTAGAGGAAAAATAGGATTTTTGTCATGTCCTTAGTCGTGAGTCTTTTTAACGGAATTAAAAAAAAAAAAAAAATCAACCTTGAGGACTAGAAATTATTTGTGAATAGGTTCATAGAAATACATTTTTCTATATAAAGTCTCTAGTTTTACAGATTTTAAAGGATTAATTTACTTCTGAATGAAAATTTCCTGATAATTCATGATAATGTCATTCAAGATGTTCATGTCTTTTTTCAGTTTAAAAGAAATTAAGGTTTTTGAGGAAAACATTCCAGGATTTTTCTCTATATAGTGGACTTCAATGGGAATCAACAGATTGAAAGTCCAAATTGCAGTTTCATTGCAGCTTTAAGGGGCTCTACACAATCTCAGCCAAGGAATAAGGGTCTTAACTAGCCAAACAATTGATCATTTTCTAAAAAAATAAATAAAATTGATTTACCTTTTTAATCATGAATGCTTGTCTTGTACTAGCTCTGCGATGGGCGTCTACGACTTCACGCAGGGCGAAGTCATGTGTGCTTAGTTCTTTTTTATCTGTAGTCCATTTCTAAAAGGTAGGGTAAGGCAAAAAACTTCATCTTATTTTCTCCTCCAACTTCAAATCATTGTTTTAGTTTTTTTTTTAGTTTTTTTTTTGTAAAGCCTGTTTGTCTTTCTTTGCTCAGTAAACAGTGGGTCGGGCCTACATCACGTGTGACCTTTCCAGAGTGATTACATAATGTGCGAAGTCCAGCTAGTGCAAGACGAGCATTTGTGGTTAAAAAGTGTATACTTTTTTAGTTCTTTTAAGAAAATTATCGTTTTGCTAAATAAGAGTCTTTCAGTGCCTTGCAAAAGTATAAATTTTTTATGTTGCTGTCTTATGTTAAACTGCTTCAAATTATTATTTTTTTCCACATAATGTACACTCAATACACCATAATGGCAAAACAAACAAAAAAAGTTTTTAACATCTTTGCAAATTTATACCCTTATTTGGGACGGTTGAAATTTAGCTCAGGAGCATTCATATTGCTTGTAGATGTTACCACACTTCGAGTGAAGTTAACCTGTGGCAAATTTAATTGATAGGGTATGATTTGGAAAGGCACACACATCTTAATAAAAGTGCATATAAAAATGCATATCAGAGCAAAAAAAAAAAAAACCTGCTGCATTGAGAGGTTACAGAGGTGTGTAGTCTCCGTTAACCTTAATAGAAGTTTGGAACAACCAGGCCAAACTGAGCAATTTATGGAGAAGGGCTTGACCAAGAACCTGATGTTCACTCTAGTTGAGCTCCATGATCATATGTGGAGATACAGAGGGACAAACATCACTGCAACACTTCACCAATCCGGTCAAAGTGACAAAGCTCAATCCTGTCTTCAGTGAAAACTAGTGCTGTCAAATGATTAATCACAATTAATTGCATCCAAAATAAAAGTTTATGTTCACATACTATATGTCTGTGTACTGTGTATATTTATTATGTGTATATAAATACAAACACATGCATGTATATATTAAGGAAAATATTTTAGATTTATATCTAAAATATTTATATTTATCTATAATCTAAATTGTAAACAGGTGTAAATATATATACATATACATTTGTTTTAATATATACATGTATGTGTGTGTGTTTATATATACATAATAAATACATTGAGTAAACACACATATAGTATGTAAACAAAGTTTTATTTTGGATGCGATTAATCGTGTGACAGCCCTTGTGAAAACACGTGAAAACATACTTGTAATTTGCACCTAAATGTCCCTCAGACTATGAGAAACTATGTTTGGTCTGATGAAGCTCAATTCCAAGCATCTTGTTTGAAGGAATCCAGGCTCTGCTCATCACCTGAAGACTACCATCCCAAAAGTAAAGTTTTTCAGCGTCAGTAACTGAAGGACTCGTCAGAGTAGAAGGAGAGCTCAGCACAGCAAAATATATAGAGATAGCCTTAATGAAAACCTAGTCCAAAGCATTCTGAACCTCAGACTGTGCAAGAAGGTTCACCTTCCAACAGGACAATGACCCTAAGCACACAGCAAGAGTGGCTTATGGACAAATCTGTGAATGTTCTTGAGTGGCCCAGCCACAGCGTAGAAACCTGAAAATCTTGTGACAATTTGGTTATTGCTTTAACATTATGGTGTATGGAGTGTAGACTGATGTGGAAAAAAAGGCATTTAAAACAGTTTAACATAAGGCAGCAACATAAAAAAATGAATGCTTTCATGAGGCAATGTATATCTCGGCTGGGATTGTGTAGAGCCCTTTTGAAGCTGCATTGAAACTGCAATTTGGACCTTCAACCTGTTGGCTCCCATTGAAGTCCACTATATGGAGAAAGATCCTTGAATGTTTTACTCAAAAACCTTCTTAGATATAGTTATCGTTATAGTCCCTGTCCTTGATGTGAACGGACTTTAAACTAGCAGAGGAATTAATCTAAGCTGATCTTTTCAGGATGGAACGGCACTGCTGTCTCGTTTTTCTACTGCTAGCGGAAGATAAACCACCATGATTAGCGATGTGTATGAAAGCAACTTGATTTAATGTTTGAAAGGAAGCATTCCAGTACTTTTTGCATTTAATTTTTGCTGAATTGTCCAGTGGCAAAAATTAATGGCTTGCAGACACATACTCAGGATATCAACAGTCCAGAAGAAGTGTTGACCTGGCTCTAAATCAAATTAAGAGTGAAAATATGTTTTTAGATGATGGTTGTGAGGAGTCTTCTCCCCGACTGCTCACCCTTTGGCTTGCTGAAGGGGTGAAGCATAGAACCCACCAATCACATGATTTCACACCTTGTTTCCATGACGATGCTCTGCTGCACTTTGCGGTGGGGTTTCCTGTTAAAATGATAAAGCGGAGGGGTCTGTCTGCACACAACATGCAGGCGCATCACATTCTGGAACAAATGCCAGCAGGCAGAGAGGACAGACAGAGACAGACAGGTGTTTTCAAGTCCACTCTGCATCTTATTCTTTCATTACGTGTTACCCTTGAATGATTTTGATTGGCATGTTTGTGTAGACCTATTGAATCTACACAAGCAATGGAGGGGAAGTTGTACAACGGCCATCAGAGCTGTATCTATGTGTGTGTATGCACAGGGTCATTTTAACATCACCTCATGCCCTGCCACCTTCAATTTCAGGCTATGTCAGTTTAAGACTATTCTAATGTACACACGACTGTGCACACATAAGCTCTGTTCTACATGGTGAGCAGCATACATATGCAGTTATATTCTAAGGCCATTTTGCAACTGTCACGTCTATTTGAAATGCTCTATATTGCCAGTAATTACATACACATAGCAGTTCAGACAGGAGATTTACAATTGAATTAAAATTGATATTGTTTAGTATTGAGTGAAATGTTTATAATCAAGATTTTTCTTTTGTCCATTGTCTTGAATTAAAGAGTTTTTCGGAAACTTAACAGTATTGATTGAAGTACATTTAGATTTTACATTTCGCTCCCTTTATATGCCATCTTAGAGTTATAAAAAAATGGTCATTAAAGTTCATTATTGGCTAAAATAATTCATTTTAATTAAGGGCCATTCACACCAAGGCAGATAGTTAGAATAACTATCCACCTTATTTTTTAATACAGAAGTAAGTCGTTTTATTACTTCTGGTGCTGCTGTAGGGAAATTTCGAGAACAGTGAAGTACAGTAAATGGTAAAACTCTTTGCACTACAAAACACTGTGTTCATAATTAATATTATACATTAAAATAATATGGTATGACACAATAGTTTGCAATATCAAGCAGCAAAACAAGCTGTTTCATACAGCTAAAAATACCTGGAAGTGGATGAGACTGGAAGCCAGACCCATAAAATTTACAAATGGCCACATCTGTTCTTACAGGAAAAATAAGGTGGATAAAGTAATAATCATTGTAATCTCTGAGAATAGTGATGAAATAGAGGAACAATTTTCAATGATTTAATTTATTAGTTTTTTAGTATTAAATGAAGATACGCATGAGGTTGTAAAAATGCATTGCCGCCTTCACAAATGTTATGCTGCCTTAAAATTTGGCTAAAATTAGTTTTATACTTTTTTTTTTTATCGCAATTCTGACTTTTTTCTCAGAACTGTGAGATATAAACTGCCAGCTGAGAGTTATAAAGGCAGAATTGTGAAATATAAACTAGCAATTCTGAGAAATGAATGAAAGAAGTCAATTCTGACTTTTTTTCTCAGAATTGTTTATATCTCGCAATCCTGACTTTTCTCCTAATTGTGAGTTTATTTCTCACAATTCCGAATTTTAACATTCAATACCGTGTTAATAAGTCAGAATTGTGAGACATAAACTTGCAATTCTGAGAATATATCAGTCCTTTTTTTCCTCAAAATTGGACTATTGCGAGTTTATATCTCACCAAGTCTGAATTGCGAGATACATACTCACAGTTGCAAGAAAAGTCAAAATTATGAGTTTATATCTTGCAAATCTTGTTTGTATCACGCAATTCTGACTTTATAACTTGCAATTGTGAGTTTACATCTCAATTCTGACCAAAAAAAAGGCAGAATTGCGAGAAAGTCCGAATTGTGAGAGACAAACAAACATATTCTGAGAAATAAGTCAGAAATGTGAGGTTTTTTTCTCGCAATTCTGATTTTATTTCTCACAATTTTGAGTTTGTCACGCATTTCTGAGTAAAAAGTCATAATTGTACGTTTATTTTTCACGAGTCAGAATTGTGAGGAAAAAAAAGATTTACGATATACAAACTTGCAATTCTGAGAAAAAAAGTCAGAAATGTGTGTTTTTATCTTGGAATTCTGACTTTATTAACTTGCAGCTGTGAGTTTATATCACACAGTTCTGAGAAAAAAGTCATAATTGCAAGTTTGTATTATGTAATTTTGAGACTGAAGGCAGCACAGCTAAGTTGCCTACCTGTTGTAACAGGCTTCACTTAGGGAGTGTTTGTGATGCCCTAGAATGCGGCCTGCATGGGAATCTGACAAGTTGGAACTGCACAATAGTCTTGCATGAAAATTGTTTTGTGTCTGCTGTCGTACTCTCCACACCAGAGACTCATAAGCTGTTGCGGCGGCTCCTGGGAGACTGTCTTTCATTCCTCTGCGTGTCAGACTTCATCACTGACAGATGGTCTTGACCGTCAGAATCTGTTTCGATCAGCCTGGCCGAGGAAGGGGGGCCCAGTACAAACCCTTCACTTTCTTCGTGCCCTCATGCACATGCATGTGCACATGCAGTGCATCATAATCTTCTCCTGCTAAACCTTCTTATTAGTCTCCTCTGTGTCTGACATGGTTCACGCTGACCTGTCACTAGTGTTCCTGCTGACCTGCGATGGCATGTGCAACACTGTTATGGAGGGGCTCTTAGTCTCTCACACCAACAGTATTGGTAATTTGAGTTCAGGCGTGAGTTTAATCATTTAACTAAATTTTCACAGTATCTGAAAATTGTGCAGAACTCAAATGTCAGTTGTTATTTCTCTAAATAATGAACTGGTGGAGAGGATGAACTCATATGTATGGAAGCCTGTTATTGCCACAGAATAAAAAAAAATATTTATTAAATTTATTCTTTCTTTATTTTTTTTTCTCTCACGTTTCTATTTTTTTCTTACAATGGCTTGATACAACTCAGTTCTTTTTATCTCAGAATTGTGAGAGATAAACTCATAATTGTAAGTTATAAACTAAAGTCAGAATTGCAACTGACTTTTTGCTTTCAATTCCGAGTTTATGTCTTACAATTCTGACTTTTTCCTCTGAATTTCATGATAAATCTCTCAATTCTGACTTTTTCTCTCTGAATTGTGAGATATAAACTTGCAGTTGTCATGAAGTCATAAATAATTGCAAAATATAAACTCACAATCCTGACTTTTCTCTGGCGAATGCAAGTTCGTATCTCGCAACTCTGACTTTATTTTTCAGAATTTTGAGTTTGTATCTCAAAATTCTGACTTTGTTTCTCAGAATTTTGAGTTTATCTACAAATTCTGACTTTATTTCTCAGAATTGTATGTTTGTATCTTGCAAATTTTCATTTTTACGCATTTTTACACATTTATACATTTGTACACGTTTATATCTCAAAGTTCTGACTTTTTGCTTTCAATTCTTTTTTCTCGCAAATGCGAGTTTGTATCTCGCAATTCTGACTTTTTCTCTCTGAATTGTGAGATATAAACTTGCAGTTGTCATGAAGTCCTAAAGAATTGCAAAATATAAACTCACAATCCTGACTTTTCTCTGGCGAATGCGAGTTTGTATCTCGCAACTCTGACTTTATTTTTCAGAATTTTGAGTTTGTATCTCAAAATTCTGACTTTATCTTGCAAATTTTCATTTTTACGCGTTTTTACACATGTACACATTTATATCTCAAAGTTCTGACTTTTTGCTTTCAATTCTTTTTTCTCACTCACAATCCTGACTTTTCTCTGGCGAATGCGAGTTTGAATCTCACAACTCTGAATTTTTTTCTCGCAATTTTCTCAGAATTGTGAGATATAAACTCGCAATTTCAAGTTATAAAGTCAAGTTTTGAGGGGCAAAATTACTATGTTTTCAGAATTGCAAGTTTATATCTCACAATTCTAAACTTGCAATTGCGTGTTATAAAGTCAGTATTTGCGATATAAACTCGCAATTTAAAAAAAGAAGTCTGAATTTATTTCATAGAATTGCACGTTTATATTATGCAATTCTGGCTTAATTTCTCAAAATTGCGAGTTTATATCTCACAGTTCTGACTTTCTAACTGGCAATTGCAATTTTATGTCTTACAATTCTAAAAATAATTGAATTTGCAAGATGTAAACGTGATAAAGAGTCGTAATAACCTTTTTTATTATTTATTCAGTGGCGGAAACAAGCTTCCATACATATGGCATCAGTTCTGCACTAAGGAAGGAGGAACGGAAATAGCAGTGGTCTTGAAAGTACCTCAAACTGCACGACTATAGAATTTGAAACAGGTCCAAGAGTTAAAAAGCAATCACAATAAGAGTCATCCACTTTTAATGCATTGGTCACTTTGTTTGCTTTTCATTCAGCAAGCAGCACTGCTTTATGGGATTCAGATAAAGCTATTATGTGCCCAGTAAAGTAAAATGGATTGATTGATTACAAGGTATTAGGTAGCATCTCTCCTCCATAAGCAACAACCTCCAGACACTCCCTGGGTTATAAAATCAGACCCACTCTTAAACTCAGACTTTTTTTAACGCTTTCTTGTTGCTGCGCAACTGTGGAATAGTTTTTCTGAGCAGGAAAAAAAATGACAGAAATTACACTTAAGGTCATAGGAATCATCAACGTTTAGCTGAATCAATATTACAATTGTTGAACTCAATTGAATTGAGATTCTGTAGTGAACATCTTTAATGATTAACCTATGATTATTTCTGGCCTACATATAATCAGTGTTATTTTTAAAATGACAGTTTCATAAGGGGAATTAAAGTTCACAAAAAAGGAAAAATTGTGAATGGGTGCCATCAGAATGAGAGACAAACAGCTGATTAAAAAACATCATAGTAATTCACAACGATTTAATAATATAAATAAAGCTATTTTTATTAGTTGTATTAGATTTTTCAGTATTGGGAAATAATAGTTTTGTAATTGAAATAAATTGAAACAAAAAAAGACATAAATAAGAAGTATACGGCAATGACGCAACTTTAAGGCCAGAGGTCAGATGATTGCAGCGTTTTCAGAAATATTGCACTACCAAACAAAACACTGCGATGCGAGGTTTGAATACTTAAAGGAGAAAAATGAAGAGAGTATGTTTGCAAGAGGGCGTGTAGCGATGCTGCAGAAACTTTTAACAATTAATGGACTGTAGTGGAGATGGGCATAGAGAGGAGACAGAGGTTCGGAGAGGGAGGGAGGCGGCAGACTGCAGAGGATGATGGTGTTTGTTTTGGGGATAATGAGTCAGGTTGGAGGCAGGGCTTGATGGGGCAGGTCAATTTGCGACGGAAAGGACGATGGAAGATTGAATACCTGGAGATGTATCAGAATAAAGAGCAGGCGCTCTTTGCAAGACAGACACGAATGCGCATGTGTGTTACCGTGGGCACGCTCACACGCAGACGACTTGCTCTCGAGGGGACGGCTTCACAATAAGCAGCCTTTTTTCCAGGCCAGACTGGAATCAGCGAACCGATCGCACACGGCTCTCACAGCAGCACGCAGTGAAACACACACACCCAGCTGTGAAATCACAAGCAGACTCGTGTTTAGCGTAACGAATCTCGCCGTAGTGGAAACATTGCGAGGCATCCGTTTCCTGTTTTATTCTGCTATAAATGACGTGCACATCTATTTATGCATGAATGCATAATTTATGCATGGCCTGTCAGATGCAGCCCTTCTGATGGAGGCTTAGGAGGGGGCGACGGCACATCGACGCATGTAGAAGTGGGAGGGAAACGCTGTTTGGAGGAGGGAGTACGATGGTCGCGCTCGCGTCGGGGAGAGAAGGAGCAAACACATGAAGACGGAGCGAGGGTGATGCACATCGAAACAAGGAGGGGGAGGGCGAAAAAGAAGAAGGAGAGAGAGAGAGGGAGAGGGAGAGAAAAAAGAGAAGCTCAAAAGACAGGAGAATCAAGGACTGGCTCTAGATGCAGGATCCTTCGGCAGCAACATCGCGAGGGGCAGGGACGCTGGAAGATGGTTTCAGTAAGAGGGGAACTGACCGTTGCCTATAATTTAATGTTCAGTATCTTGGACTCCTTCTCCATGGGTAATAGCTTAGCACCTGTCTGGGCATAAGCCCCTCTCTGTTTCTCTTCCTGTGTCTCGTTCGTTCGTTCGTTCTCCCTATCTGTCGCTCTCCTCTTTTTCTGTCTTCATCTCTCGTGCAGCGTCTGGTAGGTTTAAAGGGATCGTTCTGCCTGAAATTACATGAGCTCTCATAGAACGGAAAAAGAAAGTATTTCGCACAATGTCCCGGCTGCTGTTTTCCTGCCAGTGGAAGTGAATGGTGACTGAAATTGTGTTGCAGCTAGGACATTCTGTTGAATATCTCCTTTTGTCCCTTTAAGTCTATAGGGTCTGCTTAGCATTTAATCAGGGTAATGGGGGTCGGTCCTCTGATGCGGACGGTCCGCGCTGCCCTCTTTATGCTGTCGGAGTAAAGGAACGAGAGAAGAGAGAGGGGGCTGCCGCCGCACCACACGCCCTGATTGGAGTCATCCATCTGTCTTGGGATTGCTTTCAGATTTGTGCCTGTGGGGAAGGTGAAATCTTTGTGTGCACACAATTAATATTTCTGTCTCTTTCGCTCTCTGTAGGGGTGGCACCTGCGAAGAAGAGCCCCAAACTGGTGAGTACAGGTGTTTTATTCTCGTTCTCTCCTTACTTTGTCTGTTTTTTTTTTTTTTTGTTGGAAGTGTTCTCCACATTGTTTGTGAACCCTTCAGCTCGTTATCTGTGTCAGTGGTCTAGTTGTTTTGCCAGAGAGTCTGATATGCACTTCAGTGCAGATGCTCCGGAGGTGGACGGTGAAACCATGTGGTCAGGGTTGGGAGGGGGCGGTGTTCACCCCTGGGAGGAGGGCTGATTTTATTGGTCACATGGGTGCCCTGTAATAGCCCTCTAATGATTTACCATAGACAACAAAACCAGCAGGTTAGGAGCTTCAGGGACAGAATAGTAATAAAGTGTTTGTTTGTTTTTTCTTTTGTAATCTTTTGTGTTCCACAAGCCTGTTGATGAAATATGTTAGTCTATGAACAGTAGAAAAAAAACAGTGTTCTTCTGTTAAAATGGCAGCCTTGGGTTTGTCTACTTGGTTGAAATGGAGTCCATGCTTGTATGACTTCTCAATGCCAGACGAGTGCTTCTTAATTCTCAAATGGCCTCTGTTTTATTTGGATGGATTTATTAGCTACTTATTGAATTGGGGTTTCATTTTTATTGCTGGATTTCTTTATTTTCTCCATGGGTGTCTGCTGTAACGCACAGATTCATAGGTCATGCTGGGATGCAAAAGGATGCAGAGGTGTGCGTGGGTTTAAAAAGAACTTCAGATGACTTGGTAGAAGAGGGAACCTGAAAAATCTCATAACCCGACCCCACTAGTGGCATTTTATAATTAAACTGTGATGCATAACTTGTAATATTAACAGAAACCATGAATTTAAATAATTTATTGACAATAATTATAAAAACAGGAGTAAAAATGTCTCTGTTTGGCTGTTTGTTTTAATTATTTAGGTGTTTTTTAGTTGTTCCAGTTTAGCAGACTTTAAATATGCCAGTTTAGTATACTAGAAGTACAGTTGCAGGTTATTCTTATTAAGTACATAATATGTAAATGTATTTGTGGTATACTTGGCATGAAACAAATGTATTTTACATACATCTTAGTATATTTATTTTTCGCTAGGGAACAATTTTGGTGATAACTTCTACTTCAAGTTTGAGCAACCTGATTTTATTCAGATTATTTTCCAGCTTGATTGAGAATCTGACCATCTGTACAAAGGAGTCACATGGTCAGTCAGAGTAATTTGCTTATTTAATTATGGACAGAAATAGTCTGAAATATTTTCACATTTTCAGACTTTCAAACCCCACTTTAAAAAAAATGCATATTATGATGTCAGTATCAGTTGAATATTCATACACTGACCATACATATTTTATAAAATAAGCTTATTAAATTTTGGTTTTGGAGATTGAATGATAGTTGAGTCAGAATATTAAAACAGCAGTTGAATGTGCCAGTATAATTCTTGGCTTCAATGTATTCTGACAGAGAGGTAAGGAGAGTTGTGCGTCATTCTGTCCTTCAACTCATTCAAGTTTCTTTTTTTTCTCACTGCTTCACATTTATTCAGTTCCTGCAGTCCATCTTAAAGACGCTGGGGAGGTTGTGGTGCTTTTTTCTTCTCTATTCATGTTTCTCTTTTTTATTCCCCCTGCCACAGCAACAATTGGAGCGCAAGGACAGTCAGGGCAGCTCCCAGCACAGCGTGTCCAGTCAGCGCAGCATCCACACTGACTCCCCCCTCCACGCCTCCCAGGCCCTGCTCAACGAGTCGGCCGCCCCACCGCCTCCCTCCCAGCCCCTGCCAAGCCTGCCCCAGGACCCTCCAGTAGACGGAACTCTCCAGAAGAAACCAGATCCCTTTAAAATCTGGGCCCAGTCAAGGAGCATGTATGAAAGTAGGCGTAAGTAATATGGGATTTCGGTGGCGGGTGCATTGGCAGCGGATCATTGGGTCTCTTCCTTATATTTGGTTGGTAACGGGATATCAGGTTTGGTTGGTTGGGAACAGGCTGGATTCAAGATTATTCTGCTTTGCCATTTAGCTAAATATTAACATTTTGGGGTTTTGTCGGAGAAAAAATGACTAACCTTGGTGTAAAAAGATTATTGCTAACTACTGCAAGACACTACAGGCAAAACTGTATTTTTTGACGCATTTTGAGATTTTGGACTGTTGGCTTTTCGTAACTTTTTTAGTGGAAAGAAAGTTTTTATTTTATTGCATTTTAGTTTCAATACATACTTTAAGAATTCTTCACTTTAGTATAACTTACGTACACCAAACTTTGCAGTTTTATTCCCATCTAATTTTCTGATGGGTTTTAAGTAGGGTTTGTTCCTATATATTATTTGCCTGATTTTATAACAATTTTGCAATGATAAAAAGAGATCTCAAAATCCCTTTTTTAAACACATGGCTTCATCCAGATAATGAATCCCTTGCATATTTAAGTGTAAAAAACTTTTTAGAGCTAATTAGGGCTGCAATACGTTTGTTGTGATTAAATTTAAAATAAAAAAAGTTTTACATACTATGTGTGTGTGATTTTATTAAATGTATTATGTTTATATAAATACACACACAAATATATGTATATTTAAAAAAAATGCATTGTATTTATCTGTATGTAAACACTTAAATATAAATATTTTACATACAAATCTAACATATTTTTTCTTAATATATACATGTATGTATGTGTATTTATATATACATAATAAATGCACACAGTACACACACATAGTATATACAAACATAAACATTTACTTAATCATTCATTTATTAATCCCAATCGATTAATTTTTAATGAACTCAGTCAACTTGGGAGATATGGTGAGTTAAATTTTTATATGGAATGGAAGAGAAGAAATTGTAGAATAAAGTTTTTTTGGGCACAAAAGTATTCTTGTGGCTTTATAAAATTACAGTTGAACCACTGATGTCACATGAACTATTTTATTGATGTCCTTACTACCTTTCTGGGCTTTGAATGTGTCAGTTGCATTGCTGTCTATTCAAGGTCAGAAAGCGCTTGGATTTCATAGAAAATAACTTACTTTCTGTTTACTTTAGAAGATAAACGTTGGCCTTACTGGTTTGGAACAACATGAGGGTGATTAATGACAGAATTTCATTAATGGGTGAACTATCTCTTTAAGAGTGGATCTATACATAAAAAATAGCATTTTCAACCACACTTAATATTCATGGTTTCTCAGTCCTCTATTTTAAGTAGTAGACATTAAGTAATTTGAGTATTTCAAATGTAGTGAAACCGCCAAACAGTCCATTAACATCAAACATCCTTTTGAGCATGGCTGTAGTCTTTCCGTATTCAAATAGCTGTCCAAAGCTAATATAAACCATTAGCCGTCAGTTGGAATCTGCTGTGTCTGTTGTGATCAGAGAGCTGTGTTCGGATGAACCTGTCATCTGTACTTCCAAAGCTATTCATTAGCCTTTCCCATTCCGTCTCTGCTTCACTTTGCTTTCGCCTACTCACTCAACGCCAGTGAGAATCCAACGTGAACGGCGAGGCACTTCTGACCAATTACACTCCTCCCTGCCATCAGTGCATTCACATGCTCCAGCGCACTCTAGAACACATCTTTTGACAAATGTGCATATAATTGGTAGTGGTGGAAGACAGTGAATCCAATACTACTTTCATGTGTGCCAGAGCAGAGGGGCTAATTAACAGGAATATCTTTCAGCGGATGTTAAGAGGCTGTGGAATGGAGCGCTCCAATGTTTGGGTTGGAAATTTGTTGCTAACTTGGAGTGTGTTCATTGTTTCTGCTTTTGTTAGGGTCTCTCATTAGTAAGTCTTTTAAGAGGCAAGATGTTGGGACTTGGGATGAAAATCTTGAAGAGTTTATAAGTTCCACCTCTTAACTATTGCCTTTTTTTAACGTTTCCCTTAACCGTTCTTTTAAAAAGATTCAGTTCCATAGTAAAAAATAATATAATTTAAATAATGTACAAAGTTAAAATAATCCTACAAAATGTGTGTTTACGAATTTTTTAATGACTCAGTGAAAGGAACACACTCTTTACAGTAATTTGTTCAGAAATGTTTTCTTATTGAAGCAATTCATTATTCATTGTTAGACTGTATGTTTTTGATTCACTAAAATGATTTGAAAATCAGACTTCACTCGTTATACTAAAGTTTAAAGAATTCTTGCTTGTTTACAAGGTTTTTAATGTTTAAAAAAAAATCAGGAATTGAACTTTTCTGATATGTTTTTGACTCACTAAAAAAAGAACCAAAACTTTAGAGTGATTCATTCAAAAATCAGACTTCATTGGTCATACTAAGGTTTGAACAGTTTTTGCAAAACGTGTTTATAAGCTTTTTAATGAGTCATTTGTTCAAGAATCTGACTTCACTGTTTATGCGAAAGCTTTTTAATGATTCAAATAGAACAACTTTTTGGAGTTGTTTATTAGGGAATTGTACTTACCCTGATTGTGCCGTATGTTTTTGATTCACTAAATAAGAACCAACTCATTGCAGTAATTCTTTTGGGAGTCAGATTACACTTGCTAGTATGTTTTCGATTCACTAAAAAGAACCAAATGTTTAGAGTAATTTATTTGAGATGCATCTAGTTTTGGTGTACACTTCTGATTCACTTAAAAGAACCAGCTCATGGTAGTCAGTTTAATAATCGGACTATGCTGTTGCAGTCCTTGAACGGATTGAAAGGTAAATCGTTGTCATTTGATTGACATTTTTGGACCAGCTTGAGAACATTCAGTCCAATAAACTCATTGAGCTGCTGCATTGAAAGGCTTTAACGCAAATGAATGTAAGTTGCAGGTCTATCTTTGCCATAATGCACAATTTGCAGAGTCTGGCACAACCGTCCTTGCTGCTTAATGGAGATCGAACAGTATGGGAAAATTGCCCATGCAGCAGCCATTTTGTATGGCTCTGGAGCCAATCTACTTCCTGTCTCTGTTACAGTAAATTGCTGTACATCTGGTTAGACTGGAGATGGAGGTCCTTGTATCTGCCATCTGCTCCACACGTCCAGCTGCATTACAATAGCTTTGCAGTACATTCACGAATGCAGAACATTTGTTGTTTGCCTACGCAAACCGAGGCCATTCTTAAAAGTGAGCTTGTTTAAAAAAGATCTCCGTGCATCAGAAATTTCCGCCCAGAGCCACGGTTTCCAGCTCTCTCTTACTTAACAGGCGTAAATGTCCCTCGACAGAACATCATGTGATGCATTGGAGAGCTACAGGGTCAATAATGTAAAACCTGACAGATTGCTGATGTCTGCAGGGCTTCGAGTCTAAAAGAGGGGGAAGCTCTGCTGCTGCTCGTCCTGACTGATTTGACAAGGAAGTGCTGTGGTGGAGACAGCGCTCAGGCAATGGTGTAAGCTCAAGGGCACAGCTGCTTCAAAAGACCTCTGGATTCTGTCTTCCGCTTCACTTGATCTGTAATCTAGATTTAAGCACATGTGTCAGTGCTTATCATTGGCCCAGATGGGAATACCTGTTAATCAGATTGTTCTATGTGGATTTATTCAAGCAGAGTAGTCATTATATTACACCTTCATTGGCGTGAACCAATTAGGAAAAAGTCCAGATGTGAAATGCAATCATTGAAGCGACATTGTTCGCTTTTCTGCCACCTTGAACCAGCAGCCATTCTTGAAAGGGGGAGGTTTGGGTTATAAATCACAGCTTGTGCGTCATTCTGCAGGTCGATTGATCATGGTCTCAAGCTATTTTTCCTCCTTTTCAGTTCCTGATTACCAGGAGCAGGATATTTTCCTGTGGAGAAAAGATACTGGCTTTGGATTCAGGATCCTGGGAGGCAATGAACCTGGCGAGCCGGTGAGTGCAAAAGCTCTGAGCCAGTTCTGCAAGTATTGTACTCAACAGTTTGTTCTTTTTTAAATATTTATTAGTTTTTTTTATTTGTTCAGTCTATTTTTAAAGTAAATTGTGGTAAATATTTCATGCGTAATGCATGCATACGGCCTACATACATACATTTGTCTCACCATAGAACCATTTAAAATGAAATAAAGGCAAAAAGTGGTTAAAAAAAAGTGGTTACGGGACCTAAAATATATACTTGCATACATTATATTGTGTCATATTTCATACAGTCATAAACAGTCTAACCCAAAAAAATCAAAAAACATTTTTTAGCTACACTAAAAAAATTTAATTACTGTATTGTATAGATGTGTTATGAAGCCTGTTTTAGCCACTGAATAAAAAAAAACTCAGAACTGTGATATAGTCACAATTCTGAAAAATAAATTTGCTACTCTGAGAAATAGTCGCAATTCTGAGAAATAATTGTGAGTTATAAGTCAGATTTGTGAGCTATAAGAAATAGTCTTATAAAATCACAGTTTCTCGCAATTGTGAGTGTTTATCTTGCAATTCTGAATGCAAGTCCAGTTTTGATTGAAAAAAAGATATGTTCTCAAAATTACGAGTTTATATCTCACAATTCTGAGAAAAAAAGTCAGAATCGTGAAATAAAAAAGTTTTATTTTTATTCAGTGTCAGAAAGGGGCTTCCATAGATTTGCCTGTTATGCAGTGTTATTTTAGCATTATTTATGTTGTAAATAATATAGTATTTCTTTTAAATTAGCTATAAAACTAGAAACCTTTTTTTATCATGTCCATGTTATCATGTTTAGTTGTTTAAGCTTTTAAAGTTAAAGTTTTTCATCAATATTTATATTTTATTTTATGTCAGCTTTATTCAATCAAAAAAAAAAAAAACATTTGTTAACAGTCTTAGATAAGGATAGCAATACTGCTTAACACATTCCTATGCTTGTCAAGTCAATATTTGATAAAAATGTACATACTACATTAATGATTAATGCATTTCTATTAATTAGTTATAACGCCAGGCAGAAATACACTTGTGCTGTTTGACAGTTCCAAAGGCGCCTAACAAATATAGAGCCTTTGAAGATTTTCCAAACATAATAGTCCAAGCTTGGCTGAGTTCTCCGATTCAGTCTTCACAGCTTGTGCACGATACAAATTTCTATGTGAAATGTTACAAACAGTCAGCTTTTGGCAAAACTTGTGCCCAGTGAAAGCATCTGCCCTGTGTGTGTAGGTTGACAAAAGCTTTGATCTCCGCAGTACAGCCTCGATCAATCAGAAAATATTTCTCTGACCACCAGTTCTTCCCTTTAATGAGGCCATGTTACATCTTTGAACTGAGGAGTCGGTTTCTCGGACTCTAGTCCTTGAAGAATGAAAAACAGAACTGCCTGCAATACGGCTCTTTTTGGCTGGTAAAAAAAATTCCATAGAGCTTTTACTGTTTGGAGAACATTTCACAACCATTAGTCCTAAAATAAGCTGAAATTTCAGTGATTCAATCAAGTTCAGCCACTTGACACAATGCTGACACTGAGTTTGAAAAGTGATGAACCTCGAGGGATGAAGTTCAGTTTGCCCAACACAGATGTGTCAGTTGTGAGGATTTTTGTCTTGTTAACTGTCTTTCTGTGTCTCTCTCTCCTCTCTCTTCAGATTTATATTGGCCACATTGTGAAATACGGAGCTGCCGATGAAGATGGGCGTCTGAGATCAGGAGATGAGCTAATTTGTGTGGATGGAACGGCTGTTGTGGGAAAATCCCATCAGCTAGTCGTTCAACTCATGCAACAAGCCGCAAAACAGGGTCACGTCAACCTGACTGTCAGGCGCAAGACTGGATATGGATGTAAGCATGCTCTGAAATATGATTATTGTTCAGAAAAATTACGGGTCATAAATATTTATTGCTAGTCATGAAACTGTATTTTACATTTTTATTGAAAAGTATATTTTGTCCTTATGACAACACAATTATTTTAGCTATTTTTTCTTGCATTTATTGCTGCAGACAGGTCATTGTGTCACCTGCAGAGATAATGATGAGATAGGCCAGTGTCAGTCACAAAAACATTAAGCCACATTGAGATCTCATTGCTCATATTTAATGTATGTGTCATAAAAAGAAAAAACATCGATTTGGATCTTGCACTTGAACAATTTAGCAAAAATAGCATTTAATGTAACTATACATTTCTTATAACATTACTCACTGACTATTAATTAATTTATTTTGTTTTATACATTACTGTTTAAACGTTTGGGTCAATGTTTTTTTTTTGTTTTTTTGTTAAGTAATTTTGTGAAATATTATTAGAATTTGAAGTAACTGTTTTCGGTTTAATATATTTTACATGTAATGTATTACTTTGGCAAAGCTGAATTTTCAGCAACCATTACTGCAACAGTCTTCAGTGTCACATGATCCTTTAGAAATCATTCTAATATGCTGATTTGCTGTTCAAGAAACATTTCTTATTATTAGCTTTTTGTAGAAACAGCGATATATTCTTTTTATGATTCTTTAATGAATAGAAAGTTCTACAGAACAACATTTATTTGTAGTAGACAAATTGTAGTTTTTATCAATTCAATGCATTTTTGGCCAGTATTTATTTCTTTTAAAAAATAGTTTTATTTTATTTTAGAGCAGTTGCAAAGATTTTCTGTCAGTGTCATATGTTAGGGTTCGGTGTCAGTGTCATATATCTCAGTAGGTAGAGTTAATTTCAAAGTAAGTGTTAATTGCAGCTTAAACGTGCACTTATTGCTCTCTACAACCCGAAAGTAATGACCAGCATGACTTGTGGAACTGTAAATTATGCAGGATTTTGCGGTCTGATTATCCATTCCTATCAGACAGGCTTTATTTAAATGAGAGTTCATGCCACATGATAATGAGGGTACGCCTGCTGACTCTGGCTAATTAATCTATGCGGGGCTCTGGGTCCCATATGTCAGGTCTCAGAGTATAACTTACCCTTTTTCACTCATACCTGAATACAAGTCCCAATCTAACCATTGTAAGAGAGCAGGGCAAGATATTTCATACTTGCAGGGAAATGGCGATTACTTAATTTTTAATGATCTGGGACCAGCTGATTTATGTAATGACATGACCAGTTCAAGCAATTCAGAAGCATGTTTGGTGCATAGAGGTCTGTCAAGCTAGTTTCTTCTGACCTGCCAAACATAACTCTCTCAGAGTTACCTTCCTAACCCTCCTCCAACCCTCTTCTTCCTCAGTGGCTAAGGTGGATGGTGAGATGCCTCCCTCCCCGGCTTCCTCTCACCACAGCAGCACACAGGCCCCGTCTCTGACCGAGGAGAAGCGCACGCCGCAGGGTAGCCAGAACTCCCTCAACACGGTCAGCTCCGGGTCAGGCTCCACCAGCGGCATTGGCAGCGGAGGTGGAGGTGGCAGCAACAATACAGTGGTCCCCAATGCCATCCAACCCTATGATGTGGAGATCCAACGTGGAGAGAATGAGGGATTCGGATTTGTCATTGTGTCGTCAGTGTCGAGACCTGAAGCGGGCACCACTTTCGGTAAGATTGTTTGGATAGTGTTGTAGTTGAATGAATTGTTTTTTATTTAATAATAATTAATTAATATGATTTATTTAATTTAATTTAATTTTAAATAGATTTTATTTTATAGTCCACATTTATATTAAATAAACAGAATAGACCCTTTTCACATTTGTGACCCTGGACCACAAAACCAGTCGGGTATATTTGTAGCAGTAGCCAAAAATACATTGTATGGGTCCAAATTCATATTTCTTTTATGCCAAAAAACCATTAGGATATTAAGTAAAGATCATGTTCCATGAAGATATTTTGTAAATGTTCTACCATAAATATATCAAAACTTAATTCTTGACTGGTAATATACATTGCTAAGAACATCATTGGACAACTTTACATGTGATTTTCTCAGTATTCCAGACATATTCAGCTTTCAGATGATGTATAAATCTCAATAAAAAAAAAAAAAAAACTTTTATGACTTGTTTTGTGGTCCAGGGTCACATTTCTGAGGCTCTCAGAAGCAGAAGTCATAGTTGGGTAAAGTTCTACAGTGGTAAACAGAAGCAGCTATAGATATAATAAATATTTTGCATTGCCATTTGTGCCAGCAGCAAAAGAAAAAAAATATTAAGAGATTGATTACAGCAATCAGAAGAAAGAAATTATCGAATTTACTGCACAAACTCATGCAGCAGTATTAACTAAGTTTCCTAAACTAATAAAACACTATATACCATTGTATATGAATATTACATTTTCTAAAAATTAAAATATAAAAAAACGTTGCTAGATTTATGATGTTAATAACTGCAAATGCATAATCACAGACTGTAAAAAGGGTCCATTCTGCAGTTTTGTTTTGTTTTTTCTAAAATCAGCACATAAAATTGTGAATCTGCAGATTTTGTTTGGCACTGCCTATCAATTTAGTACAAAAAAGTGTTTTTACGCAGCTCAGTTGGTGAAACATGGCACTAGCAACGCCAGCGTTTTGAGTTTGATCCCAGAAAACATTTAAAATGACAAAATGTATGACTTGAAAGCACTGTAAATCACTTTGGATAAAATTGTCTGTCAAATGCATAAATGGGAGAAAGGAAACTAATCCCATATTTGCATATTCACTTCTTTTATATTATAAAAAGAGAAAATGACTGAGAGGTTCACATTCTTCTGGAAGCTTTTTACCTCTGAATGGCACTTTAGTTGTGGTTTTTGATTTTTGGTGGGTTTGGGTTCTTCGTATTCTCCTTACACCAATCTGCATGTCCTAGCGATTTTCTTATTGCAAAAGACAATGCCTGCCTGAAGCAGGGGTCGATATCCACCTTCTCTCTGTGGGGCTCTATTTCTGCTCTACTTCCCAAAACTAGACAAGTCTCCATTACACAAAATGGCCGACGAGTTAGTGAAAGAGCATTTAGGTTGTCCACATCTCATCATTTAATCCTAACAGTTGCCAGCAAGCACTTGCCATCAGTATTTTTAAACAACTGTAATTGATAGAGAGATCAAGTTAGTAAAATACCAAAACAAGTATGACATCCCCTGTTTACAGACTTAGATCCTTTTTTGCCATGTTCATCAGAACGCTCCCACTCTTTAAACTCACAATAGTGCCGTTGGCAGCCTTCACGTAAGTGTATACTGCATCCAGCGGGCTCGGTGATTACTCCACGTGGGAGTTTTGTTCTGAGAGTTGAAGGAAGAGTGGAGTGACAGATCCGTGTTTGAGAGGAGTAAAAGTGAGGGAGCAGTGCTTGGCACTCCTTTACTACAGTGATGAAACGCATGAGTTCCTGTGCCAGAGTCACTGTGAACGAGGACCTCAGAGCATAAACAGAGTTCAGTCATTAGTATTACAATCAAACAACAATTCATCTTCATAGCAGCGTGACAAACGTGACAGGTTGAATGAATATTTGATAGTTGCACTAAACTGCCACCACAGCATTTAGATCAAAAATGCATCTTTTGCAGGATATGACAAGTGAAAATTGGTTGACTGAAAGGTCAAATGTTAAAAAAAAGTCTTATAAAAAGCATGACGAGCCATTTTAGGGGCCGTTCATCAATAACAGCTTTTTTGCATTCCACTCCGCATGTTTTTCTGGTTATGAAAATGTTTGTTAAAACACTTCTTTAGATTCTTCTCTAGAATTTTTTTACACATGTCAGTTTCCTGAGAAATTAAGTCTGTCTGTCTGACAGTCCTTAAACGGGCAAAGAAGTGAGTCAGAAGGGCAGATAACTAGGCAATCAGAGCATGTGGCTAACTTCAGCAAAATTACCAGAAATTAGCAAAAATGGCTTATACTGTTTATTTATTTATTTATTTTTTGCTAAGTGAACCACAAAAGCACAAACTCGAATACTATCTAGTAATTTTCACCAGAAAACTAGCCAATCAGACTGGAAAACAGTTTGTGTTTGCGAACTTAACGATTTTTGAAAGAATGTCATGTGGTTGAGTTCAGCAAAATGATAGAAATTAGCAAAACTGCTAACAGCACTTTTTATGTCACGCTATGTGAACCACAAAGCAAACTTGAATAATATCTAATAATTTTCATCAGAAAACTAGCCAATAAGATTGGGAAACAGTTTGTTTGCAAACCTTAGAAAGTGCGATTCTGAATGGAGGTTGTATGGTTAATTTTTGTTTTTTGTTTTTTTTTTAAATGGCAAAACTTTGCAAAACTGCTAACAGCACCGTGCCACGCAAAGTGAACCACAAAGCGCAAACTTAAATAATATCTAGTTATTTTCATTAGGAAACTAGCCAAACGTACTGGAAAACAGTTTATATTTTTACAAACTTTTAAACGTAGGGCTTGTGGTTGAATTCGACAAAAATTAGCAAAATGGCTAACCTTTCATGCCACGTTAAGTAAACCACAAAGCACAAACTTGAATAATATCCAGTAATTTTAATGAAAACAGTTTGTTTGTGAACTTTGGAAAGATTCTTGAAAGAAGGTCATGTGTTAGTTCACATGTGCAGAAATGAGCAAAAACAGCTAACAGCACATTTAGTGCAAAGTTAAGTAAACCACAAAGCGCAAACTTGATAATATCTTAATAAAGTCTTTTTCATCAGAAAACTATCCAATCAGACTTGAACATGTTGAACATGACAGAAATTAGCAAAAATGGCTAACAACATCTTTCGTGCCACGCTATGTGAACCACAAAGCACATTCTTGAATGATATCGTCATTTTCATTAGAAAACTAGCCAATCAGTTTGTGTTTAGGAAGATTATAAAGCTTTTCAAAAGAAGGTCCTGTGGATGAATTCAGCTAAATGACAGAAATTAGCAAAAACTGCTAACAGCACCTTTCAACCTAAGCTAACTGAACCACAAAGCACAAACTTGAATAATATCTAGTAAGTTTTATCATAAAACTAGCCAATCAAACTGGAAAACAGTTTGCAAACTTTGGAAAGATTTTTGAAAGGAGGTCATGTAGTTGAATTCAACAAAACGATAGAAATTAGCAAAAACGGCTAACAGCACCTCTCGTGTCACGCTAAGTGAACCGCAGAGCGCAAACTTGAATAATATCTAGAAATTTAATCAGAAAACTAGCCAATCAGACTGGAGAATAGTTTGTGTTTGCAAACTTTGGAAGGTGGGATTCTGAATGTAGGCTGTGTGGTTGAATTCGGTAAAATGGCAAAAATTAGCGAAAAGGCTAACAGCACCTTTCGTGCCATGCTTAGTGCAAATTAGAATACATTTAGTCATTTTTGTCAGAAAACTAGCCAGTCAGACTAGAAAACTGTTTAATTGTTTGCGAACTTTGGAAAGGTTTTTGAAAGAAAGTCATGTGGTTGAATTCAGCAACATGTCAGAAATATACAAAACAGCTAACAGCAGCTTTAATGCCGTGCTAAGTGAACCACAAAGCACAAACGTGAATAATATATAGTAATTTAATCAGAAAACTAGCCAATCAGACTGGAAAAGAGTTTATGCTTTTGCAAACTTTGAATGGTGGGATTCTGTGGTTGAATTAAGCAAAATCACCTTTAGCATCATGTTAAAGGGCACCCCCACAAAGTGCAAACTTGAATAATCCTAACAACACCCAGTCGTTCTTCATAATTCATCATATAGGCAGAATTACAGCACAATGCGGTTCTCTGAGGGAATTTCAAGAGATTACTTCTTTTTTCATGTAATGAATAATTCAAAAGCAGTGGTGATTATTCACAGGATCTGAAGAGTGCTACAGAAATGATGCTGAGGGTGATCTACTGTAGCATGCAAATGCCTTTTAATAGTGCCAAATTCAGCAGATTCCCTACGTCCGTTCTTGCTATTGCTCCGCCAAACCTTTGCTGTCCATTCAGTAACATGCTTTTGTCTCTCACAAGTTTCTTGTAAGGTGTGTTTTGCTTGCAGGGCACAATCTGTGGGCGTTCTATGAAAATGTTTGCACTTTGGCTTGGTGGCTTGGTGTATTAACCCCTATACCCTCTCTCTTTCCTTTTTCTCTCCTTCTATTTCCCGTTCTCCATCCCCACCAAAAAAACAAACATAACCATCTTAAATAAAACTCATACATGCTCAATCACTGTTGGCCAAAAGCTGGAAATGCATGTGTGGCAATGCCTCATAAAATAGGTCGCATCATCGAGGGAAGCCCAGCTGACCGCTGTGGGAAACTAAAAGTCGGGGACCGGATCCTGGCTGTCAACAGCTGTTCCATCACCAACAAGTCCCACTCGGATATCGTCAACCTGATCAAAGAGGCTGGAAACACGGTGACGCTGCGGATCATTCCAGGAGACGGTCAGTTCCTCTCTTTCTCATTCTCCTTCCCAGCATAGCTGAGGTGAGAACATATTGGCGCATGTGGGTGTGTGCAATATGTGTAATAGCACGACTTCTCAGCATACTGCTCTCGCGAGCCTCGCAGTAATAATGTAGACGATACATTCAGCGTTATTAGAAGAAGAATAATGAACAGGAACCTGCGAGGGGATCAACACAATAAATATTCAACACGCTCTTATAACCTTAGAGGCAGAACGCCTTCATATTGTGCTGTTGTAATAATGACAGATGGCGCACCAACAAGGTTGATCGGGGAACAAAGACACAGTCGTGCAGAAGCGTCATACTCGTTCAAATGTTTCCCCAGAGATTTTAGTGGCAAGTGTTTTTTTTTTTTTTTTTTTTTTTTTTTTATAAAAGTTTGAAGAAAAATGGCATCTTTAAAAGTCAAGTCAGAACTAAACAGCAGTTATTTATTTGTCCAAAAATCTGTTTATATATTTATAGAAAAAAATATCCTTAGAAAGTAAATTTGTGTATATTTTTTTATCTAAAAATATACACTGCTGTTCAAAAGTCTTTTTTGCTCATCAAGGCTATGCTTATTTAATTAACAATACAGAAAAAAAACAGTACGATTGTGAAAGATCGCAATTTAAAATAGTGGTTTTCTGTTTTAATATACTTTAAAATAGAATTTATTCCTTTGATGCAAAGATGAATTTTCAGCGTCATTACTCCAGATCTTTCAGAAATCATTCTTACATGCTAAGCTATTATTAATGTTGGAAACCGTTGTGTTGCCTACTATTTTTGTTGTTGGATGCTGTGATATTTCTTTCAGAATTCTTTGATTAATAAAACAGAAAAAATACAGCATTTATTTAAAATAGAAAGCTTTTGTAACAATATACACTGCTGTTCAAAGGTTGGGGTCAGTACATTTTTTCTTTCTTTCTTTCTCTTCAGTTGTGTTAAATTGATAAAAAGTCATAGTGAAGACTTATTGTTATTACTTAGATTTATTATTATTACTATATTATATAGAAATAATTTATATTTGGAATAAATGCTGTTCTTTTTTAACTCTTTACTCATCAAAGAAATCCTGAAAAAAAGTATTACAGGTTCCCAAAAAAATAATATAAATTATTTTAAAGTATAGTAAAATAGAAAACTGTTTTAAATTGCAATAATATTTCTTAATATTATTTTTTGTCCTGTACTTATGTTCAAATAAATTGAACTTTGATGAGCATAAGAGATTTCTTCAAAAAACATTACAAATCTTAATGACCCCAAACTTTAGAACGGCAGTGTATATTTATCTCTGTTACCTCATTGTTGTACTCTGTAAGTTGCACAGTTATTGTTGATTAAAAAAGGTGTTTATTTAAAGCGACGGAGCGCACACATTCACATGCCTAAATTGAATCACACTTTCTACGGGTGTATCAAGTTGCACTTCAAATCTCCAAATCATTTGCAGCAGTCATCATCTACCCGTTCAAGCATTCATTTAGCTTCATATTTGTTTCGTTTTTCCTTTGGATCAAAATGTCTTTTTCCATACAACAGAATTGCATGATGAAAACTGCCTGTCAAGGTCAATTGATTTAATTCAGTTTGGATTTTGAACCCAGGTCCCTTTTTACTTTAGAAATAAACCGTTGCCTCTGACCCATATCAATTAGTTGTACTCTTCTCACCTAGCAAGTGAGCCAAAACTGACTCTGAAGCAAGGCTGAAACATAAGTGTTGACCTATGGTATAACAGCACATGGTATATGCGTGCTTGCATGTGCCACTGTGTCTATGCACTATATTGAGTGTTTTCCTCAGAGAAGGCGGCATGCAATAATGAGAAAGCTGTTTCCAGTGAAGTCTCGGCTCCACTCAAATGCTTGATGCCAAATGCACTAGGGTCTGTCTGAGAGTTCTTCATACTCTTTAATCAGAGAGTAGGAAAATGCTGGCATACTATGGGAATTTCCAAAATTGACAGATTGTGGGTGTGTACGTCTGGTTGGGTTTACAGGAAGGCAGAGACAGTTCGTTGTGGGTTTTTTGGATGTTACTTCACTCTAGTTACAAAACTATAGTTTTTTTGTTTGTTTTTGCACTTAATTTATGCATAATTTATCATTTCTTGTGCTTTCTGTGTGGAGAAAAGAGGAAAAAATAAGATGAATCCATGAGATGAGGAAAAAGGGAGAACAGCAAGCCTGTTCCCAACAGAGTGATGGGGAAGGGCTATTTTAAGACGGTGGGATTCACGGGTTGTGCACTCATCAAAGTTCCCTCTCTCTCCCACAGTGACTGCCCAGTGGGGCGGAATTAAAGCAGCTTTGAGCGCAAGCAACAGCAGCCCGCATTTCATTGGTGACAGCTGACTTAAGAGTTAGGCTGATGCAGTCAAAGCAAATGATCTAAGATCAATTAAACTAAAAGTTCACACAAAAATGGACAAGAAGAGATGTTTTAAAGAATGTTCAAGCTGTTGAAAAATCATTCCTTATCAGTTTTTAACATTGATGCACTACAACTTAAAGTTTTGGGGCAAGTAAAAGAAAAGAAATGAATACATTAATTCATCAAGAATCCACTTAATTGTTTAAGAAATCTGAACAGTAACAAAGAATTCTGGGATAAACAATTTTAATGGTGACTTTAATTCTCACAATTTTGACTTTTTCTCCCAAGATATAGTCAGAATTGTGAGATATAAACTCACAAATCTGACTTTATCTCAAAATTGCAAGTGTATTGCGTATGTGATTTTTATTTTTTATTTTTTTCAGAATTGCGAGTTTATATCTCAATTGACTTTTTCTCAGAATTTAGTTTATATTTTACAATTCTATACAATAAACCCACAACTGACTTTTTTCTCAGAATGGAGTTTATCTCACACAATTGTGACTTGTCAGAATAGAGTTTATATCTTACAACTCTGACTTTATTACATGCAATTGCAAGTTATTAATAAGTCAGAATTGTGATATAAACACAATTCTGAGAACATTTTTTCCTTAAAATTTGACTTTATAACTCGCAATTATTAAAAAAAAAAACCTCACAAGTTTATATCTCACAATTCAGAGAAAAATGTCAGAATTGCAAGAAAAATTAAGAATTGTAAGATATAAACTCACACTTGTGATATAGTCAGAATTGCTTACAATTTTGACTTTATTTTTTAAGAATTGTGAGTTCATATCTACCAACTTTATAACACGCCATTGCGAGTTAAGTCACAATTGTGAGATGTAAACTTGAGTCTTTCTTTCCTCAGAATTGGACTTTATAGTTTGCAATTGCAAGTATATATCTCACAATTCAGAGAAAAAGAGATCTCGCAATTCTGACTTTATTTCTTAGAATTGTGACTTTATTTCTCAGAACTGTGACTTTAAATCTCAATTCTGAGAAAAAAAGTCAGAATTATGAGAAAAAAAGTTTCTCATTTTATTTATTTATTTATTTATTTTTGTGGTAGAAATAGGTTTCCATACATAGGAGACTTATTTCAGAACCATAAAAAAAAATAATTATTTTAAACTTCAAAGTACAAAAATAAACAATAAACGATAACTGTGATCAACATGCAATATCATTGATGATAAAATGATAATGATGATCAGAGCTTCTCTATTTTAAAAGAATGCATTTTCTGCTGATTTTTGGCTTGATTTTCAATCTGGCAACCGACCACTGACATTTATCTTAAAACTCTGGCAAACAACTAAAATGCAGTTTAGCGGTCTCCGTGTCAGATGTTCGGTTTAAATGAAAGTGTCATTCAGCCAGTCTGTGTTCAGACTGAACCGCTGTTGTTTTTATTAGAAAAACACTATTAGGAATTTCACTGTTATAAAATTTTTGTTAGTTGTACAAGTTTGCTGAGGTCAAATAAACCAACATTGTATACATTTCTTAAATTACATTTTTTTAGCAAGATTTCATTGACTAAAACTTGACTAAACGAAAACAGGACAAGGTTGACTAAATATGATAACAAAAAAGTACATTTGACACAACTAAGACTAATTTAAAAGACTAAATTAACGCTAATATCTTTATTCATGTTCTATCGCAAAATGTGAGAGTGAATATTTATTTTTGGATGAATTATCCCTTTAACGCAAGCTGTTGTAATTGTTAATGTGAGGATAGATGGTGATATGTGCTGAAGAGGAAAAATGGGCGTTCGGCTTTGCATGGTTTTCAGGCATTAGGCTATAATGTAATCTGTGAGACGAAAGATGCAGGCAGAATGATGAATGTGCCGTTGTTCCTGCTACCCAGCTGGAGTGCGCTTACACTGTGCGCCAGTGCTAATGTTTTGATGTATGGAAAATGGGCCTCTGATACTCGGTCCACAGGGTACACTTACACACTGCCGATGCATTATGGGTTATAATGTGGAGGCTTCTCTGTCTTCCTTAACATTTGTGACGTTCCTCCCGCAGAGTCCTCCAATGCATCACTGCTGACCAACGCTGAGAAGATTGCAACCATAACCACCACACACACACCTCAACAGCAAACTGCACCTGAGCCAAGGTACAAACATCTCAACTCAACAACACTAATACCATACAGAAGTTATTTCATTCATGTCATATTCTTAATGGTTGCTCATTATTTATTCATAAGAGAAAATCGCATAAAAAATTTAAAGTGCCTCCAAAATCTATTTGGACTTTTAAGTCCGACTTAAAAATTAATAAAGCTACTACATGTCAGTGCTCATAATTTGATAAAAGTTTTGTCGCTGTCTTTTCCCCAGAAACAACACCAAACCAAAACAGGAGTCTTTTGAGTTCAAAGCCCCACAAGCTCCGCCCCCTCCAGCTCCAACACAGCCTTCAAATCAGGTACATCACTCGCTCCTTCAGATGTTCGGGCCTTCGAGAGAGGGCATGCCAGTAGTTAAACAAACTGTCAAAAACAAAATGTTCTAAACTCCCTGATTCTATGGTGGTATTGTGTTTGTTGGTACCTCCAGCACTTCCTACCTAAAATACCTTCAGAGTCCGATCAATTATTTAAGCTATTCCTCTGATGCTTCTGCTATCTAATACATGTGACTTCCCTGCTGGTGGATTTGGTTTCCTCTGTTGAAATGGGAGCCTAGATGAAAAAAAAATAGGTGATTATAGATTCATCGCTGACCTTGGCGTGTATGCGTTTGTGTTTTAGGATGCTGAGTTTTACTCTGTCGATCTGGAGAGGGACAACAAAGGCTTTGGTTTCAGCCTCAGAGGGGGTCGAGAGTACAACATGGACCTGTATGTGCTGAGACTAGCAGAGGATGGAGCAGCTGTGCGAAACGGAAAGATGAGGGTATGTGCAGTTATGAATCAGGACACACATTAGGATTTAATCATACTTGAATCTGAAACTGGTTGATTTTGACATATCATCTCAAAAGACTGTTCAAAGATTAGTTATTATTTTGTTTGTATGAGTGGTTTTAAACTCCTGTTAGTTTAATTGTTAGTTAAGTAAAGAATGAAGAAAGTTTTTTCTCATTAAATTATATGTGACCCTGGACCACAAAACCAGTCGTAAGTAGCACAAGGATATTTGTGGCAATAGCCGAAAATACACAGTATGGGGCAAAATTATCAATGTTTCTTTTATGCCAAAAAGCATTAGGGTATTAAGTAAAGATCATGTTCCATGAAGATATTTTGTAGATTTTCTACCATAAATATAACAAAACGTAATTTTTAATTAGTAATATGCATTGCTAAGAATTTGATTTGGACAACTTTAAAGATCATTTTCTTTTTCAATTTTTTTTTGTCTTTTTTATTTTATTTTTTTATTTATTATTATTATTATTATTATTATTATTATTTGCACCTTCAGATTCCAGATTTTTAAATAGTTGTATCTCAGCCAAATAGTGCCCAATCCTAACAAACCATACATCAATGGAAAGTGTATTTATTCATGTATAAATATCAATAAAAATTACCTTTATGACTGGTTTTGTGGTCTAGGGTCACATGTTATATTATATTATATTATATTATACATAATTTTCATAGATGCAGCATTACTCATAATTCTATTATATTATGTTATAATATTATTTGAATATTATATTAATGTTTTAAGCGTTAACAGAGGAATTAATTCTTTTTTCATTTAAATATTAATTTGAATATTAAATGGAATGAATAATAATATTATAATAATAATATAATTATTATATCTTTTAATATTTAAATTATATTTAAAACTACAGAAGAATTTTAATAGAGGCAGCATAACTCAATTCTATTCTATTATATAATATTATGAATGTTTTAAGGGTTAGATTCTTTTTCATTAATGTAATAAAAATAATTATTAAATCATATGTATTAATTTAAATATATTTTAATATTATATAATGAATTTTAAAAATCCAACTTCTATTCTATTCTATTCTATTCTATTATGAATGTTTTAAGTCTTAGATGAATTTTAATAGATAAAAATATATATTTTTAATTGCAATATTTAAATAAATGTAATAATTATATATTTAATTCAAATATGTAATTATTTGATTTAAATAGATTGTGATATATTATGAATTTTAATAAATGCAACATTATATATTATATTATTTAAATTAAATACGTAGATATTTAATCTAAATATAAAATATTAATTCTAATATTATATTTTAATTTACAGAAGAATTTTTATCGATTCAGCATTACTCTTAATTATAATATATTATATTACGTTTTAAGTGTTAGATCTATTTTAATAGATGAAAATTATTTTATTTTTATTTAAATCTTAATTTAATGTTAATTGAAACATATTATTAACTCAATTTAAATATATTTTAATATTATATTATGAATTTTAATAAATATATATTAATGTATATTATACAAAGTGATCTTATATTAATATCACATAAACTGCTGGCCCAGTAATGGAAAGTAGGCATTATATATGATATTTATTTAACTGCTTTTATTTTAATTATTATTTAGAGATAAAAATATAATACAATTCTTTTCAAATCTTGATAATATAATTGGTAATTTGCTCTTCAAACAATTTCTGTAATCAGAGTATTAGATTTCTATCACCAATCACCATAGTCATCCTAGAAGTGTTTTTAACCTGTTGATTTTTTTTTAAAGCAAATAAGATCAGAGAAATTAGCTTTCCGTTAGCACTAATGCTAACAAATCAAATTCAGAAGCGCCATGCTAAGCTCTGCAAGTTAGATGAGAGGATGGTAGTGCAGGGACTCTGCGAAGCGCAGCGAGTTGTCAGCCGAAGACCCATTTTTGTGGAAACGGTAGTCCCTTGACGATAAGCTCTGACAGCTAACCAGAGGCAGAGAGGAAAATAGAACAAAGGAAATTCTACCTTCCTCTTCATCTTTAGCTTTCTCTCTACGTGGCGGTGTTTACTGGATGTCACTGCTAAATATAGGTTCCTCCGCCTTATTTTTATGCTCTCCACGTCCTCTCTCTCTCTCTCTTTATCTCTCTAGGTTGGAGACGAGATCCTGGAGATCAATGGGGAGAGCACCAAGGGCATGAAGCACGCCCGTGCCATTGAACTGATCAAAAACGGTGGCCGAAAAGTCCACCTGGTCCTAAGGAGGGGGGACGGCTCAGTGCCAGAATATGGTGGGTCAATCTACGAGAACATCCCCTTCTCCCCTGTCTTCACCCCTTGAGGAGTTCCCCCCACGGGGGTCGGCAACACCACCACCTCTTCTTTTCTGCGCACTGGCCCTCTCTTCTGACCTCCTCCTGGGTGATGGGCCTTCCACTTGCTGCTGTTGCCCCCTTGCCTCTGCGCACTGGGCTAGCCTAGGGGACTATGGGATATGTGGCTTTTGGGTGGTGGTTGTGGCACATGCTTTTCGTAATACTTCACAAGAATTAAAAAAAAAAGCGCAAAGCGAGGAAGCAGAAATATTAACGTTTCTAAAACTGGATATACGTTTATTGTTTTTCAGAGGAAAAAAAAATATGATAAACTCCGTCGTGCCCTCTATTGAGGTGGCACGACCATGTCAGTGAGTTGTAACATATTTATGATATTTATTGAAGGTGAATGTAAGCTACTGAGAAGGGTCTTTAAGAAGACTCCATGACTACAACGCATTCTGGTATCATTAGCCGTTTCGGTCAAAACTCACAATACTGTATTCCACATATTCACGGATCTTTTTGCACGTTGTACATGTCAACTGCTTCTTTTTGCGAACTTTGCAGATGGTTCCTAAACTCCACATTCCATAATCGATTTCTTTTTGTTTTGTTTTTTTTGGTTGTATCTAACGGATTGTTATCAGACGTTACGTCTTTTTTATTTACAGACAGAAAGCAACTCACTTATTGAGCATAATGTCAGTGCCGCATGATGTCAGTGAATATCTAAATGTGTTTTTTCTTTCTTTCTTGTCAATTTCCATAATATTTATGGAAAATTCATGTACTAATTTGCCACATTTTTTTATATGCTTTTGGTTTTGACCATTTAAAGATGCTCATTCATGTATTTTGTCAAGTTCAGAATGTGATATAATGTGTCCTTTCCCGCACCAACATGATATCTCTGTGAGGTTGTATATTTTTATACCATTTTGTACTTGTTTTTCTCATTTTTCTCTTCCACGTCTCACCACTTTTTGTTTTTCTTTCTGTTTGCAATGTAAACTGCTTCATGTGGTGTGTGTGTTTGTGCACATAAGCTTGTTACGGCATCCACATCTCACTGTCTTTGGGTTGGTTTGCTGCTGGGTTGAGAATGTTTGTGTGAATGTGTGTGTGTGTGTGTGTGTGTGTGTGTGTGTGTGTGTGTGTGTGTAAGTGTGTGTGCGTTTCTGGCTCTCTCTCTCTGTTACTGTTGATTTTTCACTCAAGGGTGGGGGCGTTTTATGGACAATCTCTATCTTTGACTAATTGATAAAATAAACACTGTTTCCATTGCAAAAGAGAATAACTCTCTCACGACTGTTGTTTAAGGGATCTAAATACTCTGCTTCTCTCTCTTCTTTTTTTTTTTTTGTTTTTTTTGTTTATCTATCCTTTTCTGTTGTTCTGGGCTCTTCCTTCCACCCCTAGCGATGGTTGCTCCCCAAGTCGCTGCTTGTATGAGATCTGAAAAGACAGGAGAGCCTGCTTTCTACCAAAATCAGACCACGGTTTGTAGATCCCCGTGTTCCGTCTCATCATATATCTGGCAGTTTTCTGTGCTGTGGCTTCCACTCAACTGTACTGTCCCTTGCAAGTTCATTTACACAGAATGCATTGCCAGTGCTGTGGCCATTCCTGACATTGTGACCTGAATGAGTGGGTTCATTCTTGCATTTAAAGTTTGCCGACATCCCCACAGGCGAAATGAAACCTCATCAGTGAATGCAATTTTTCTTTTTCTTTTTTTTTTTTTTGTTATTAGTGGGTGTTGTTTTATTTTTTTGTCATGCGTTTCTTTATTTCGTCGACGTTTGCCACCCACCAAAGCCATTGACTGGTACAGGTAAATCGTCTTTGACTCTGTGGATCCCTGTCTTATCTTCAGCATGTTAGGTTTCTCACACAAAACGTTGAAAATATGTAGGTATGTTAGTTTTGAACTTCAGAAAAGAGTCGTGGGAACAGAAAGGTTTGCCTGCAAGTTTTGACTCAGGTTTGTTCCATTTTTCTAATCATATAGACATATCTCTCACAAAGTAGTTGTAACTTTTGAACAGCATTGTAAAAGCATCAAATGCATGAGTTCATCATTTGCATCAGCACTTAAACTATTCTTAATTGTTGCTTTAACACATTCAGTGTAGGAACAGAATCAGTAAGTACGTTAACATGCAGTTATAGCAGATTTTTGCAAAGTCAAGCTGCAGTCATCATTTGTCCATCCAAGTACACAGTACATGACAAAGCATTATCAAATATTTGAAGTAATTTATTATTGCCTTTTGAATTGTAGTTTGGTTAACATGTAGGCTACACATATTGGATAAAGCCACGCTACAGTTGTAATATTTAACTTGGTCCATTTCACAGAAGTGGACTTGTGCTATTTGTGTTACACCGTGTCCTAACTACATGTAACGTAATGCCATGACACGCAATAAAAAAGATACATTATTCATGTTAATCCGATCAGCAGCCACACGCAAAGTTTTTATTTTAGAAACAATTTCATTTTTCTGTCGTCGCGGCTGGAACAATAACAACTGACTATGGCCCCGTCCACACTAGTACGTATTCGGGTCGTTTTCGTTGCGGATGCAGTGTTCGCCCACACTAATACGGTGGAAAACGGCTCCAGAGACGGAACGATTTGATGCCGCCAGCTCCCACGAATTTATCTGAGTACGGATCTGATCCGTCACTGTGTGGACGCCTGAAAACGCAAGGCCTTGCGCTACGCTGACGTAGGAGCTCTAGTTGCCGTCCTTGAACCACGTCACTGTGACTTGCGCCTTTCTGATTCGCTGGGTTCGTGACATCGGTTATGTGACGCTTTTGCGGGAAACCGCAAATAAAAAAAACGGACAAATGCACCCACACTTATGAATATTATATTGTTTTATTATTCATTTATGATATCTACACGCTCCCGCCTGGTGCATGCAAATTATTCACTGTCATCATCAGTCATGTGACTAGCGTTGCAGCGGACACAGAAACGTGTATGAACGCACATCGTTTCCGATACGGTGATTCGTTTTCCATAGGCCCCGTGTACACTAGTGCGTTTTTGTTTTGAAATGAAAACGTTCCTCATCTACACTGGCGTTTTCATTGCGTTTCATAAACGATCTCTGTTCACACTACACAACCGAAAACGCATGTCACATGACCATTCATAATGAGCATGATGTTATTTACACGGTCATCAAGGATACTCACAACAAATGTGGGAAGCCTAATAGACACATATACGTAGATGCTTCATTGGCGACTGTTTCTATGGGCCGCGATATGTAAGATATCCGCCATTTTTTGAAAATGCTGCAGACCCCGTTTTAGGCTATGTTTACACGACAGTGATGTAGTCAGAAACGAAAAGTTTTATCATTGCATTTGTAAAGATTTCATGTATACAAAATGTACAAAATATACAAAACAATACACGTTTTAAACATACCTACGAAAACTGCCGAAAACCCTGTATTACGTATGCCAGGCCAGTAGTTGGCGCGCTTGCTTTTAAAATCGACACGTATATTGTGCATGTCTACATACCAAACACGTACTACACATGCGCTTGATGTCATCATTTTCAAAGATTGTCGTATTGGGTGTTGGGACTGCAGTATGCTTCTCTTATGAATGATATTTGAGTGATTGTCGCGTTGTGGTGTTGTCGTGTCTGGTGTGGGCAGCCAAATTGCTTGTCGCTGGAATCTTGTGCTGTCGAGTCTGGTTAGGACACGATGTAAGACAAATAGGATGCAGAGCTGGAATGCACTGGTGTTCACATTACAAGACATTTATGTAAAACAAACCCAGCAACATGCAGCTTGTCACTAGTAGATGCATGACAAATGAATACAATGCATTTTAAAATTGACTCAAAATATTAAGTATGGTTCGATATCCTCCAAGTAGATGGAGTTATAATCAGAAGCTGAAAAATGAGTCTGTGTCAATCAAGCATTAAGTGATTTTCTGTGAAATCTGTCAAGTCCTACTGACCAAAATTTGTGGCTTTGACATTTGTCAACCAGCATTGACTGCAAAAATCTGGCCAAAAGTCTTGTAGTGGATTTCAGCCATGACTGTTGTTTTAGTCTGACTGGAATCAGATTTCTAAAGTGCATGTAACTGTGCTTCAGTTACCCAAAAATAGTTCACCCAAAAATTTTAATTCTGTCATTAATTACTCACCTTCATGTTGTTCCAAACCCGTAAGAACTTTGTTCACCTTTGGAGCACAAGATATTTTTGATGAAATCTGAGAGCTTTCTGACACTGCAACTGAAACGTTCAAGGCACAAAAAAGGTAGTAAGGACATCGTTAAAATAGTTCATGTGATATCAGTGGTTCAACCTTTATATTATGAAGTTATGACAATGCTTTTTGCAAAGAAAACAAAAATGAAAATTTTCTTCTGGCAGTCTCTGTCGTCCTTGCAAACAAGGTGTATACATCATGGTACTCATGTCATAAAATTACAGTTGAACCACTGATGTCACATGGACTATTTTAACAATGTCCTTACCATATTTCTGGGCCTTGAACAGCTCTCGGATTTCATCAAAAAATGTCTTAATTTGTGTTCCGAAGATGACCGAAGGTCTTACAGGTTTGGAACGACATGAGAATGAACAATTTTTGGGAGAACCATCCCTTAATAGGGGCAAGGTAGTCTAATCATGGTAACAGCTTAACCAATAAGAACTTTGAAAACATAGTGATAATAAAGACACACATTCACAATCCATCACAAACATGACACTTGTTCAGGCAGTATGTGACAACTGAGTTCACCCATGATTACTCATATCTTACAGACGGCATCAACGACGGCAACGGCCTCAGCGCCGGTGCACAAACTGTTTCGGAAGTGAACGCAGCTCCTCCCGAAAGTCGGCCCCACCCACCATCGGAGTCCAGCTATCCACCAGACCTTCACAAACCATCACGAAATGACGACAGGAGGGCGCGGGAGTCGGGCCAACGGGAGCATGGCCACCGGTCAAACCACCGCCACAACAACCACAGACACCGCTCCCCTGAGAAAAAGAGCAGGAGCAAGGGGCACAGCAAGGACAGTGGAACCTCAAAGCCTCACAAGAGGAAGGGCGACAAGAAGAAGTCCAGCACGGATGACTCACACCATCACCACCACCACGGTCACAACCAGAACCACCATCACCGAAGGCACCGCTCCCCGGAGAGGCGCAGAGCTCGGAGCGCCGAGAACACCTTGGACAGTCGATACGACCGGAGACATGGTCGCTCACCGGATAGACGCCACCATCGCCATTCTTCTCCTCACAGGCACAGCTCACCTCAGCGATCACCCCATCGATCCGGTTATCGCCGCAGCTCCCCTTACCGCCGTAGATCCCCGTACCGTTCCCCTCAACGATCCAGATACCAGTCTCCCTCGAGACGTCCTATGGCTTCCTCAGATAAACCCTACAACGGTGAGTTCGACAGGGGGCTGGATATGACCTTAAAAGAGCCGCCTCCTCTGAAGCCTCAGTCCCGATCCGAGAGCATTCCACAATTGGCTGCGTCCCTGGACCGGCTCGATCTGGAAGGCACCCTACCAAGAGAGCCACCCGGCTATTTTGACGACCTTTCCCCGATGGAGCGAGCCTACCGAGACTCGACCCTTCTCCGCGGGGCTTCTCGCGATGGCACCTTTCCCCGCGTTCGGACACCCGACTCGGATTCAGCCTTCCGGAACTACAACTCGCTATTGAGGGGCCGCTCTCCAGTGAGAAGTGGGGGCAGACAGGATGGATACCGTAGAGACGAGTCTCCGGTTTCAAACACGTACCGGACGAGGAGTCTAGGTCGAGACCTGTCTCCCATCAGGGGGTATCGCGATGAGGAGGAAGAGGAGGTCGAATCCCAACTGAGTGAGTATTTTGGCACGCTCAGATCTAATTACAGTAGAGCCAACAACAACGTACCTGAGCCGAGGAGGACAGCCTACAAAGAGAGCCCCAAAGACCTCAGCATCTGATGGGTCATCTAGGAAGGACGCCATTCCCAGAACCCACTGTCCACACGAGCCTTCGTCCAAGGACTGTGCAGACCCTGGATACTAAATTATTAATTTGAAATCCGGTGTTTTCTCATGGTTGAACATCTTTACAACTCTCAACAGCAGAAGAATGATTTTGTTTCTTTCCATCGAAGTGTCGTTTTGATTTCTTTTATGACCCTTTTTATAAATCTGCTAGCAGTTCTACAGAGTTTGACAACTATGTATAAAGAAAACGATTATGTGCCTAACAGTACCATTCTTGGTGTTTTCTTTTTTGTTTTTCTTTCGTTTGGTTTTACGAAGGACAGCCTTTTGGACTACTGTCCGATTACGAAACCTTCTGTTACAGAGAGCCCTCTCATGCACCGAGCAGCTCAGTCAATGTGGTGCTCAGACATATACTGTGCATGTCTTTACACTTTCAATGTCCTTTCTCTCTTTTATTTTCTTTCTCTTCCCCAGTGCCACTGTTTTTTAGACATTTGACCAGAGTATAGCACAAGCCTGCATTCGTTTGTATATTTTTGACAGTTTGCAGTATGTGTACATTCAGAGGTGATCATTTTAAAAGAATGAAGGGATAATGAATAAAAACTATGATGATAATGTTCAAAAAATAAAAACAGTATATATACACATCTTGATGGTCTTTCTTCTACTTCTCAAGCTTTCCACAAAAAAGGAAATAGGCTAGTTAGCGGGTCAAGCGGAGGATAACTTGGACTGCGAAAATTTATTCAAGATGGATGCGTGTGGGAGGTAGAGACTGTGTTTAACTGCGCTAGCTTCTTCTCTAACACTTTGCCAACATGTCTGGAAAATAAAGAGGAGGAGAGAACAAAGACTTCTTTATCTTCTTGGCAGTTCAAAAGGTGAAGGAAAAGAGATTCAATACACTACCCACGGAGTCGACAGCTTTTTAAAAATCCAGTGAGAACTCCTTCTCTCAGGTTATCAGATGAATAAGAGCCTGAGCCTTCCTCTCTAGCTTAAAGAGAATGATGTGAATGCATAAAACGAGAAATGCATCAGGTGTGCTTTGTTCTCTGCAGCACTAGTAGAAATAGAGTGGTTAGGGATCAGAGGGAATTGGTATGTCCTCGCTTCAACAACATAACTTTATAGAATGAGAATAAACACTTCTGACCAAAATCAGTGTTTTGAGGACCTTAATGCCTTTATGAAACTTTTTTAATGCTTGTACAATTTGGTCTACAGCAATCTATTTAAAAGCTAGAAGTTTTGGTGATTTTAACACATGAAAAGGTGACTCTGCGGAAGAACACCGTGCGACTGACAGCTCTCTAATATCTGGCACGAAATAAAAGTAGATTCATTCCTGGAATGACAGTGTTAGTTGAGCTACCTGGTATGAATGGCTGTTATTTTGACCTCGTTTTAGTCCCACTGCTGCATCCAAGAATAGAAGGCCTACATTTTGGAGAATGAAAAAAGGATTGGAGTGACGTAAGCTACAGACACTGTTGCTTTCCTGCCGTGCAAAAGCATGCTGACTTCCCAACATCCAGATCTGAACAAAGAACAATGTACAGTGCGCTACAGTACCTCTATCTATCTGTCTATCTAGGTTAGCATATGTGCCCTTCTATTCTGTTTATGCAGGTTTGAATTTGTATTCTGCTGTACATCAGTGGGAGGGTAGGAGGTTTCTAGGTTGCTATAGTTACCTCAAGGTCATTTTTACAGAGTTTCATATGCATTTGTTTCCAGAGAGCCTTAAAACGCCAGTACAAATCAAGGAAACACTGATTAGACATTAAAGGTTTAATTTTCCTTGCTAACATGACAGACAGTGAGTTGTTTGCATTGGCAGTCAGTGTCATTGTGTTTTGATCATTGTAAGGAAAAGATAGTCTAGATATCAGTACAGAAACAGTAAATAATATTAAATATAAAATCTAATGTAATTTTTATTATTACATTTAATAAAAAAGTGATTCATTGATTCATTCATTAACCACCTTTGTTTTTATCTTAGTCCTATTTAGCACACATTTTCTTGCAGCTGGTAAAAAGTAACATTGAGAATAAATTGTTGTAATGAGCTGTGAAGTTACTTAACCTTAATATATTTGTAGCTATGTAGCGTTTTTATTCTGCTCAAATTCATGAAACTAAATTGTATTAAATAAAACTAAATTATACAGTTTTAATATATGTGCATATGCTGTTTATTCCTGTGATGTCAAAGCTGAATTTTCAGCATCATTACTCCAGTGTTCATTTTCACACGATCCTTGCTAATAGATCAAACAGTCTCATTATTAATCAGTGTTAAAACGTTTGTGCTGTTTAATTAATCAATTCTCATTTTATGAAACTATATTAATTCTTAAATCCCAAGAATAAAAGACCAGCCTGTCTCAGATATCAAATTCTGGCCATCTCAGTACAATATAAAAAGTAAAAATACCGTTTTGGCGCTTTTTAATGTGAAGTGAAAGATCGCTGTAGCGCCTTCTATCAGCTCAAGAGAAGCGGCACATGAAATGATCGTCTCCTCCAGCTTTGATAAGAGTTTACAGCGCAACATAAACTTGAAGAAACATCCGCAGATATGTTAAAATAAAGCGTACAATTTACTGAAATTAAAATTCTGTCTCATGTAAACACTCATTTACTGTTTCAACCGCGGAAAGACCTCAATATAAACAATGTAAACAATGTCAGGTAAGGTCACATTTACCTCAGAAAAAAAATACTAGGTGGCTATAAACTCATTACTCAGCTTGATATAGCATTTTGCTATATGTATGCACATGTAACATATTCATTATAATCTTCAATGTTGTTTGATATTTAACAGCATGAGTTTCTTTTCTTTGAGAACATTTGCTATGTACTGTACCTGATATATATTGAATCTCAAGCTTGTAAAGCAAAATCAAATCTTGAAATTTGTGTCAAAACCCAGCCCTATCTTTAATGAAAGATTTATTTTTCATAAAAAAAAAAAATAAAAACTGCCCCCAAATGTATATAGAATCTCAAGTACGGATATAATTGGAAGTAGTAGTAAAGTGCTGTTCTTGTCACATCATAATAATCGCTCATACTGATTATTTAATATTCCCATCCACAGTCTGACCTTTACTGAAATGTCAGTCCACTGAAATATTAGTATACAATTTTATCTGCCATGCCAGAATTTTCCAATTGTCCATACAGGGAAGTAGCTGTCACAGTTTGCAGAAAGCTGTTGATTCCGCAAATAGCCTAGAGGATGACCCTCAGGCAGAAGATTCAGAGCTGGAGACAGATGAGGTCTCCGTCTTGGACTTCGAGGTGGAACTTCCTTCCTCCTCATCCTGGAAGGGATCTTTTCCACAGCACAGTATTAGCATCATGGAGTGACGGAACTGCTTATTCATAAAGACATAAATGAGCGGGTTATAGAGTGCCGAGCTCTTAGCGAAAAAAGCTGGGATGGTCATAAAAATGGGGCTGAACTGACTCCCCTGGTGGGTGAAGATATACCAGGCGACGCTGGCGTAGGGTAGCCAACATATGAGGAAAGCGATGATCATGAGGACTACCATTCGAGAAACTTCTCGTTCAGCCCTCTGGGTAGTCTCCGATTCTTGCTGCTGGGCAGCTGCGACCTTAACGGTGCAAAGCAGCCGGCCGTAGCAGAAAAATATGATGGTGAGAGGGATTGAGAAGTGCACGACGAACATGTAGATGACAAAAGACTCGTTCTCAGTCTCAGGATTCAATGTGTAATAGTCCACTCCGCACGAACACTGCAGGCCCTCTGGGATGTAGCGGGACCATCCGAGGAGGGGCGGTATGGCGCACGAACAGGCCATTGTCCAAGAAATAGCGACACCGAAGGTGGCATGGAGTTGCGTGAAGCGAAATTTGGTGAAGGGCTTGCAGACAACCACCCATCTTTCAACAGCCAAGACAACCAGAGACCAGAGCGCAATCTCACCGCCTAGAGTAGCGAAGAGACCCTCCAAGTTGCAGCCGGCACGTCCTAGGACGAAATATCCGTGTAAGGAGGTGTAGAAGGTGGTCGTGAATCCACCAAACACCATAAAGAGGTCAGCCACAGCTAAATTCAGAAGGATGTAGTTCAGGGGGGTTCGCAGCTTTTTGTTTTCAATAGTCACATACAACGTGAGGCCGTTGACAGGAATGCAGGTCACGATGAGGAACAACATGTATGCGGCGACGCAGTAGAATGCCATCGGTGAGGCCAGGTAGAACTGTGGGTATTCATAAGGGCTGCGCACCACGCCAGTCACGTTGGACATGGGAACGTAAAAGTCTGGTCCCTCTGTGCCATTCATGATGAACGGTTGGTTTCTCCACCCTTTGTTGTTGGTTTGTTTGGTCTGGGAAATTGAGCACACTCCGCTTGGGTGCCTATAAAGGACAGATTATAGATTATCATATTTGACTGCTCAGCAGAATTGTGGTTCAGGCAATGCTTATCTTAATCGCTGCCCTATACTTACACTCATGGTGTGATCAGGTTATGTGGATTAAATCTGTCTGCATCAATTGGGTTAAACAGATCAGCTGGTGCATAGAGCAATGTATTCTGGTTTTTAAAGCCTCATGTTGTCTCCTTATTTAGTATGTTGTGTCTTTAAAATATCTACTTGAAGTCAAAAGTTTACATACACCTTGTAGAAAATGTAAATTATTTTGCTAAAATATGAGGGATCTTACAAAATGCATGCTGTTTTTTTATTTAGTACTGACCTGAATAAGATATTTCACATAAAAGATGTTTACTTATATTCCACAAGAGAAAATAATAGTTGAATTTATATAAAAAAAAAAGATAATCCTGTTCAAAAGTTTATATATACTTGATTCTTAATACTGTGTTGTTACCTGAATGATCTAGAGTTTTGTTTTGTTTTGTTTTTTAGTGATAGCTGTTCACGAGTCCCTTGTTTCTCCAGTTAAATTTCCTGCTGTTCTTTAGAAAAATCCTTCAGATCCCACAAATTCTTCGGTTTTTCAGCATTTTTGTGTATTTGAACTCTTTCCAACAACGAATGTATGATTTTAAAATCCAGTAACTTTTACACAAGGTTCAAAGGCTCACTGATGCTCCAGAAGGGAAAACTATGCATTAAGAGCCGGGGTGTAAACTTCTGAACGTAATGAGGATGTGTGTTTTTCTTTTTTTGCCTAAATATCATAGTTTTTTCATTTAGTACTGCCCTACAGAAGCTACAGAAGATGTTTACATGTTCCCCAGAAGACAAAATAAGTTAAATTTACCTTGATATTTAAATTTAACAAGTTCAAAAGCATCATTGAGCGTTTGAACCTTCTGTAATAGTTGCATGAGTCCCTCAGTGTGAAAAGAAACAAGAAACTCATGAACAATTATCACTAAAAAAAAAAAAAAAAAAAAAAAAAAAAAAAACACACACAGAGCTGTGGATCATTAAGGTAACAACACAGTATAAAGAATCAAGTGTATGTAAACTTTTGAACAGGGTAATTTTTATAAATTCAGCTATTATTTTGTGGACTATATGTAAACATCTTTTATACAAAATATGTTTTTCAGGTACTAAATACAAAATAACATGCATTTTGTATGATCCCTCGTATTTTGATAATTAACATTTTGCAGATTCTGCAAGGTGTATGTAAACTTTTGACTTTAACTTTCTTTCTTCATTCGAAAAGAAATTAAGGTTTTTGAGGAAAACATTTTGGGATTTTTCTCCATATGGACTTCAATGGGGATCGACGAGTTGAAGGTCCAACACGTGTGATCTTTTCAATGTGATTATGTAATGTGTGAAGTCAAGCTATTGCAAGATGAGCATTTGTGTTTAAAAAGTATTTAACATTTTTTTTTCCATTACAAAACAACCGAACGTTTGGCTAGATATGACCCTTATTCCTCGCCTGGGATTGTGTAGAACCATTTGAAGCTGCTTAGAAACTGCAATTTGGACCTTCAACCCGTTGATCCAGTATATGGACCTCAAAAGAAAGAAAGATATGAACATCTTGGATGACATGGGTAAGTAAATTATTAGGATTTTTTATTTTGTTTTGCTGAAAGTTAATTTATTCTTTAATCAGTTTTTTTTATTTGATTTATGCTTGATAGCTTAACACTAACAATTAGAGTTTAACCCCAGCCTTGAACCCAGCCTAACATGCCTTAATGTATTATCCACTGAAATACAAAACACTAATACATAAAATTGTTATAAAAACTTGAAGAACCTTGATATAGTAAAAGAGGAAAATCTTTTTTTTTTTTTTTTTAGATTGCCTTGAATAAATTGTAGTTGTTCTCTAACCACCTTTTTAAGAAAACTGTTGGGACCATTTTAAATTATATTTTAATATAACTATATACTGTTTTATTGCATATTGCTATGGCATATTTTATATCATATATCATATTTTTATTTTTATTATTATTATTTTTTTTTTTATTATTATATGATTATTTAAATGTACAAAATAACTGTACTAGTCAGGTTCTACTTGATATATTCAGCACTGGGGAAATAGGTTGGCTATAATTTTTGAAGGAAATTCAAAAAACGCTTAGATTTTTTAAATGGTTTAATGTCTTTCCCACAAGGGGTCAAAGAAAACATGATGTTATGTCAACAGAAATGAAGAGATGACAGAAATAAAACGTCAGGAGACAGCATGAGCCCTCTGTGCGTTTCTTGGTCAATAACTTCCCACGCGCCATCTTGTGGTGAATATCTAAAATGGCAGTTTCTCTATAACAGCAATCCCATCAATTGTTTATTTATTCAGTTAGATTTAATTAATTAATTAAAGTCCCTGAAAACCAGCCACTTATGTTGAAATCATCATGGTAAATATTGATTATAATAACTGCCTTCAGATATCTGTCTTGTTAATTTATGTTACTTATGGCTACAAAATCTAATGTATAATAAAAACAGAAGCAGTTTTACACACTACAGCAATGTTATAGTTAGTGTAATGTGCTGTTTAAATGGAAAACAATGGGATCCTATGGAGACCCTTCTTTGGCACAATGTAGACACGCCCTCTACTGCTGACACACAACCCTGCAGCAGTGTGAAGAAACCCTTCAACCCAGCAGTGTGTAAATTTATCATGAACTCTATAATTATGCATTTTATTTAGTATTGTCACATTTATACACTGTTATAATTCAGCACTTGGATTTTTTATGATTTCACAGCAGGATATTCCAATACCACTTCACAGTGATGTCTCATTGTAATATATTGTTGCTTTGTTTGCTTAGATTTAATTCAGTACGGTTTCATATGCTTCACTTCACACTCATATTTTATCCATTTCTATCTGTTTCTAATTAGCTGAATTTACACCATTTTAGATCATTCTGGATGAGCATTTGTACATGCACTTATATTTCAAATGCAGGTCAATGACACAGCACATAACAGTAATGGGTCCAACTTAAATATGTATATTTGGAAAGTAATCACTTTGGATAGAAAATAAACTGCTTTCAAGATATGGCTTTCAAAAAAAAAAAAATAAATAAAAAATTTGCCCCTATGGTGAGGGGTAAATTGAGCCACATGGAGTTAAACCATGTGGCCATCCATCCAGGGTGTTTCTGCACCTGTGGCTCAAGACGCTGGGTTAGGATCCAGCTCTATACGACCATAATTAGGAAAAATAGGTTTGGATAATAAAATTAATAAATGGATGACCTCTTAAAAGTTTTATTTAAAGATACAGTTCACACTTTTGAAGGCACTTCTTTAATTCTGTAAAACATTCAGAACAAATTAAAGTTTAAACACCAACATCCAAAATGTTAATAAAAACTTAAATGGCCTATCTTCATAAGTCCTATTTAAAAAAAAAAAAAAAAAAAAAAAAATCAATTCAAAACAAAGAACAAAATGAAAAAAAAAAAAAAAAAGTTTGGTCTTAAATTAATGAAACATAGAATTACAGTAAAATAATATGTTATAATAATAAGATGGGGTGAGCCACTGTCTCATCTTACCCAATAACTATTGGCTCAAATTACACAACTCCCCCCTTCTTGTATCCAGCAGTTTAGGGCTAATATCATGCTAACAGACACGGATGATATTTTTTCAGATTTGCCTGTAATGAGTCCTTGAACATAAAAGAAACGTTTCAACAACTTATTGCATTGGCCTCTCTCCATCACAGGCTGAGTAAAATGGAACTCTTCAAATATGTGTGGTCACATCACCAATTTTCAGGTTGCCTAGAAACAAGGGGTGGCTCAACTTTCCCCCACATGTTCAAATCACCCCGCTGTCCTCTACACTAAAACTGTAAAAGTGAAGTGTGAACCATCAGGCTTTCTTTTAAAGCTGCACATTTCTTTGAATTAATGCAGTATTTTCTCAAACATTTATCTTTTACTCTTTAGGAGCTTTTAGAGGACTGGCTGCTTAATAGTGTCGACTTTGACGAGAGATCTCGCTTGGGGAGTTGAATTATTTTATTCCAGTGACAGTCATTTAAATTATCTGTGCCTGTGACACTGAAAGACCAAACAAAGGTCTTCTCACATCAGCAGAGCTTCCTGTGTTTTTTAAACAGCACTCTTATCTGTCTCTGGGTACTTTAGTGCTGGTTCTCTGGATAAAACTTGCAGGACCGTACATTATTCTGTTGTTATTCCATGGAAAGTCTGGATACTGGATTCTGATTAGCTGGCAGGTATGCATTAAAATCGTTTATACTACGGAGCCGTTGAATGCTTGAATCTGATTGGCTGATGAACGTTCTGAAGGTGTGCATTATTTTCAGGGAAACGCACGGCGAACGTAGTTCCAGGCAGCTTCTAACCGCATTACATGTTTATATCACTTCGCCACACTATTTCAGTTATTTCAAAGGTTCTTACAGCCTAAAACAGCAAAATAATCAAAACCCACAACGATACTGGTCAAACAAATAAATACAGATACAAACAATACAAAGAAACGACAGATTTCTTCCATGTTTTTGCCGCAAAATTAAGTTTTATTATGTATGGAAAGCACACACTATCTCTCCACTCTCTCTAACAGACTCACACACATAACAGTCAACACAGACGTGAACATACGCGCTAATGTTGTTAGCGCTGCTCTGACGATTAACAACTTAAAAACTACACGACATTTCTCATAACGAGGTAACATCGACGCTGTTCCTGAAGAAAATGAACTTAAAGTTTCACTATAAGTAGAGACGCTGCTGCTGATCACGTTTGAGGAAGCACAGACTCACAGAGGTAATTCACGAGCTTAATCTCTTTCTGTCTCTCTCTTTCCGTCTGTCTGCCTGCCAGTCTGTCTGTCTAAACTACATTATTAACTGCATTATTCTGCTATCAACGGCTCAAGCGTCTTTACTAGGTCTAAAATGACGTTTTGGAACTAGCAACGAAGGCTTTGGATGAGCTGCGTAAGAAATTAATCCTGCTCACAATAGCCGCTTAAGAACAAAAACCGGACGAATACCTTGAAATATATCATCCGATCGATGTCTTGAGGTGTGGTAACCGTAGTATAAGCGGAATTCCTTACTTAATGCACAGGTAGCTCCAAATCAGTTTAATCACCGTTCTATTAATGCGCTGCTTTAATTGATGCACACAAACGCAGAGGCAGAGAGAGAGAGAGAGCATTACGCTGCACACATGTATAAACTTGTTGTCAGCGATCCTTATTAATAAGCCTAGATGCTAGATCGCTACATTATATTCCTCAGCAACGATGTGTTAAAGCTGCTGTTTTTGAATTCATTGTTTGTAGAGAGAGACGCGCAATAGGCAGGTACGCTCATATAAATGTCATCTCTCTCTCTGTCTTTCTCTCTATCGATCGATAATTTATTGAAATAAATGCTATAATTAATTCAAATAAATGTGATCTTACCGCACTATTTAATCTCTGTGTCTAATTTGAATCGGTCAGACTCATTTTATATGTGCTATATATAGATAGAGACTGCTTTCCTGCCTCGTTTTTATCAGAAACTGAGAAAAATAATAATTGCAACATCGTAAATAATGATAGGGGCATGAGCATTCAGTTTCATATTATTTAACAACATATCATTTAAATGCCAAGTCTGGTAATCCCAGGAGAGTGACAGTTGTACATTTAAATGCTGACAGCTAAACACTATCATAACGTGTTTAGGCTTAACATCTTAATAGACATCTTAATAGTATTCTTGATCATCAATAACTTGCCTTCATAGTCATGAACACAAATATCACAATATTTAAAAGCTTTTATTAATTTTCAACTCTACAGCTGTGCGCTGTGCAATAAAATTCACTTCAAAGATTCACTTTTCATTCATAAACACGACATGGAAAAAAAGTCTTTTATCGGAAAACAACGAATTTTTAAGATTGATATGAAATTACCCTTGTAACCACAAGATGGCAGCAGAGGATTAGTTATTGGCTGCAGCTGCCATTTCAACTCCTATTCTTGCTTTTCGATTCATTATTGGTTTAACAAATTTTCGTACTTCTACTGCACTACAAATTGAAAAACTTAAATATTAATCATATAATAAATAAATAATGCATTCAATATGAATTTGAAATATTTTAGATTAAATTTTATTAACTAGGCTATCTTTTATCTACATCGTTTTCTCTTGAATTGTAAAAACTATTAAATAGCCTATATTCAACCAGCACAAACTTGTTACTGCTGTAGTTTTTTTTACTCTGAATTTAGTCTGAATCATTGAATGCACAGCTCTGTTTTTGACATCGGCTTGTCAGATGTTTTGCTCCTTTATACTGTCAATCACAGCAACGGCTCGCGCATATTTAGCCGATTTACTCGTGTCATTTTTTAAACTAGTGTTTGTCATTCTTGAAATGGTATACATGGACGTTTGGTTTGCTCTTAGACAAAAAAAAAAAAAAAAAAAAAAAAAAAACTTCTTTGATTGTGATTGGATTATGTAGAGAAAACAGAGAGAGCAAAGGACAGTCCTATTACGGCTCAGTACAGCTGACCGGAAATGACTGAGCTGCCTTATCTAAACAAGGAAGTAATCCGTGCATATGGTCAATTATGTATATGCCATCCATCCATCCATTCATAGTTTGTTCCAGGTATAGTTCCAATTTTAACAATTTGGAACTGACCTTTGAAGTGTAGACTTCATAATGTGCATTGGATAACTGTATTGGTGAAAATGAATCACTGTCATTGCTGTAGCTTGAAAAGAAATATTTGCTGTGTATGACACAATTCATGTTTCTTTTGATGACAGACAACTTTTAACTTCTTCCCATTGCAATGTAATCCCAGAATATGTTTCTGTCACACTTGATGTCCATACTGGTACTGGTGTCAGCCTGTATTTGGTTTGTGTTAGACATAACATTTGGCTTTCAGGTCAGCTTAAATCTTGTCAGACTACAGCATTTTTTTTTTGAAGGGTTTCAGGTTCCATCTAGTCACTCTCCCATAGAGCAGTGTTGAAGAAACTACTGATGTCTGGATAGTCTCTCCAATTTTAGCCAGAGAGCGCTGAAACTGTGTTAGTGTTGCAACTGACCTCTTAGTCTGACAATTGCTCTTCTTGTCCAGTTGCTCAATTTGTCTGGGTTGTTTCTGTCTCTTTTGCCACAGTAGACCTCAAAAACATTTCTTTTTAAGGTTTTCCCAGTTTTTGCCTAATGAAATTAGCATATATTTTAAATCAGTCACAAATAACAGCATGATCAGTTTGCTTTGATTTTTAGTGGTATTTTATAAAATATAAAAATGTTAAAGTATTTTGATTTATACAGAATTAGGCATCATATGAACTCACATTCCATTTATTATGTTTTAATTTGATATCTAATGCAGCATTTTTTTTTGTATTATTTAAACACTATTATAGTATTCATTCACACACACACACACACACACACACACACACACACACACACACACACATCATTGCAAGATAAAAACTTAAAATTTAGACTTTTCTTTTTCAGAAAGCTCACAGTTGTGAGAAATGAAGTCAGAATTATGCTATAAACTCGAAATTGCGAGTTATTAAGTCAGAATCGCAAGATATGTACAGTTCTGTCCTTTTTCTCAGAATTGCATGATATAAACTTACAATTGCAAAAAACTTTTTTACTACGAATTGCGATATTTAAAACATACAATTCTGACTTTTTTCTCAGAATTGTAATATAAACTTGTAGTTGTGAATTCTAAAGTCAGAATTCCAACATAATCTTACAATTGTGACTTTTTTACTCAGAACTGCGTGATATAAAACTCACAATTTTTAATTATAAAGCCGGAATTGCATTATATAAACTAGCAATTGCTAGTAAAGCCAGAATTGCAAGATATAAAATTAAAATTTTGACTTTTTTCCGAATTTTTAGAATTGTCTCAGAATTATAGAAACTTGCAATTGCGAGTTATGAAGTCAGACTTGCAAGATATAAACTCGCAATTGCGAGTTTAAAAAAAGTCCGAATTGTGACATATTCATATATTCATATATTATAGAACTCATAATTGCTAGAAATAAAGTCAGCATTGAGAAACAACGCTCGCAATTCTGATTTTTGTTTTAGCAAATGTGAGTTTGTTTCTTGCATTTCTGACTTTTTTGTTCTCAGCATTGTGAGATATAAACGTACAATTGTGAGAAATAACAATTTTGAGGGGGAGAAAAGACTGATATGTTGTCCAGAGTATGTTCTAGTCCCACAGTGTTCTAGAATGTTACAGAAAGAATCATCACCAAGCCAAATTTGTAGTTATTGAAAACTGTATGCTAACTGAAATCTATTCTGTTTGATTTTTTTCTATGTCTGTATCCACTCACTTACTGTAAGACAAACAAAAATGAGTGAAATGCTGACATGAAATAGCGTGCATGTTGTGGTTGCAACATGGAATTTGTATAGTTACATGAGTTTGAGTCCAGAAAGCTGAAAAAAGCACCATGGGGTAGTGCAACACAATTGCGAATCAAGCTGTCCTATGCCAAGGAAAATACACAAATGAGACAGACGCCTACTGCTGGAGGGCCCTCAGTTGTATACAGTTGAGAAATACCAACGTATCAGAAACACATTTGCTCATTTTGAAACGGCAATCAAATCCAACCAGGACTTGAGCCATCTGACATCCATTTCTGTCAAAATTGCTTTAGGTGATGAGCAGGCCTAGATTGAGTCTGCAGACTTATTGTGTAGTTTCTGATCTGATGGAAAAAATCTGCATAATGTATGCAAAAATGGTGAAATCTGTTAAATGGAGCTGATTACAAAACTGAGGCTTCAACATCAGAACTCCAGTCTTAAGTGCCACGTTTCTTCAAAAATCATTCTAATGTTGATTTTGTGATTGAGTAACATTTCTTATGATTATTAATGTTGAAAACAGTTATGCTGCTTAAACTGATCATTGTTTCTTCAATAAATAGAGAGCTTCAAAATACAGTATTTATTTATTTATAACAGTATGGATGTTCTCGAATCTGAATACCTTGTTCGGAGAGGAAATGTTGTGTACTACGGAACTCTTAAAGGAAATAAATGTGAGATAGGAGAAAAAATAGTGTTTTCACAACATGCCATATTGGCGGGACTGAATGGAAACAATGCCACAAAACCGAAGGGAAATCACATATTTTGCTGATTATTGCTGCTGAAAATGGTCAACTACTGTCTTGTTTTGAGCTGCATTAATCAGTCGGACCGGGAAAAACATTTGGTGTACTTTAGACTGCCGAAAAGTTCTAACAAATCAAGGAGAAGAGTGGAACAAAAGGTGTTTGTGGTTGGCCAAACTGAGCCAGAATTACCTGGGAAAGAATCTTGACAACATTCATGTTTTTTTCTTATCATTTCTGGTCAGGCAGGTGAAATATTAGGCTAATAAATTAATACTCCTTGTACTTCTTTACCACCTATTAACCTTAGTTTGTCAAAAATATTGAGCCCTTTCCTGCTTAGTAAGTCCTTCTCTATATAATTTAGCAGCGTCTACATGTTTTTTTTCTCCCTGTTTTAGACAGCATAAATTAGCAGAACAATGTATTCATTAGTACATCAATAGTGCAATCCATGCTGTTGTTTACATCCGAGTATCTCCAATATGGCCGCATACTTACCAAATCGTGACGTACAGTATAAGTGCAAAGTCTCTATTTGTTTTTAGTGCCTTTCCGAATAGGGATTCACTATTTGGACACATCCCTAGATGTCTTTAATGTCACTTCTGATCAATATAATAATAAAATGTATCTTTGCAGAATTAAAGTATTATTAATATTTTTTTTTCAAAATTAAATTAGCCATGATATTTAATAAACTGCACACAAGAAGTCCAGAATGTGCAGACCTTTATTAATGTGAGGTGTTCCAAAGGCGTACTCCAGCAAATTTAAGCTTGGATAATTAGCTCAGAGTGAAACAGCTTGTCTCCACACAGTCTATTTACAATGGCTTCCTTAGCTTAGAGGAATTTAGGAATGCTTTTTAATTTTTAGAGTGAGATCTGTTGGCCTGGTAAATGTCATTTCTCAATTATCTGAGATCGCTTTTGCATTTTTCATTCTTCATTCAGTCAGATGTGGTTAGAGTGTGGTACTTAATACACAAAACCAAATATAAATAAATAAATTTGTGTGTGTGTGTGTGTGTGTGTGTGTGTATACACACACACACACACACACACACACACACACACACACACTATATACAGCTGAAGCCAAAATTATTGGCCCCCCTGTGAAATGTTACTTTTTTTATATTTCCCAAGTGATGTTTAACAGAGAAAGAGAATGTTTTCACATTATTTCCTATTATTTTTTTCTTCTAGAGAAAGTCTGATTTCTTATAGTTACATAATAAAAGAATTAAAAAATAAATAAATGAAAAACTGCTAAGGTCAATATTATTAGCCCCCTTAAGAAATTATTAGTTTGATTAGCTATAGAACAAACCACTGTTGTCCAATGACTTGCCAAATTAACCTAATTTGCCTGACTAACCTAATTAACCTAGATAAGCCTTTAAATAGCTCTTTAAGCTGATGATTATATCTTGAGAAACAACTAATAAAATAATATGCACTGTCATCATGGCAAAGACAAAAGAAATTAGTTTGGACTTGAGAGAAAGAATTGTTAATGCTCATAAAGATGGAGAAGGATACACACGTTTATCAATGCGGTTTCAAGTGTCAAGAACTGCAGTGAGATGCATTATCAAGAAGTTTAAAGAGACCAACACAGTGGAGAACAAGACGGGCTGAGGCAAGAAGCGAAAGATTTCAAAAACTTTGGAAAGAAAACAAGTTAGAGAGGTTTCTAAAGACCCAAGACACTAGTGAATGACCTAGCCAAGTCTGGAATTGATGTCTCAACAAAGACAGTCACTAGAGCCCTGCAAAGGAATGAACTGCGAGGTTGCGGACCAAGAAAGACTGCACTTCTGAAGAAGAGACACCTCCAAGCTAGAATGAAGTTTGCTATGTACAACCTGGGGGAATGTGATGCTTACTGGAAACTTGTCCTTTGGTCAGATGAGACAAAACTAGAGCTTTTTGGCCATAGAGATTTTGCCTATGTTTGGAGAAATAAGGGAGAGGCATTCAGCCCCAAGAACACCGTTCCCACAGTGAAACATGGTGGTGGGAGTATAATGCTGTGGGGATGTTTCAGTGCGTTTGGAACTGGATTGAAGGAAACATGAAAAAGGAAGACTATAAGAAGATTTTGAAAGACAACCTCAGACAGTCTGCAAGAAAATTTGGTTTGGGTCGACCAATGCCTTCCAGCATGATAAAGACCCAAAGCATACCTCACTTCTGGTGAAGAAATACCTCCAAATGAGCAAAGTGGGTGTATTTGACTGGCCTGCACAAAGCCCAGACTTGAATCCAATGGAAAATCTGTGGGGGACACTAAAGTCCAGAGTTTGTGCCAGAAGACCAACAAATCTGGAGGAGCTTAAGAGATTTGCTAAGGAAGAATGGGCTGTCATTCCTCAGGAGACATGCTTGAAACTTGTTGAGAACTACAGCAAACGACTAAAGGCTGTTATCAAGCAAAAGGGACACACTATTGACTAACATCAGAGGGCTAATCATTTTAACCAGTAAACTTTTTAAAATTCTTGGTTATACATTTATTTCTATTTGTATTACAAACCCTAAAAGCTTCCTGAATAAAGTATTATGTTTAAAAATGCTGTGTTGATAAAATCGACTTTCTGTTAAACAACACTTGGGAGTTATTTGAAAAATAATGAAATATAAGGGGCTAATAATTTTGTCTTCAACTGTAGATATTCTATATAAACATAGTCAAATTAGACTGAGATGTTAAAAGATAACATTATGAATTTTTTTTTGTCATTCAAATTCAGTTTAGATGGACTAAATGTAATTTTAATCCAAGCTATAACCTTGCTTTAGCTGGAATCAATTGACTAGAAGCGCTTTTGTAGCCTTTGTGTTAAACGTCAAGTTGATAAAAGAGCTACAAGCCTGGAGTCTGCTGTGAATCCTTGCATATGAACAGTCTCACTCCTCCACTGTACATTTGTAACACTGGCCTGCCTGTAGGGGTCATTTGAACTGGTCTCCCTAATGTTGATTAATCAGTCGCAGTGAAACGGTTACAGACTGTTTGGACTCAGAACAAGTGATAAGCGAGCAAAATATGAGCAGCACAGACTAAAACATTTTGGCAGTGAAGAACAAAAATGATATCTGGAAACTGTCATTAGATAAGTTACATAAGATGTCCACAGGAAATATTGGTGTCAGCTGAATTCTCACTTCCAAACAACATATCAATAATAAATTATTTCACTGTGCACTTAGGCAGTGTGTTAAAGGCATTGTTCAGAGTCGCAACTGACTCAACAGTGTAAAAGTACCCTTCAGCAGCCAAGTATTTTGTATTACATTTTTCTTTATTTTTAAAGAAGTGTTTGTTGAGGAGTTACAAACTTAGAAAGTTAGAAAATTCTGTTATTAATTACTCAACCTCATGTCGTTCCAAACCCGTAAGACCTTTTTTATTTTTGATTAAATCCGAGGGCTTTCTGACCCTGCATAGACAGCAAAGCAACTACCATGTTCAAGGCCCAGAAAAGTAGTAAGAACATTGTTAAAATAGTCCATGTGACATCAGTGATTCAACCTTGTTTTATAAAGCTACGTGAGTAAAATAAACAATTTCCAGGTTTAATTATCCAAGGTATTAATATGGTGTCATATATTTGGATCTCACTGTAACAAACAACAACAAACGTCTATCTTTGTAGATCTGCGACAGCATGCGTTTCAATGACGAATATCAAAGGGATGTTATCAACCAGCTTGGTACTTGTTTCAAAGAGGTAGGTGTCTTCACACAAGCTTTAAGAGGCGACGATAACATTTTTGGAAAGGAAATATCTTTCGGAAGACGGAGCATTTATGTGCTCTATCCCTTGATCTAATCATCCACTTTCTTCTTCAACACTATCAAACTTGGTCATCTTCTCTCCTTTCCTGCTTCGGGATATTTGGCAAGGCAGCTTGTCTCTCCCTTTCGGATCTTTCTCTTCTCGTCGTCCGCCTGGACTTCCTTCCACAAATTCATCTCAAAGCTCGTCTACATGTTTCAGTTAATGAATCTGGTTTATGTTTCAGCTATTACAGTAAGGAGTACTAGTTGGGAGGAGGTCGCATCCTCTTAGGATGATTACATCTCCGATATGACAATGCTTGACTGCTGGGAGAGGCGTATGGAAAGGCCTGCACAATGAAACCGAGGTGGGGTCACTTACGCTAAGATAGCACTGTCACATCCCATTCATGGCCTTCAGACACGTTGTTTAACCATCTAAGAGGTAGGAAGTGATGCGAGATATGGAGGTGTTCACAGGATGTCCTGAACAATAATAGGTTGGGTTGACAGGAGGAAGTGACAGGGCTACATGCCTCTGACGTTGCACACGAGGGGAGGGGAGCCAGTGTGAATGTTGTGAGTTCCGAAGCGGCCCGGTTCTGTGGGAAAAACCAAGTGAGCATGCTCAGCTGCCTTGTAGAACAAAGGCCACTGCTTGTGCCTCCTGGGACAAGCAGCAGATCTCATTCAGCACGCCTGTTGTGAGAGCAAAAAATAGAGCGATTACACACTTGCTAATACGCAAGAAAACCTTGGCCAAAATACACAGAGCATTTCTGAGTAGACCAGCTATGATTTCAGGAGCACAGTAATATAGGGAATGTCAGGGATGGTTGTCTTGTTTCAACGTGTTTTGTTTTAAATATTTCAAACTTTTATAAAACATTCCTATTTTCTATCTGCTTAAGTATTAAGAGTTTATATTAGGTGGCCTAAAGCACTATGTACTTAAATCAAAAATAGTACTTATTTACTTATTTTATTGCATATTTTATTGGTGGGATACAGGTAATTTAAAGTGGGAAAATCTAGAATCTAGTCTAGTCAATCTAAAATAAAGTGGAAAAAAACTATTTTGTACATGCATTTCATTTATTTATAGGCTATGCATGTACACTTGTTCAAGATTACAAATGAATAAACAAGTATCATTTTATTGCAAACATTTTTATTTAAAAACAAAATAAGTATTCTACTTCTACTGCAAGGAAAGTGGAGAAAATTATTGAAAAAATACTTAACCCTCTGCTGTTTAAAATATTTATAATTAAAAATAGATTACATTTTTAATCCTGTAAATCCTGTATATTTCTTGACGAAGACCATTTCTGCTGTGGTGGTCATATGTGGTAGTGATGGGCGCATTCATTTGATCAAAAATACACTTAAAACAATAATATTGTAAAATATAATTACAATTACAATTTAAAATATAATTACAATTACAATTTAAAATATAATTACAATTTAAGTAAAAATGTACATCTACTTTATAATACTTTTATGATCTTATTCATTTTTTTTTTCTGAAAAGAGTTAAATAAATAAATATTTTACTGATATTTTTGAACAGTATGTACACTGTACACACAATGAACAGTTTCAGAACAAGATTTTGTATGTTTTGTTAAGTCTCTTCTGCTCTCTAAACCTGCATTTATTTGATCCAAAGTACCGCAAAAACTAACATTTTGAAATATTTGTATTATTTAAAATAACTGTTTTCAATTTCAATATATTTTTAAAATGTAATTTATTCCTGTGATTTCAAACTTGAATTTTTCATCATCCAGTCACATGATTGTTTAGAAATCATTCTAATATTTTGATTTGCTGCTTAAAAAAACCTGTATTATTATTATGTTGAAAACAACTGTTAGATTATTTGATGAGTAGAAAGTTCAGAAGAACAATCTTGTAACATCTTATAAATCTTGTAACATTATACATGTATTTATCATCACTTTTGATTAATTTAAAGCATCCTTGTAATAATAATTTATATACATTTTCTCCCCCTGACTCCATATACTGACTCCAAGTGTTTGAATGGCATAGTGTATAATGTTACAAAAGTTTTTTATTTCAGATAAATGCTGATCTTTGGATCTTTCTATTCATCAAATGTTCTTGAAAAAAAAAATACTGTTTCAAATATTGATAATTATAATGATAAAAATGTTTCTTGAATGGCAAATCAGCACATCAGAATGATTTCTTAAGGATCATGTGACACTGAAGAATGAAGTAATGATGCTGAAAATTTAGCTTTGATCACAGGAATAAATGACATTTTAAAATATATTAAAATAGAAGCAATTGTTCTAAAATATTTCACAATACTACTGCTTTTGCTGTATTTGGATCGAATAAATGCAGACTTGGTGACCAGAAGAGATTCTTTAGAAAACATAAAAAAATCTGGTAGTGTAATTTCTAAGCATTTCTTGTGGTGTTCCTTCTAACATTTTCTTTTCATTATTTTTGTTGCTACATTCTGTTTACTACGACTTTGTACAGTGGGTTCAGTGTTATTGTCACTTCACCGACGTAACACTGCACAGAAGTACATAACTACCATAAAATACCTCTCTAGTGGACAAATGTTCCTTTAAACTGACGGTACGCAGATTATTGTAAAATCCACGTCGTTCCCCCAGAGTTATAGCCGTGCCTCGTAAGAACACTCAAGCTACGTCGTTTCCCAGATGCCAAAGAGCCAGATGACGTTGTCCTCTCACATCTCTGTGCATGCATACAGTGCACAGTGACGTCTGCAGCTACTGAGTGTGTTTGGAACTGACCAGTGAGTAGAGAAGAGGACGATGGCAAAGGAAAAGGATGTGAAAGGAGGAGTTCTGGGAAGAAAGCATGACGGAGCTTAAGATGAGGTTGCATAAATCACTACTCGCTTTTCCAAATCTTGCAACCATAAAGCCTGAGGAGAATTACCGTAATATCAACTTTGTGGCTAATGTTTTTCTAAAAGTTTGTTGAAAGTCCTAGTCCAATTTTAAAGTGTTTTGACTTTTAGTATGAATACGTCAGCCTTAAGGTTATCTACAAGCTATGTGTTTCAAAACAATGACAAAAAGATATAAGCATGTGAAACTTACGGTCTCTCACTTCCGCCAATATGGATCAACGATTTAATGACATCGCCCTGCACTTAAGCTTCTCATCAAACTTTTTGTCTAATCAAATGCTCTATATAATCTGAACCAATCCGCCCCCTACACTATAAATATACACTGGAGCTGCGGCTGAAATCGGTCACTTGTTCACAGAATTAGTATTTTCTGTACGGTGGGGGATATATAGGGGATAGTAAACAATTCAGACAGTGTAAATATGTTTTCCATTGGTGCAAAAGAAGTTGTGCTGTTTCCACTTCCACCTTTAAGAGAGAGCTTGATATCCCTGAAAAGTTGTGTTGCTCTCAAATCATTGCTCTGTCTGTTTGTTTGAGCATCACAACCAGCCTGACAACAGCAACATTGGCTCACCAATGATGTGAGTGTGGGGCAGAGCTATCTGTTTGTTTAACCAATGACAGACACAGGAGCATTTAGGGAAAATGTTTTGAAAACAATCATTGTTTTTGCAAGTTTGATGATTCTAGCAGTCTGAGTTTACAGTCTGCTTATGCACAGGCACAACTCAATATAGTATTTCTGAACAGATTGCATTCTGTTTCAGAAAATGTTTTTCTTTTTCAAACCAAGTCCGACATGTGGCATTTTTAAAAATCTGTATCACACCCAAAGGAATTATTATGAGTTCATAGAGAGATTTGCTGTAGAGTGGCAATTGGGACAAAACTGCACCAGAACATATGCTGTATAAAAACAACAACAGACATGATAATTTCAGAGTGTCTGAGGGAAATTTAAAAAATGAATAAACTCACATTATTGTAGCGTGGGAAGTCTGTGCTGCTCATATGCACAAGTGCTCAATCTCTTAAACAAACTTGGTCTTTATAGTGTAGAAATAGTCTAGTAAATACAGCCGAGATTGCTCACAATAAGCTCTATCGAATTATTTTCAATAGTTTTGCTGTTGCGTTTAAGGAAATGTGAGACAGTGGCTTTTTGTGTATAATTAGCTGGAATGTCTGCTTTGCATTGTGGTCTGTGTGTGAGCTTGTGTTTGAGGTTTTGTAAGAGGGTAGGTGTCATGATGAGTGTCTCAAAGTGATCTAAAACTGTGTGCATAGCCTGAAGGATTGTCTTCCAGACTGTTGTAGTATACCACAAACCACTTTAAACATTACCAAAGATTATAAGATAACTGCCCATAAAGCTTTGAATAGGCATGTTTCTCTTTTCTTCTTCACATTCTCCTCTTTGCCAACTTGATTCTGAAGACATCGGTAGGTAATATGAGACTTTTACAACCTGAGACATAGAGAAGAGCCAGAAGTGCTTATTTACTTATTTTCAACTGTACTTTTTCTGTGAATTCCTCCAAACACCTGCGTGTTCTGCATGTCGTCTTCTACAACTATTTCCTCTGGTTGTAGGGCTGTCGTGGGGGAGAGACTGAGAAGAAAAGGATGAGCGAAACAAGAGGGTATGCAGAGAGACATTGCTCAACTGTTTCTACTTTGCCATTAGGTAAGTGGGAGACTGTTGTTGTAAAAGCACATTCCCTAGATGTTAGTACTATCAGCATGTACGATGGAGTGAATAGCACAGACATATGACTGTTTGTGTGTGTGAGCATAGAGCCCAGCTGGAAAGTGCCATCTCAAAGAGGCAGAAGGTAGTTTATGTTACAGAGAATACTCTGACATTACAGGTGGTGCACAGTATGGTACTGCTATTCTTCATATGTAGTACTGTATATACAATGTCAAGTGGAAACTATCACTCTGTTCCAAAACATAGTGAGCTGCCTTTTCTGTACTGTTGTTTGCTAGTAGCTATTCTTGCTAAATCAGGTGCACTGTATATCAGATCACTGTTTGTACTCGTTGATGGTCACCACATCACATCACATCACTGCACAAATATACTAGTGTATAAACTGTCACTAATATAACTGTAAACTGCTTGAAAATGCCTCATTAAGCAGCACTGTATGTATATTTTTCAAAGACGGCAATCGCTGAATGCACTATAATTCTCCTATTACTATCAATAGGAGAAAGTGCCATGCATAATATAGCAGAATAAAGGCCTGTTTACACTAAGAATGATAACTATTAAAAACAACTATATTAGTGTCCACACCAAAGGATGATATTGTATGTTTATTTTAAGCGCACAGGCATCTGACGCTTTAATTTTTCAAGCATGTATCTTTATAGTTATTCTTCTTGGTGTGAACAGGCCTTAAGTCCCTGACAAACTCGCAGTTTGGAGAAATAAACTAACAATTCTGACTTTTTTCTCTGAATTGTGATATAAAATCTCAATTATAAGTTTTAAAGTCAACATTGCAAGACAAACGCGCAAGAAATAAACTCGCAATTCTGAGTGTTTCTAAGAATTGTGAATTTATATCTCACAACTGTGACTTTTTTTTGGTCAGAATTGCCAGTTTATATCTCACAATTCTTTCTTTATAACACCCAATTACAAGTTTTTAAGGCGAAATTGTGAGATATAAACTGGCAATTACGAGTTATAAATTCAAAATTGGAAGACAAACTCGCAATTTGGAGAAATAAACTAACAATTCTGACTTTTTTCTCTGAATTGTAATATAAAATCTCTGCAAGTTTTTAAGTCGAAATTGTGAGATATAAATTCACAATTCTTAGAGCATATACGTTTTTTTTTCCTCAAAATTGAACTTTATAACTCGCAATTTTGAGTGTTTTTTGATACATTTTTGATACAAAACTCACATTTGCAAGAGAAAGTCACAATTCTGACCTTTATTTCTCGCAATTGTGAGTTTTTACCTATACAGACAGTTCACTGAGTTTAAATCACAATTCTGAGAAACAAAAGTCAGAATTGCAAGTTTGTATCATGCATTTCTGATAAAAAAAAGTCAAAATTGTGAGATAAAAAAAGTTTCAAAGTCAGAATTATGACGTCGCAATTACTTTGTAAAAAATTTTATTCAGTGGCAGAAACTGACCCCCAATATTAACACTACCTATACATACAGTTCACTGCAGTATACAGCCGGAATGGTAGTAAAACGCCAACCACTTTTTTTCATGTTCATACAAATTGTGGTTAGGAGGCTGATTCCATTAATAAAGACAATTTCTTGCACAATACTATGTTTTGACCTCCAAATGTAATTTCTTGTAATGCATGATTTGTAAACGAATACATTTGACGTCTGCGTATCATAACCACCTCCACATGTAGGGCTTTTTGACGTAGTAAACTTACTCACCTGGCACAACATTGCGCTGTAAATGAATCATGAGGAAACGGTTCAAAGAGTTGAAGAAGCAAACAAAAATGTTATGGTTGCTTTAGCAAATGCGTTTTATCTCATGTTTGCTTTTGTTTACATATTGCTTAGGGTTAGTGTTGGTGTATTGCATACAACAACTAACATAAAAATGTTGCAAGAGTCACATTCATCATTTCACTTTGGAAGTGTCACATAAACTAATTTTCCCAGTAAGCCTGGTTTGGGTTAGTTCAGTATTTTTACTATTTAAAAGTATAGTTCAAAATAGTTAGGTTAGTTCTACTTAGTATTATTTGCTTGCTGTGGATTTGCTTACTTGAGTATCATGTTGTTAGCAAAATTGTATCATCAAACATTGCTGTAAACAACTGTCAACTAAGTCTCCAGTGTGCAGCGCTATTTGTGTGACATGCTATGTAGAGCACGTCAAATCACTTATGAGTGATGACTATGAGCTTCTGTTTCAGTTAGAAATGTACTTTAGAAGGCAGCTGCGCATGTAGCTAGTAGGTGCAGCTTACTAGGTTTTGGAACAGAATTACTATGTTGAAATTCCCGGTGGGGCATCTGGCTACTCTTATCAGTTTCATTTGCTTCTTTTCATCCCTCTCACTCTCTTTCTTTCTCTCTCCATCTGTCTCTTTTTTTTTCTTCAAAGATTTTTGGAAATAATCATCTATTTACCACACAGATGCACCCACAGAGACGCATTATCACACTGCTATCAAGATTTGAAAGACACACACACACACACACACACACACACAACTGTTATACTGATATTACCATAGCACTGGTGCGGTTTCATTTCTTATTATTTATGTTAAATTATTATAGAATGTTTATAGAGACAGTCTGTAAGAGAGTCAGGATGTCATGGAATAATGAAATATGGTAATTTTTCAGTATGTGACTAAAAGTTGAGGTAAACATCTGTTTGGAGGGTTTACCAGAGACGTTGTCACGTACTGACAGATGCCAGTGACATATTCTAAGAGCTTGCCACCTCAGCGGTACCAGCTGTTGGAGGCCCACAGTACGTATCACACACACACACACATACACAGAAACTACTTAAAGCTCTCAGACAACCTCATTCTCATCATTCTTAACAAAGAACATCATTTAGAGGTGTTGAATGACATACAGCAGCCCCAAAAAGCCTTGAGAAAATCAAGGCAGACATTTTACAAGTCAGTTTTCCACTTTCTGTGATTTTAGATCTAAGTGAGAATGAGCTTGGGTTTGAATGTGAGCTACTCTACTCATTTCAGTTCTCCATGGGCATCTTTTCCGCAAGTGTACCTTTTCCCCACATTGTAAAAGTTTTCACCAGTTTCGTAGCTGCCTTAAAATTTTAAGTTAAATCAACTTACAAAAGAAGTACGAGTCATTTTAATTCATTTTGTTGTAGTGAGTTGAAATGACTTGTGGTTTTAAGTAAATTTAACTTAAAATGTTAAGGCAGCTGCTGAACTTGAGTTTTTAAGCTGAAACTGGTGAAAACTTTTACACAGTATACACATCTGGAATTTTTTTTTTTTTTTTTTTTTTTTTGATGATGCCTGTTTGATGTCTATGTGATCCATGTTAACCATGTGAATTTTTTTTCTTCAGAAGATAAATGCAAATCCTGATCTGCAGCAGATTTCATTGGCCAACATAATCACAAGCACCTGTTGAAGGATTAGTTTACTCCAGAATTAAAATGTCCTAATAATTTACTCACCCATATGTCATCCAAGATGGAAAAGAAAAGAAAATAAATTAAGGTTTTTGAGGAAAACATTCCATGATTTTTCTCCATATAGTGGACTTCAATGGGGATCAACGGGTTGAAGGTCCAAATTGCAGTTTCAAGGCAGCTTCAAAGGGCTCTACACGATCCCAGCCAGGGAATAAGGGCCTTATAGTAAAACGATCAGCAATTTTAAAAAAACAAAACAAAAAAACAAGTATATACTTTTTGACCACAAATGCTCGTCTTGTACTAGTTCGACTTCACACATTATGTGTGAAATGGTCAAGTGTGCAGTAGGTAGAATGAGCAACCCAGTATTTACAAAGCGAATGTGCAAAGAAAGTCAAACAACCTTCACAAGAATGTGAACAATTTTAAAGTGTAAGGAGAAAATAAAATGGATTTTTTATCATTCACCTATCATTTTGAACTGGAGTACACAGATGAAGAAGTAACAGTGCATGACATTTCCAAAATGATTACGTAATGCGTGAAATCATAGATGCATATCGCAGAGCTAGATCATTTGTGGTTAAAAAGTATGTCTTTTTTTTCCATAAATGACCAGTCGTTTCTCTCATCTTTTTCGCAAGATACAAAAACATACTTTTTCGCAAGATACAAAATATGTATAAGTACATATTACTGCAGTTTCCCACAGAAATAAACATTAGAGGTGGTGAAACAACGAGCATTTGTAATTGTTTTTGTACAAATTTATGATTACAGCTACATACATTTCACTTACCAGATGTAACAAGCTTGCTCTGTAGCTCAGTCGGCATTGAACTGGCCTTAGGATGCAGAATCCTTGGGTACGCATCCTGTGAATAACATGACTCACAATGAAAGAGCTGAAAGATTGAGAGATTAAAAAAAATAAGAGTGAACTAATCCTTTAAGAAAAGGATGGACGAAGTTTGTGCTTAAAGATGCAGTGTAATACCACAAAGTAATTGCATACTGCATATAAATCTCCACCCTTATGTTGTTCTAAAACTGTATGACTTTCTTATTTCTGTGAAAATAATTGGTTTGGAGAATCACACGTGCTAAACACATGATGTGACACTAAATTTGAATGTAATCTTCCTTTCTTCTATTTTGTCTTTTCTTCATAAATAAATCTCTAACATTTGCCACAGGGATTTTGCAAATAATCTGGCCTTGAGTTGGACACGTAGTCTGGTGTGTACAAGTGTGACTGTCTTTTCAGCGGTTTTGTTTGTGGTTTGTCTCCCACTCTGCTGAATGTAATACACTTGTGTATGTGTGTCACTTCTTTTGATTAACCGCTTTTTGACATGAAATGTGGCTGCGTTCTGACATCACCCTTCTGCACAGGAACACATGCATTCTGTCTTCATCTTTCTTGCGCATCCATCTTTTACCAATTTTGCATGCAGAAAAATTGCTCTTACCACAAACATGCTGTTATTCCTCATCTTTCCTCCCACAATGTAGTCGATGAATTCTGCAGTTTCTCACTTTAAACACACACAAGTGTGATGGGGTATTATTTTCTCCCAGATGGAGCTGAACAACTGCTGTTTTTGAAGACCAAAAACAACCACCTTGCTGTGACATAAAATCCTTTACCAAAAACCTAGTGAAGGGTAATAGTATGCAGAATGACTGTTATAGGAATTTCCTTGATTTTGATTGTGCATTCAAAGCAGATTGACATTTTCTCATTTAGTTGACCGTTTCAGAAAGATCTGATCTCTTGAGACAGCTCTGGTATTCCTGTGGCCTTCCAAAAAGAACCAAAAGTATTCAGTGAATTCTCATGGAAACTGGCTTCTTATCGCTTAGAAACTAGTGCTGCGCAAGCTTTTTAAGATGCCATGGAAACTCAACATGCCCCATACACTGACATGAAATACACCTGGAGATGTAGGTTTAAAAAAAAGTCTTACTTTTTAGAAAGTCAGCAAGTCCCACAGCAAAGGCTTTTTGAACCTTCTGCATGTCAGCTCTTTTAAAGTGGTTAACCAGCACCAAAATGACCCAGGCAGCCTGCCTTGAACCTGAGCCAGCGCTGTTGAACACTCACTGCATCACCACCTTAATGCACTCCTGTGATTGGGAGAACTTTCACACAATGCAAGCAGAGAACGGGAAACGGCAGGAAGGAAGAATTAATAATGCATCCGCATCAAGAACACATAGTGAGAAACCGATCAGTATGCGAAACACATCCGTTTATTCAAATTTCCCCACTTTATTCATCACTGACTGTATTGGTTCACGCTGCTTTTCTAAGTCTCTAAAGCAGTTCTTGAATGTTTATTCACCGTGACCCACTAAAGTAGACTGTAATGGTTTTAGCACGACTGGTAATCTGATATTTCCCGAAAGTTCTTGTCTTGAGACCGCTTTGGGTGTTGCAGACAGATTATCTGTTGTAGTGAATGAGGAGTTGATGATTCCTTCACATACAACAAAATTCCAGGCCTGTTTGCATGTCTGAGTGTTTGAGGGCTGTGGTCACACGCTATGAGATTAAGGATTAAGGGCGGCTTCTAATTAAAACTCTTAATTACAAAACAAGATGAAGAAGAATATGTAAAATGGCTCTAAGGCGGTTTTCAAGCCATGAAATGCACTCCTCCACACATTGTGGAACATTTTGTTCATCTAAAGACACTCTGAAGAGTGATTTCAATTAAATGAGTGCGTAAAACTGCATGCTGCATGAACAAAAGACATTCCAGACTTACAGTGATTTATATTTTAATGTTATTTAGCTCTAGAGAAGATTCTGAAGGCCATACCCTCAAATATGATGATTCTCACCCTAAAATATATATATTTTTCTTTATAAACACCCATTTTCATAGCTACTGTGACACTTTACAATAAGGTTCATTTGTTAACATTAGTTAACTACATTAGTTAACATGAACTAATAATGAACTGCACTCATACCGCATTTATTAATCTTTGTTAATGTTAATTTTAACCTTTACTAATACATTATTCAAATCTTGTTAACATTAGTTAATGCACTGTGAACTAACATTAATAAACAATGAACAACTGTATTTTCATTAAATAACGTTAATAAAGATTAGCAAATACAGTAACAAATGTATCGCTCATGGTTAGTTCATGTTAGTTAATACATTAACTAATGTTTTATGAGTGAACCTTATTGTAAAGTGTTACCAAAAAATATATATATATATATATTATATGTATCCACCTTATTTTTCTCGTAAGAGCGGGCACAGCCATTTGTAAATTTAACGTTTCTGGCTTTATTCACTTCCAGCTGTTTTTAGCTCTACAAAACAGTTTGATTTCCTCCTTGATATTGCAAAATTGGTGTGCCTTACCATATTATTTTTTATATATTATCTTAATTATGAACACAATAGTTTGTAGTGCAAACAGATTTACCATTTTTGTACTGCACCTAAATGTTCAATAATTTGTTTACTGGAATATAACGAAACAGTTTCACCATTTACTGCAATTTGTTATTCTTCTCCTTATTTCCCTACAGCGGCTTATGAACCAGAAATCTAACACATTACCAGAAAACAGTTTACTTCCTCATTGAAAAATAAGGTGGATTCAGGGCTGATGAATGCTTGAATCTGACTGGCTGATGAACATTCTAAGGCAACTTAATTCCTGGAGGACCACTGTCCTACATAGTTTAGCTTCAATCCCCATTCAAAGAAACTTGAACAAGCTAGTCAATGTCTTCAGGATCACTAGAAAGCTACAGGAAGGTGTGTTTGATTAGGGTTGGAGATAAACTCTTTAGGACAATGGCCCTCCAGGACCAAACACAGGACTAAAGCAGTTCCGGGCAGGTCTAGAGCACATTACATGTTCATATCACTTCGCAGATGATTTCAGATAGCATATATACAACAGCAAAAGAACCAAACCCCACAAGACACTGACCAAACAAATAAAAATAGTAATTAAGAAGATAAAAATGACTAATTATTTCCATGTTGTTGCTACAAAATTACATTTGATCTCTTTCTCCCAATCTCTCCCATGCACACATTTTATTCTTTTATTTGGATCCACAAGACATGCAACAAAAATGAATCCAAATACTTTGGGAAGTCACTTTGCAAGATGGCAGGTATACACGACTAACATACATTCACAAGTCCTTATATTTCAAGAACAGACACAACATCTAAGTTTCCATATTTGCATACTCCCTATAATGGCTGAAATTGAACAGAATTTCGCAGGTGTTTTTACTTTCTTTTTTTGCAATCCTTTAATCACATTTGTGTGCACATGACCTAAACTTCCAAACACTAAGATAATTAACTTCAAGTTGATGGATAGCTTCAATCAATGGCTGATATTTCAGCAATTTGGAAAAATAACAGGTATCCAAGTACAGAACAAAACAACAGCCAACCTCAATGACAAACACTGACAGTTCAAAGCCTCATATACAATTACAATGTCAGGAGTGTTTGGAATATTTTTGAAATAGTCAAATGTGTTATGATACAACCAGTTCAACTGTAGTATACTGGTGAATCTGGCTGTCTTTATAGATTGTTTTCAAGTCCTTTACAATCAGATGAACTAGCCGATCGTGTCTGGCATACAGTACAAACAGTCGCACAGAAACTTGTTTTTAGCGCTGCTCTGGCGATTTTTGTCAGTAAAATAGCTCAATAACTTCAATGTAATTTCTCACAAACAAGGTAATACAGCCCTGTCCTTGATCAGATGAGCCTACATTTTCACAATCAGCCTTATTCTGAACGCGGAAGTCTTGCTCGACTGGAACGGTGCTTTACATTTCTGGTCTATTGTGTTTCTAGTTAAATGTACATATTTTTTGAGTCACTCACTGGTTACTAGTGAAAAACGATGAGTGTTTAATAATGCATCATCAATCGCCATATTGGCAGCACTGAACGTAAACCGTGCCGCTGACCCAAACAAAACTTGCATATTTTGCTAATTATTGCTGATGAAAATGGCAGATTATTATCACGTTTTGGGCTGTATTAATCGGTTGGATCAGGAAAAAAATATTTGGAGTGCTATGGATTGCTAAAGATATGACAAATCAAGGAGAAGAGTGCAAAAAACAAACAAACAAAAAAAAAAAACGGAGGAACAAAAGGTGTTTGTGGTTGGCCATACTGATCCAAGATTTCTAGAGCAAGAATCTTCACAACATTAGTCTGCTATGAATGGCTCAAACCTCCTTTGCTAGGTCTAAAATTATATTTTGAAACTTGTTGGATGAGATGCATAGGAAATTAATCATACTCACAAAACAGTTTTAAGGACAAAAACCTGACGAATGTCTTGAAATACAGTATCTGAACAATTTAAGGTTTGGGAAGCATAAGCGGAATAATTGACTCATGTACATTGAATTATTAGAAAATAATGCACACCTGTGGTGTAATTGCCACAAGTGTGCATTATTTTTTTATAATTCAACACCCTGTCATCAATTATTCCTTACATATCTACCTTTTTCTTTAACGCGTAAGTAAGAGAAATAATAATAAGTATTATTAATATATAAATAATGAATAATTAAGATAATACATAAAAATATTATTGTAAGAGACACCAATTTGCAATATCAAGCACAGCACAGCTATGATGTTAAGGGATGTTATGAGTTTTTATGTATCTGTTGTTGCTTTTATATTGTTTAATTATGTTTATATATTGTACAGCACTTTGTTACAACTCTTCTTGTTTTTAAATGTGCTTTATAAATAAACATAAACTTGAACTTAAGCTAAACAGCTGGAACAAAAGTGGATAAAATTCTTTAAATTATAACTTATTTTATGTATTTAATAATTTTAGAGTTCCTTTCCTTTCCCAACAAATGCATAGTATAGATTATTTACTGTAATGTAAAAAGCTCAATTTTTGAATGGTGCTACAGGAGGGATTCATTATGGAGACAAAATATCTGCGCTTCAGTATTTTATTTTTGTTTGAAGTGTCTGTATCTGATCTGAAGTTCAAAATGAGGTGCTGGAGCACTGAGCTGTGTGTGGTATGCTGCGTATCTAGTGAGGGCTAGGCTATCAAGGTGAAGATAGCATCTGAAAATGTTTTGGTTCTGATTTTCTTTGTTCCTTCTTATCCCCTCTCTATGATATTGAGAATGAAATACAGAACATCTGCATTTCATTAATGCTGGAAAGCATAAAGAAACACATTATGGAGTACATTTTTGTTGACTCAACCATCACTGTGCTGCACTTTTTTTTTATAAATTGCTTTTGATGGCTCACTTAAATCATGATTCTACCAGAATTTAAATGATAACTGATTACTACTTAAAAGAGTATTTTTGCTTTGTGACCAGAAATCTGGGAGCTACTGTAATCAGCAAGCAAAAAACTGAAGTGATGCACCCAAATGTTAACATAACTCTATCCCAGGAGGCCATACGACTTCCGCACATCCTTTGGCATAAGAGAGCAGATGAGCAGCATGGGTGTACTGTAGTGCAGATGACTAACTAACTACTGTAACACTAATTGCTTCTTGTCATTAAAATAATAGTTTCTGGGGATAATGAAAAAAGCAGGCACAGCTGACTAAAGTTCATGTACACATGTAAAAACAAAGGTGCTTCACGATGCTATAGAAGAACCCTTTTTTCTAAATGGTTCCATAAAGAACCTTTACCTTTAACGTGTGTTTCACAAAAGGTTTTTTGTGGCAAAAGAAGGTTCTTCAGATTACAAAAAGGTAAGAAAAAGGTGGTTCTTTAAAGAATCTTTTACTGAATGGTTCTTTGTGGAACCAAAAATGGTTCTTCTATGGCATCACCTTTCAAAGCACCTTTATTTTTAAAAGTGTAGTGTAGAGTCATAGTAGCACTTAGGAAAAATAAAACATTCACTGCTTAAAAAAAAGTTTAAAGAAGTAGTTCACCCAAAAATGAAAATTCTGTCATTAATTCCTCACCCTCATTTCGTTCCAAACCTTTAAGACCTTTGTTCATCTTCGAAACGATGAACAACAGATATTCGAAAAAATATTTTTTTTGATATCCAAGTGCTTTCTGATCCTCCATAGACAGCAAAGCAACTACCACATTCAAGGCCCAGAAAGTTAGTAAGGACCAGTGTTGGGGAAAGTTACTTTTAAAAGGAATTGCGTTACTCCCTAAAAAAGTAACTAATTACGTTACTTAGTTACTTTTTATGGAAAGTAATGCGTTAAATTACTTTTGAGTTACTTTTGCGTTACTTTTTAAATCTGGGCAGGGCTTGCTTGTTTGTTTTTAATATAAAAAAGTTAGATTCTTAGCAAATGTAAAAGCCCTTTCACACCAAAATGAAATTAAAGTGAATAAGCCTAAGGCTTAAGGAAAAGTAAATTCACGTCTGTACAGTACAACTATAGGAAAAGGAAGTTCAACACTGAGAAAGGAAGTTCAGCAATGAGAAAAAATTAAGCACAAATGTTAGTTTATCTAAAGTAAGTTTTGCTTATTAGTACACTGCAAAAAAAAAAAAAAAATGCTTTTCTTACTTATATTTTTTTGTCTTGTTTCCAGCCAAAATATCTAAAAATTCATAAATCAATTTTCTAGATAAGTAAAAATTATTGTCTAGTTTTTTTCTGAAAACAAGTCAAAATTAAGTGTTTCTGCTTGAAACAAGCAAAATAATCTGCCAATGGGCTAAGCAAAATAATCTTGTTTTCTATTTGAAATAAGACTATTTTGTTTACCCCACTGGCAGATTATTTTGCTTGTTATAAGCAAAAACTCACTTAATTTTTCTGGAACAAAAAAATTATTTTTACTTCTAGAAGAGTTTTTTTATATTTTGGCTGGAAACAAGACAAAAATTCTAAGTAAGAAAAGTATTTTTGCAATGTACGGTTGAACTGGATCAACAAAGGTCATTAGCAGCAAAGTCATTGGTTAATAAAATGGGATTAAATACATAAAGGAAACTTTTTTTGAAAAAGTAACAGATATTTTCTTGGAAATTAAAAAGTAATGCATTACTTTACTAGTTACTTGAAAAAAGTAATATTATATATTAGTATAGTATATATTATAGTAATGCGTTACCCCCAACACTGGTAAGGACATTGTTAAAATAGTCTATGTGAGTTGAACTACAGTCTCAGTGGTTCAACTACAGTTTTATAAAGCTACGGGAATACTTTTTGTGTGTTTCTTTTCCATGTCAGTCTCTGCAATGCGCTCATGCAATATTTTTTTTTATTTTTTATTTTTTTTTACTGGGCCTAAATGTTCAATAATTTGTTGGCTGGAATAAAACAAAAAGTTATTTTTGATATATAACATAATGAAACAATAAAGTTGTTTTAACATCTCTGAAAATAGCAAGACTATCCCTTACTCCTTAAACCAAAATACCTTCTTTAATTAAGAAACCAAAAGAGCAAATTCATTTTTAATTTAAAATATGTTAATATTAATAGTTTTTAAAAATAAAACATTCAGCAGACTTTGTAAATGTACAGTGTATGTGATGTGCTTGTTGTGCCATGTGTTTTTACTGTAACATGTCTAGACTGCATGTTGACACAGTATATCAGCTCTCTTTATATTTAAAGAGAAATAGCTGATGTCATAATCAAGTGTAGTAATGGATAAGCTTGTACAGACTCACACAAAAAAAAACAAAAAAACTGTATGTTATGAAAATAGCATTTAAAGAAATCCTTATAGTCTCATCTGGAACCTCTGCATATGGTGTATCGAATCATATTTTGGACAGTTGCCACCTTATATTGATTACAGAGCAGTTTTGTTGATTCTCTTCAACGTGACGATAATTTGAGCAGTTGGTCCGAGGCCAACATTACACACTGTTTTGGGAGATTGTGAACTAAGCACTTATCTTTTTCCTTCTCTTCTGTAAAGGTTACAGTCGGGTTGGCTTTCTGTAGGGTTACAGAAATGTGCTCAGCCAGATGCTTTTGATTGTTCTGTTTGAAAAATAAGAAACAGTGTGTTTAAAAGAGGTTAAATGGGTCAAATTCTTCTTTTTTTTGTTTATGATGCACTTTGCTTTTCTCTGTAACTATTACCCAGCTCACATTTTATGAGGCACAAAGCCATGCTTTGACCAAACTGCTAAAAAGCTTTGTTTCACTGAAAATTGCACAAATGGTAGTGATCACAGTATATTATATTTAAAAAAAACTCTTCGAAAACAGCTCTCATAAAAACAGTTTTGCTGTCTTTGCAATTAAATTTCGCCTGTGGCCTCTTTGCAAGAAAAAAGCAAAAGACTTCAGGTATGTCTCAAGGACTGCATGCTTTAATTTAGTATATTTATTTAAACAAACCACAAAGATCAACTTTTTCAAACCATTGGGATGATATTTATATACACTTTGAATGTTGGGGCATGAGATGAGAAAGTAGTCAAATAGTTGTAAACATCTAAAGCTGCTTCCTCGAGAGCTGAGTTGCACATCTGGAAGTCCCTCAAGATTAAACATGCACTTCATGACCTACTGAGAATCACCCGCTACAGTACCAAAGCAGCACTGGCAAAAAGAAATGAGCGAAAATAGCTGCATAGGTAAAGTTCTTGGTTGAAGAGTTGAATTTGAAAGTTGAGATGTAATTAGTTAGATGTAATCTCCCATTAGGCTCTCATTCATTCGGCAGGATGGGAGGGTGGTAGTCGCAGTCCCATTAGGAAATCACATCACAATCTCTTCTGTAAACATCAATGATAATGATTCTGATTGTGAATGATAAATATTGAGCACTTTTTTTGTGAAGACTGCATGTGCAAAAAAACTTTGTTTTATACATATTTTGGACTTTTGGACCACTATTATTTCGATGATGTGAAATGGCTGCACTTCCTTGATGCTACTGGTGCTACCTGTTGTTATTTTTACCACAACTCAACTCGGAAAATAAAATACTGACACAATACCACATTGTGCGGTTTTTAGAGCAACAAGAGAAGTGATTTAAGTCTTTACTGTTTTCCTAGCGATAAGAAGATGTGAAAAGAATGGGAAGATGCCTGAGGATGAATGAAACTTCCTAAAGGCCTGTGTCTTTGTTTTCTCCACTTTAGCCTTGATGTCTTTGAGGCTTTTAGTAGATCACAGCTACTGAATGAGCTTACAAACGGCAGAGATGAGAAACGCAAGATGCCATCCTGGCAGGATGTAAACATGCTGACGCATGTCATAATGCCACATCCACTGAAGGAGATTCTCAGCGAGGATTTCACTCGATATTCAGGGTGTTTAGACTCCTTGTCGGGAAAAATCGATGGTATGACATGTGGTTTACAGTTTTTTTCAATTGCTAACATACTTTTGTCCAATATGTACTTATATTTTCAAAACTCTAAACACAATTAGCACAACATCCGTCTCATGTGACCATACCATCTCTATTTCTTCAACAGCGGCTCAAAATGATTCAAAATATCTCTATATAAAATATTGTAACAACTGATAAGCATATTTAAGTAACAGATCAATTAAATATTTAGAAAAAGCTGATTCCAGTCTCAGTTGGACGAATAGTCAGGTGTTGAAGCTATTTCCGTTACATCAACATAGAGTAAAAAAGACCTCTTTGAACAACACAAAGAATCAGAAAATGCCTGGGAGAGGGAGAGAAATAGTTGTAGGAGGTAGAGGAGTAGTTGGATTAGAAAAAGGGAGAAGAAGAGGGAGAGGAGTAAGAATGTGTGTTGGACTGTATTTTTATGTTGGGTTTTTCCCTTACACATGTAGAAGCTATGAAAGCTTATTTCGGCCATGGAATATAAAGGGTAAAGGGTAATTGTGACTTTTTTATCTCACAATTCTGATAAAGTCTGAATTGCAAGATGTAAACTCACAATTCCAAGAATAGTAGTCCAAACTGTGAGATAAATAGGTCACAGTTACCATTTACCCTTTATGTTTCTGTGGCAAAATTGTAACCAAAGACCATGTATGTTGGAATTTTTGTTGATGACTGGCATCAGCTACCATGGTGGCACCATCCATATCCAACACCTACCCACTGGAAAGCAATTTCAAGGTTCCAACTGAATTTCTGCATAGGTTATCCTACCTAACTTTTTTCTATTGTACATTCTGTAAAGTAATGACTCAATTCAGTTTTAGATAGAATGTTGCCAAGAAAGAACACATTCAACACTTTAAAATGTAAAATGGGTTTCAGTTGAAAGCAAACTGAAGGCTAAATTTAAAAAATTTAGATTTTTAGTATTTTGACAGTCACTGTGCTAAAGTTTTGACTGAATAACTTGGTTTTGAATAAGATTTGCTGTGTTTTTGTAGAGTTAGTATATGTAGAAAAAAGGTATTAAGCATTTTGAAATGTAAATTCTGAATTTATTTAACAAAATTTGGTTTTGTATAGAAAATTAACTATTTGGCTAATTGTGTGATGTAGGTGTGTTGCTGTGTTAAGAGTTTAGAAAAAGTACTTCAAGTATTGGTAAATGCTTGTTAGCAATTGAAAAAAAAAAAACCTGTAATACCCAGGGTTCCCTTTAGGGTTTTATAATGTTTTTATGGAAAACAGGAGCAATTTATTGATGAATAGAAAGTAAAAAAAAAAATTATATCAATAATATTAGTATGCATTTAAAATGTATTTAATGTTTTTTTTTATTTTAATTATACACTTTTTTTTATTATTTCCAGGCAGGAATGTATGGGAAGTTACATTACAAAACATTTCAGGCTATTTTCCGTCTCAACTGGGTTTGTTTTGCTGTGGCTTTCAAATAAATTCTTAATTTAGACTTAGAATAACAAAATTATGGGGTATGTAATTTAGGAACAAAAACCAAGCTTTTTATGTGCAGTGTTCTCGATGCGGAAATGGTGATTCAGAGTTCAAAGGCTGACATTTACAATCATCATTGTCTCTTTCACAGCATACATAAACAGCAAGGCCGGTCAAATCTATTAAATGCTTTGACCATGTGCAGCTAGTCAGTATACTGACTTATTAACAAAATGACCACAACTCTCTTGCTCTGATCTTCCATCGAATGCATTTCTTTTGCTTCGGAATAAGACGATGCCCCTCTGTGGGCATTAAAATAAGACAAAAGTATGTAAACACCCCATTCTAATTAATGGTTGGGGCTTTTTCAGCCACACTCATTACTAACAGGTGCATAAAATCAAGCATACAACCCAACAATCCCATTAGACAAACATTTTTGTTGGGCCTTTTGTGTGGTTTACTGGGTCTGATCTGGAAGACCTTGACTTGCCAGCTGAAAGCCCACACTTGAACCCCACTCTACACCTTCGGGGTGAACCCAATGCTGAATGCAAGCCAGTTTACCTATGATCCAACATATTTAGCTGAAAGACTTATAGAAGCAAATATGTATTGGTTATGATGTTATGTTTCATTGCTGGCATCTTCTGTTTCTCTTTTCTAGGCCATGTCACTGATTGTAACTAATTGAAGTAGTTAAAGAGCCAACCATCAAGACTACTCTTTGTGACCATGAGATCCTACAACTTCCTCTGTCCAGCTTTGATAGCGGCGAGTAATAAAACAGAACGTTTCCTTTTCATGTTTTTATCAGTTACAGTAGCTTCCGTTGAGCTCACCGCTCCTCTCATTTTCTGTCCCCTCCTTCTAACAGAGATAAGTAGGTCATTAGGGTAGTTGGGATTTTCTTATGTAACATTTTACCTCTATACAGACGCAAAATGACACTCTGTGACTTCAAACAGAGTAACATATGATTGCATGTGATAAGATATTATGTACAAAGGCTGACATGCAGCCCAATCAAGTAAAACATCCATGTGAGATGAAACGTATCGTTGGAGCTCAAATTTACATCAGTTCATCTGTGCTTTCCTTTTGAGTCCATTGCAGAGCTTATACAGATGGATAGTCGCAGGAAACCACAGGCCCAGAAGGGATTTGGCATAGCATTTGGTGTGCAAACTACAAAGAGGGAACACCAGCGTACCCTTGTAAAAGAGTTAAAATAAAGCTGAAATAAAATCGAGGGCTTAAAGGATGTCTCATATGCGGTGTGCTGCAAGAGAGAATCTGCCTTTAATTTAAGATTTTTAAGCTGTTTTTCTAAGATTTGCATCATGGTGTATGAGCAGCAAACCTTTAGGACTGAATTTATTAAAGAACTATTTTAGAACTAGGTGGGTCGTCTGAATTATGGGGTAAGCAACTATTTGCTCTTTGATTTCCTGCCAAGTTTTCAAAGCCTCATTAGAACAGCATTATTTGTGGAATTTCTCCTTTGCCTGATCGTTGATAATTACCTGTCCTAAACAATTTCTTCAGGCCAGATGCGGAGTCTAATAATGAATAGGTACATGGCCACATGAATGCAATATGACTAAACTGCACTCTTTGTTGGGCAATGACTGTAACAACAAATTAGGGGGGGAAAAAATCCCTTTGTCTTGAAACAAAAGCATTCTTGCCATATTGGGTTATAGCAGTCTTAATGGATGCTCCACCTCAGTTACTCCATTAAGAGTGGAATACTGGTTTTATACAACAGTTCAACAAACTTAAAGGGGTCATGACATGAGGAAACAAATTTGCCTTGATCCTTTAACATATAAGAGGTGTTTGTACCATTTAAACATCTTGCCAGTTTCACAGCCTAAAACATTCTCCATATTAATCGAGCTTAAAATGGACACACATATTTGCATAAACACCAGTTTCAGAGCAAGACATCAACTAATAGTCATCATCTCATCATAGGCTTTGCCCACTGGTGTTGAGTCACTTAATGGTCACTTAACGCTTATTTACACTGAATGCGAGCATTGTGTTGTGTCAAAAGCAAATAGAACTTATTATAATAACTGCTGCTGTCTTGTCTACACTGAATACAGTATACAAGTGCACGTTTGCATTCTGATGCAGTCCACGTGCTTAAATATGTCAACAATAGGACAAACGCAAATGTAAAAGAATGTTCGCTTTGGCGCGTTTGATTTAAAAAAAACAGCTTTTTTGTCTCTGAACAGACTTCAAAAGGATCCCAGCATCAGCAACAAGTAGATGGTTTATTTTAATGTCGTCCCGGGTCATGTCAAAGGATTATTTGTTTGTTCAGGGCATTGTGTTTTGTAAATAAGAGTTTGCAAAGAAACTTTTGCTGAAAGATGAAGCAGTACTGCATCTGACTGCAGCTGCATCACAAACCGTAAGTAAATTATTTAATAATGCTTGTTTGTAAATGATGGTTTTGTATGGATCATATTGTCAAAACACTTGAAGTAGAAAGTGGGCGTTGATACTGTTTCATATGCAATGACGTTGGCCAATCATAACAGTGGCCAATTACTGACAAACCCTTCCCTTAAAAACAGGCCGTTTTAAGACAGATTAAAGGTTGAATTAATTATTTTTCCACATGTTTTTTTGTACAACATTCAAAACATTCTAAGTGAACCTTAAGGAACATATTAAAATAATACAAAAATCCATGTCATGATCCCTTTAATAATTAATAACTTATATTTTAGACATAGTTTTTTTAGATTTCCAAGTTAATTCGACAAAGTCAAAACAAAATGAACCGCTGAGCATATCGAAGCAAAGGCAGTGTTCTATTTGAATGAGTCATTTGCTTCATGCCTTAATTAATCTGTGTGTTTGAACGAATCTTTTGAATGAATAATTCAATTATTCACTCATAGAGTGATAACGATGCAAAAAGAGTCAATGAAAATTCCCATCACCTATTCACAGGTTAGTCTGTCTGGGACACGCAAATTAAAGGCTTACTTCACCCAAAAATGAAAATTCTGTCATTAATTACTCACCCTCATGTTTTTCCAAACCTGTAAGACATTTGTTCATGTTCGGAGCACAAATTAAGTTATTTTTGTTGAAATCCTTCCATAGTCATCAAGGGTACTACCACGGTCAAGGCATGGAAACACAGTAGGGACATCATTAAAATAGTCCATGTGACAGCAGTGGTTCAATCGTAATTTTATGAAGCTACATGAATACTTTTTGTGTGCAAAGACAACAAATAAATGACTTTATTTAGCAATTCTTCTCTGCATCACCCTAGCACCATAGGAGAGTACCCTTGCTGTCTATGCTGTTGGATTTAATTAATAATATCTTAATTTGTGCTCTGAAGATGAATGAAGGTCTTACAGGGTTGGAACGACATAAGGGTGAGTAATTAATGACTGAATTTTTGTTTTTGTGTGAGCTAACCCTTTAAGACAAGTGCAGTGATACAAACAGTGAAAGTTCTCAATAAAAACTGGGAGGAGGTTGTTGAAAATGTGAGAAACAGACTTGGAAGTATTGTTGCCCTAAAATAATTCTGACTCTCACAGCATGTTGATCTTTGACAAATGAACTTAACAGATCATTTCTTTTTAAAGTTAGCATTTATAAGGACACTCAGATAGCTGCATCTTGCACTCTTTCTCCAGACTTTATGACTGTGACATTCTAAAAAAAAAGCAGGATTTAATCTGTAGGTTCTCTTTGTTTCCTGGTGAGACTCTGAAGGGTGTATGATTGATTGTAGTTTATTATGCTAATAGTAATTTTGGGGCACAACATCCTCCCTCTTTTGCTTCTTTTAATCAGAGCAACATTCCTTTTATACCTGACAAAGCTTACATTATATAAACACAAGCTATTTAGAGCTTCATATAATGTTTTGGCCTCAAAGGATTTGCTGTTTAATAAACTGCTGTGCTTTACTTGCCGTTTCCTGAGGAATGAGCGTTTCAGGGTATACAAGTATAGGAATTTCAGCCTGTTGTCATATGATATTTCCTGTACTTTCCTGTACTCCAGCCATGCAGTTCGCAACTGAAATATAGACAAAAGACAATCTGTGGCCAGTATGTCATTACTGCTGGGAAAGAGAGAGAAGATCCATGGTGATTTTCTTCTTTCCCAAGATGTCTTGTCTGAAATATTTTGATTGAGGTTAAGTTTTACAAGGAGCTACTGATATGGAAATGCTAGTATCCAAAAAGATCTGACATTTCAGTGTTTTAGAAATTCCAAGTTTTGACATTTTTGGTTTAGTTAATGCTCTTAAAATCATTTTTTGGTCTTGTTATTCAAAAACAATGAGGCAAGTTTACTCAGATAGTGCCAGGAGCTCTAGCGCACTGCAATTATAAATTACTTTCTATTTATGATTGTTGGATCATCTGACACGCAACAACAGCTTCTGATGTTTTGTACTGAAAAGCTGTCAATCATAGTGATTAGAAGCACTGCCTCTGCACGATTTCACAAAAGATGAATATTCTGCTCATGTTTCAGAAAGCCAAGTTAAAATTTATGCTGTCTATAAAGAATAAAGTGTGAAGGCTCATGATCATTATCACTGATGATGTCTTGAAGCTCAGTCAGATTGTCTATTTGACTGCATTCTTAAAGTATGATATTGGAAATTTGCAGTTTTAGTAATAAATCTAGAGGATTTCTCTCAGCATGTCTCTCTCACTCTTTCTTCATCTCTTTCAGAATCTCAGGCTCCCCCCCCACCCTTTCGTCTTTTTTTCACTGAATGCCCACGTTCACACAGGAGCGTAGAGGTAATTTAGGCTGCCGTTTTTCTCCAGCGGGGGCCCCAGTGCACACCGCTGCGATCCTGTCAGACACTGAGGGGCTGAAGTCACAGTGAGTCCCGGGTCTCCAAGCTCCTGCCAGCGGGACTCTGGCCTGGCCATTCTCATCCCAGTGACAACCAGAGAATGGAGTTTGTGACCCAGAATTCTAAGCTATATATGATATGACAAAAGGCCAGGCCACTGCATCTGGAGAGGGTAAGCATATTTCCCCATGGTTCCTGTTCCTACAGGCTTTGATGTAAAGATGTACAGTTTGTAGAAAGTGTTTTCTTGTGTGTAAGAAATGGGGAGGCATAATTTTATTTGCCGCTTTTTATTTTACATTAAGGCACCAATTTGTAAATGTTGAAATACTCACTGTTTAGCCATAAGACATAAACTATATATGTTAACATGATTTTAATGACAAAATTACATTTTTTTAATGCTGTCATGTCAACTTACGATATTAATTATTCACCCTCATGATGTTCCAAATCTGAAAGACCTTCGTTCATCTTTGAAACACAAATTAGGATATTTAAGTTATAATCTGAAAGCTTTTTGAGCTTTTCTTCATATAACAGCAACTCAACTAACACATTTAAGGCCCAAAAAGGTAGTAATTAAGAACATCATAACAATAGTCCATGTGACATCAGTGCTTCAACCCACTGAGCAAAGTTATGTCCAAAAGACGTCTTTTTGACGTCTTTGTCGGACGTTGAAATGACATCCCCTGAGGAGCCAGAATGAAAGTTTTTAAGATGTCTTTTTCTGACGTGTTCTGGACGTCCGATATAGACATTCAGTGAACCTCTGTACAAGGTTAAAAACTAGTTCAAATGAGGTTAGTAGACATATTTCAACATCAGTTAAGATTCATTTTTACATTTATACTGTTTCTGGAACAAATAAACACTCTCAGGATACATTAGATTTCAAATGTTACTGCAATGTCATTTCCATTTATAATCGCAAAGCAACTCACAGACACTGTCCAAAAATGATGAAAATAAAGAAATCTTCACTGAAACAGTGTTTATGAGATAATTAAATGATCACAGCATGAGCTTCACTCATTACTGACTTTAATTCTGTCAGACATCTATAGCTTTTATTAATAATCACCAGAGGTTTAAATGTTGGTATGTTTCATTTGAAGTCACCATTGTTGTGGACAGTGGTTGCTTTAGCTGGGATCTTGATCCTTGTACTTTTTATATTATCTTTTTTTTTTTTTTTGACTGTTGTGACAGTGTTTGTGAAACACAAGCGTTATGACAGAGAAAGCTGAAATCAAGTGTTGACATCTTTCAGTTAATGATGGTAAACATGTAATAAGATGAGCGTCTGATATTCAATTTTGCTGGTTGCACTTATTTATGGACGAAAAAGCATATATACTAAATACTTTTAGAAAATGTGTCATGAAGCCACACACTGACATCAAGATTTTGCACAGGACTCACAACAACGGTGACAATCAGAACAAAAAAGCTTGGGAATTAAGGATGAGTTTGTACTATGAAGCTTTTTTGTTTGTCACCATTGTTGTGATTCATGTGCAAAATCTTGATGTCTGTGTGTCTCAATGCGCCGTTTCCTTAAATATCCATAAAAATATGCATTTTGTCCATCTTCAGATCAAGTGATTATTTCTCTACTCTCGGCACCTGTACTGCAGACTCACAATGTTTAGTGGTTTTAAACACAGTACTAAAATCATAACATCAGACGCTCGTTTCCTGATGATTTTATTTATCACCAGCATGAAGCTGAGATCAGTTGTGCTTTTATCAAACATAGTTATAACTGCCAAACAACAAGCTAATGCAAGATCCTAGCTAAAGCAAACACTATCCACAACAATGGCGACTTCAAATGAAACAAATACCAACATCTAAACCTCTGGTGATTATTAATAAAAGCTATAGATGTCTGACAGAATTAAAGTCAGTAATGAGTGAAGCTCATGCTGTAATCATTTAATTATCTCATAAACACTGTTTCAGTGAAGATTTCTTTATTTTCATCATTTCTGGACAGTGTCTGTGAGTTGCTTTGCGATTATAAATGGAAATGACATTGCAGTAACATTTGAAATCTAATGTATCCTGAGAGTGTTTATTTGTTCCAGAAACAGTATAAGTGATGTCAAAATGAATCTTAACTTAACTACTAACCTCATTTGAACTAGTTTTTAACCTTGTACAGAGGTTCACTGAACGTCTATATTGGACGTCCAGAACACGTCAGAAAAAGACGTCTTAAAAACTTTCATTCTGGCTCCTCAGTGGACGTCTTTTCAACGTCTGTAAATACATAAAAAGACGTTTGCTGGATGTAACTTTGCTCAGTGGGAACCTTCAAGTTAGGAGAATGCTTTTTGTGAGCAAAGAAAACAAAAATAATGACTTTATTCAACAATTTCTTCTCTTCTGTGTCAGTTTTCGGCGTGCGTTCATGAGAGTATCATGATGCATGCATGTGGTGTTGCTGACGTAACCTAAGTGACCTAAAAATGAGGTACGAATCAGAATACAACATTTTGCCAGTCAATGGTATGCCACAAATGTTGTTGTTACAAGTTATATGTGCTTACTATAGTGATAACAGTGAATTGTACATAATTAGATTCAATCAAACTGAACCCTACCTCTATGTTAAAGGAGTAGTTCCTGAATAAAAATTTCCTGATAATTTACTCACCGCTATGTCATCCAAGATGTTCATGTCTTTCTTTCTTCAGTCAAAAAGAAATTAAGATTTTTGAGGAAAACATTCTAGGATTTTTCTCCATATAGTGGACTTCAATGATCCCCATTTGAAGGTTAAAGGTTTCAATGCAGCTTCAAAGGGCTCTACATGATCCCAGCTGAGGAATAAGGGTTTTATCTAGTGAAATGATTTTCTAATGATCTACTTTTCAACCATAAATGCTTGTCTTGCACTAACTCTGCGATGCATCTATGACTTCACGCATTGCATAATCATATTGGAAAGGTCACATGCAGTTAGTTCTTCACCTGTATACTCTGGTTTATTTTCTCCTCCAACTTCAAAATCACACGACATTGTTGTTTTACCTTTTTTTGTAAAGGTATTTGACTTTTTTTGCTTGTTCTAAACACTGGGTCGGAACTTCTGCCTACGTCACTCATGACCTTCCCAGCGTGATTATGTAATGCGTGAAATCGAGCTAGTTCTAGACAAGTATTTGTGGTTACAAAGTATATACATTTTTTTAGAACATGACAGATTTTTTCACTAGACAAGACCCTTATTCCTCAGCTTGGATCATGTAGAGCCCTTTGAAACTGCAATTTGGACCTTCAACCTGTTGGCCACCTTTCGCAGTCCATTATATAGAGAAAAATCCTGGAATGTTTTCCTCAAAAATCCTAATTTCTTTTTCAACTGGGCATTTGATCTTCTTTTGGTTGGTACTTCTGCAGTGATGTAGGACAATTTTGAAGTTGGATGAGTTTTTCAACCTACCCTAACTGTCTTGAACCGGAATACACAGAGTACACACAGAGCTAGACAAGATGAGCATATGAGGTTAAAACATGTATAATAATTATTATTTTTTTTTTTTTCAAGAAAACAATCGATCGTTTTACTAGATGAGACCCTTTTTCCTCGACTAGGATCATTTAGAGCCCTTTGAAGCTTCATTTAAACTGCATTTTGGAAGTTCAAACTCATGGGCACCATAGAAGTCCACTATATAGAGAGAAATCCTGAAATGTTTTCCTCAAAAAACATAATTTCTGAACGACTGATGAAAGACAGGCATGAACATCTTGGATGACAAGGGGGCGAGTAAATTATCTGTACATTTTTGTTCTGGAAGTGAACTTTAAGTGTATGTGGTTAATTAATAATATTCAGTATAGGCTACTTGTATACTTCAAAGACACCTCAAAATAATGTGTAACCATATTTCCCTAAGAAGTGGTTTTGTTCAGTTGCATGAATCCAAAAATGTATAATAATGAGAAATGAACATGCCAGAAGGAAATGAACACTGTACTGATAGAACATTACATTCAGTAAAACAACACAAAATGCAGATAGTGATGTCATTATGTGCCCTTTATCAGTGACTCTCTGCATGTGTTTTCCTTCTTGAAGGTACTAAATGTTTGGTAAAACATGAGGTGTAGCTAAAGAAAATACTTCTCCTGATATGACAAGTGATAATGCTGTGGGTCCTCATTCATTTGCTTCCCTCCCTTCTCCCTCTTTTTGTCCAGCTGCTTTATATCAGCGTGCAGGCTTAAGCAGTTTGGGCATTGAGTTATCTTTTTCAATTTCTCTCACAGCTGAGAGTGATTAGGTCACCATGTTGTCCTTATGTTTGACACGAGAAGATATGTGAGGAGATGGGTCAGGCAGCCGTAATGCAATGCCATGAAGGCTCAGATCAACAATATAACCACTTTTCTTAAACCATCTGTCACATTTCATATTAATCAAAGTTTGTCTAACTCCATCTGGATGCCCAATCCCACACGTTTTTCCAAGTACTCGCCATGGTCAGTGTCACAGCAGTGATGCCATATGTAAAATGCTCTCTCATACATTACACAATGAGAATGATTCAATGCAGCCATTCTTGGTCAAAAGCACATCTAAACAAACAACGGTTTGAAAGAGCAGAGACGTTGTAGGAACACAGATGGGCTTTGTTACAGTGTGGCATGGAAAAGGTCTTTCCAACCTCAACAAGTTTCATCTCTCCTTTCTAATCTCTGTTTGTGAATCTTGATGGATCCCTGCCTTGCTTAATCTGTAGTGTTCCCATTCCATAGAGCAGTAGAAAATTTGTAGAGTGCTTGGATTTGGAAAAGACCCCAAGCAGCTGCTCTAGATCTTGGAAAGTGTCCATTTTCAGTTTAGCACAGTCAGCACTCTGACCTCGCAATGCATTTGATGTTTAAAGGTTTATTATAAAACGCACATTTTTCTCCAGGGTAATGAAATACACAGCAATTCTAATGATTAGATGTAGATCGAGTGGTTAATATAGGCATATTTCTAGGTAGTAATCAGACCTTTTTCTATTTTAAGATAGTTTCCAACAAAGTTTTAATGCAAAATTGTGGGAATTTATTCTGGAGAAAAAAAAAAAAAAAAAACATGACCAAGTGCACAATCCAAAGAAAAAGTTCAACATTAAAAAAAAACATGATATTGAGTGTAACATGTTGCTTTGCTTTGGAAACCTGTTTTCAAAAATTCTCCTGAATGAATAAATGTAGGTGTCTATATTCCAAAATTGACTATTTCTTCAATCTCAAACTTGGTTTCTCACAAAGTGAAATTGTGACTGTAATTTATGATTTCTCGTAATCACTACTTTGTGTCTCACAGTGCGATTTTACAATTTCGAAATTGTTTCTCATAATTGTGACTTTAAAAACTTGTTTCTTGTAAATGCCTTTTTGTTTCTTGTAAGTGTGACTTTATATCAGACAATTGCAAATTTGTTTCTCAAAATTGCAACTTTATATCCTACAAACAGGACTTTATATCACAGTGTTTTGTTGTTTTTCGTAATTGCCACTTTGTTTCTTGTAAGTGTGACTTTATATCTGACAACTGCAAATTTGTAAAAAACTTCCACAAATGGGTTTTATATCGCACAGTGTTTTGTTTCTTGTAAATGCCACTTTGTTTCTAGTAAGTGCCACTTTTTATCTGACAACTGCAAATTTTTTCCTTGAAATTGCAACTTCTATCCTTTAAATGAGACTGTATATCACACAATGTTTTGTTGTTTCTTGTAACTGCCTGTTGTTTCTTGTAAGTGCGACTTTATGTCTGACAATTGCAAATTTGTTTCTAAAAATTTTAACTATATATCTCACAAATAGGACTTTATATTGCATAATATTTTGTCGTTTCTAATTGCCACTTTGTTTTTCGTTAGTGCGACTTTATATCTGAAAATCTTTTTTATTTTTACATTTTTTATTTCCTACAAATGGCACTTTATATCACACATTTTTTTGTTGTGTCTTGTAAATGGCACTTTGTTTCTTTTAAGTGCAACTTTATATCTGCCAACTACAAATTTGTTTCTTGAAATTGCAACTTTATATCCTACAAATAGGACTTTATATCACTCAATGTTTTGCTGTTTCGTGTAATTGCCACTGTTTTTTGTAAGTGCAACTTTATATCTGCCGATTGCAAATTTGTTTCTAGAAATGAGACTTTATATCGAACTATTTTGTTCCACTTTGTTTCCTGTAAGTGTGACTTTATATCTCACAATATGACTTTGTCTCAGAATTTTTAATTTGTTTCTCATAATTGCAACTTTATATTCCACAAATAGGACTTTATATCTCCCAATGTGACTTGTTACAGTTACTTTTTTATTTGTTTACTCTGAGGCAGAAATATGCTTCCATACATTTCTGAAGGACTGTTTGTTGAATTTATCCAGCATGCTTGAAATCCAAATGTATAAATGTATGCCATAACCTGGATCTTAACTGCAAGTTCTTCTCTCAACCCCATTTTTTTCTCATGAGAATTAACAAGCTTCTGCCTCAGTGAACCTAATCAAATTCTTTTGAAGTCTGGCGATAGATGTTACACCATATAAAAAAACTTGAAAGATGAAGAAAAATGTTCAGAACCTGGGAATTTATACATATGTCTGATTGCCAGTTGATTATGAGGTCAAGTTTAGCAGTGGTGTAAGGACATTCAGTGACACATCTTGACCCTTCTTTGAACACTTGAGCCAACTTTCAGCATCCATTCAAGCTTTCTAGTTCTTATCTACTCATCAAAACCAAAAGGAAGTGAAGTTTACACTGACTTGGGGTCACCCTTGTTACACAACTGCAAGTCCAACACACTACAGTCAGCCTTTCTCTCCCTCATTCATGCTTTCCATTCAGGAGCCCTACAGCTGGCGCAGAGTAAAATCCATATTCACTATAGGAATTCTCACAGATAAAATCTCAAACTCTTTTCATCTAAAACTAATGGAAAATTGTTTGTAGCCTACTATATGCTCTGTCCAAATCTATAACCCAATGAATCCCATGAAGCTGCAGGTTTATTGTCACTTCAGAGAAGATACTGTACCTGTAAATAGAGAATACTTCTGGAAGAGTTTGTGGCTGTAAGGAGCAAAGTGTACTGACCCAAGGTGTATATACTGCACATGCACTGATTTAAAAATCCGCTCATCTAAGTATTCTTAAAAAGCTTGCATAGTTAGCTATTTAAGTACAAAGTAATATTTGTTATTAACATATATTTTAGTGAATCTTAGCATATTGGGCCACCCTGCTGCCTAATAACTAGTATCAGTGGCATTGGCCACTGAAAAACACTTATCAGTCTTATAAATGCACATTGCTGGGACACAGGTGTTGGTACAGACACAAGAGCTTAAAAAATAGACTAGGGAAACTACCATATACAAGAGGTTTCATAGAGAAACCTCAGTGGACTTTATCTGTAATAGACGGTATATCATGTCATATTCATATTCTAATGTTTAACATTACTACTTATTTATTGACTCAAAGCTGTTTGTTTAATGTAAACATCAATTTGACTAAGAACTATGCTATGATGGAGAGGCAGTGAAACTATCTGAATGTACATACAGTTAAACTGCACAATCTGAAGTAGGAACAAGAACATAATGCACGTGTGATTGAGCATTATGAGTAACACATTCAGTGATTTTAAAACGAAGTTCAGTCTGCACGCTGCATTAGCGACACATATGGCAGGAGTGGCTTTCTGAGAGAGGGGTGTCTCTTAAGAGTACGCCCAAGTCTTGGCTAAGTAATCAGCAAACTGGAGACCACCACAGTTGTATCGACCCCCTTTCTGGTATTATGCATGCAAACCGAGCGCTTGTTAGCAACATGGAAGTCACTTCTATAAAGTAGAGGAGAAACGCTTTGGATGTGGCAACCGTACGACAGAAATCCCCGGCTGAGCGCGGCTTCAAGCGACAGCGGAATACTGAATTCGGGCTTGCTTGCATTCATTTTTCTTAACGTGGACAATCATGGTTTTGTTCTTCTGGGGACTAAGTTTTTTAGTATTACTCTCTGACTTTATGAATGCACTAGCTTCAGCAGGGAGACCGCGGGGTTCAGAGAAAGGTACGGGCTCTTTTCGTGATCTTTTACGATCTCATTCAACTCAGTACACTGAGGCGCGGAGAATGAATGACTTTTCCTTGCTTACTTCAGAGCTCATAGCGCGCTGTATGGAGAGTCTTCGAGTAACAGTACCTGACTGACACCTGATTTATCTTGTGGAAAAACTCTGTTAGCAACTGTTTTGATGGAGATTTTCTTTGTAAAAAAAATTGTATGTAGTGTAGGCTGACATCATGAATTATTAATGAATGAAAAGTTGTGTTCTAGGTTATTCATCAACCCTGTTACCACAATATTCCACTATTTTGAGTAACGATTTTTTTTTCCTCCAAAAGTAAACACCTCAACAGGTTTAAGTGTTCTCTTTTTCATCACTTTGTTTTATGTTTAGCTGTAGGTAACGATCTTACAGCCCTGTTATCATGATTATTGGTAACTAAAAAGTATGTATTTAAAGTAATATCGACATTAAATTGTCTTTCCATAAAGTGTAGTTTCGCTATCTTGTAATGTTAAATTAATGTTAAACTGTCAACCCTGTTACCCGCTTGTTACATAGTTACAAAAAGTTACAAAAACTGCTTCATTACACTGCAAACGATATTTATAGAATATAACTGTTACTGGAATTTACTAATCAATCTCTGTTTTCGTCCACAGCGAAATTACCGCAGTTCGGCACGTATGAGATTGTAACTCCGACCAGAGTGAATGAAGCCGGTGACAAATTGCCAACGGGCGTGCACTTCAAGAGGAGAAAGCGGAGTACCGACCCAGTAACCGGCAACATCTCCCATCATTGGACCTCTCCGCATGTCTATTATCAAATATCTGCCTTTGGGCAGGACTATTACCTTAATCTTACGCTGGAGTCGGGATTTATTGCGCCAGTTTACACTGTCACGGTACTCGGAGCATCCAGCGAAGGTCATAATTTAGAAGAGGGGGAGGAGGAGGACACGGAGTATCAGCACTGCTTTTATAAAGGACATGTGAACGCTGGGCAGGAGCATACCGCAGTAATCAGCCTGTGCTCCGGTTTGGTGAGTTTAATAAATGTTTATTATTAATAACAATTATCTGAATAATAATGAACACGATACAGGGCGCAGTAAGTATTCGGAAACTTTACAAATGTTATCCACTTCAGTTCTTTCGTATGTGATTACATAATTACTCACACACTTCTTAAAAAGAAGTTTGGCGCAAGTTAGTCGGATACGTGCGCACCAGTTTTGATCCAGATCACTTAGAAAGTATTTTTTCAATATATTAAGTCGCAGATCGTACAAAATTACGCTGTGTAAATGAACTGGGTGACGCACACTCATCAGTAGCATAAGCAGCAGTAGAGTGCTGACGTCAATGTCACTCCATATATGGGACTTAGATGTCATCTGTTGATGTGAACGTGAGTTCGTGCCATGTAAAGCCGTTTCTCACAGATCAAAAGCAGTCATGGTCTAAAAAGCGTTTTTTATATAGTAACTTCTTTTCAAATACAGTTTGTTGCTTGCAGCCATGATTCAGTTAATTATGAACCTATAACTTTAAACACTACTAAAATTTAATCTGAAAATGCTTTAGCCTGCTTAATCAAAACTGAATTTGTACACAACCTGGAGATTGTCTCAGTTCTAGCAACATTTGTGATTTGACTGACTGCTTTATATAGGCTGCAGACAGGAAAAAATTGATGTCACACTATCAAGAGTGCTCCAAATCTGTTGCTGGTAAAACATCTGTAGTAATGTAATCAAATACTTGCAATTTTTGTGACTGTTTTTTCTTTTGGGAGTTTTTGGCCTGCATGTCCCCTTGATGTCCTTAATCTTCATCTTCTTTCTGGCTAGATTAAAAAGATTTATACATCAGTAAAATAAATAAGCTTTCAGTTGATGTATGATTTGTTGTGATAGGACAAAATTTGGCTAGGATACTAAAATCTGGAATCTGATGGTGCAAAAAAAAAGGCATTTAAAGCTGTCCAAATAAAGTTCTTAGCAATGCATATTACTAATCAAAAATTGATTATATATTACTAATCAAAAAGTTTTGATATGTTTACAGTAGGAAATGTACCAAATATATTCATGGAACATGATCTTTATTTGATATCCTAATGATTTTTGGCATAAAAGAAAAATCGATCATTTTGACCCATACAATGTATTGTTGACTATTGCTACAAATATACACATATGACATATTGCCAGAAAGCATTAGAATTCCATTACTTCTAAATGTGCTATCATGAGAGCTGTAGGCTTTTATTGAAAGTACTGAAATATGGAAGCATCTGTGTCCCTAATTATCCGTCTTTTCAATAAATTAGATATTTGACAGGACATATCAGTCTAAAATGTCATTTTTACCTTTTATTCAATTTTAACCTATATATTGAAGAAAGTGGTATAATTCTGAAACAGCATGATTCATTTATTGCTCCTTTTTTGTTTGGATTACCTGCCTAGATAACACTATGGAACCACCTCCATTAAAATAGAGTGGTATTTTAATGTTCAATTTATTGCACTTGTATTCCTAAGAAGAATCTCAGGCGTTTTTTAGTAAATTAGTCAGGCTTGTTTGTGATGGCCAGTTTGTATCCCTGCATACTCAGGTCTATACAAACAGTTTGTCTAAAGTCTGTTATCTCTAATATAATAACCGGCCTTAAACCTGTTCAATATGTTTCTTCTTGAAGATAAAGAGAGTATTTACCAATGTGCTTTTCAATGGCTTTGAGGAAATTCGCATTTCAAAACTTTATGCTTCGTAAGTGTAGCAGAATGTTCTGATAGTTCTGATAGTTATCAACAATATTCTGCATTCATTACCCCCCAGAGGCTAGTGCACTGATATGCATGCATTGCATGTTTACTTTATCACTCCATCAGCCACTTAGGATTTGTACGTAAATAAAATCTTAGGGGAAGTTGTAAGGGCAATTTACAGTCACACACAGAATGTGTGCATAGACTTCACTGGCCATGGACCAATTTAAACATTGTTATTTTATTGTTTTAGCTTGGCACTTTCAGGTCACCAGAAGGGGAGTTCTTTGTAGAACCACTTCACAGCTACAAGGGTCAACATTACGAAGAAGAACACATCAAACCTCATGTCGTCTACAGAAGAGATGCCTCAAAAAAGACTGTAGATGAATCGACTACATGTGAAACTTCAGGTAAGCAGGATGCCTTACCTACCTTTTGAGTGGGAAATGTTTTTTTTTCACCATATTGTTTCTGTATAGTTATGCAAATGGTATATGTTAATGCATAGCTATCTTAACCAGTTCTAAATCTGTAAATCTAAATACGATTATGGCCATAAGCACAGCACAATGCCTCTAGGCACGGAAACGGACATGCTGTCATTGACGTTCAAATGCTCATAGTGCTATTCATAGTATCTTTTGCACGCTTTGCTTTTCTATTTTCAAATGTCGTTGAGTAGAAGTCAGTGCAACAGGAAAAATCATTTTGGAAGTTCTTGGTATCATTCCAATCTTTAGTTTACTGCTACAAAATCCTGTTGACTCTTGCACTTCCTGTGGCCTGAAGATAAGGAAACTCAAGAGGCCCAATACCGTGAAAGCCACGTGGTGACATGCATTGTAGTGAAGTAATGCCAGTTTTAACTGTTTGTAAATTCAGTGTTACAAAAATAAATGTGCACTGGGCTAATGCACACTGCTGCTTATCAATAGCACTCAACAGCAGCTTTCTTTTTTTAACTACTCCTTTATTTTAAGGAAACATTTGGCCCCCAAAAGTGCTGGGAGAATAACTCATTTTAGATAGTTTTATTAAAAGCTCAATTGTTGCTTTCTTTTTGTCTGGTGGAAAAGGGTTCTTTTTGATTTCTAGCCAAATCATTTCCAATTGTTTGACGTTGAGTATAAGTTCTGGGCTGTGTTGCGTTTTTGTGCTATTTTAAGCTTAGGGAAATTAAAAGACTATCCTGTTATTGCATTTAGGCTGTATAAACGTCTATTCTGACCTAAGATTTGACTGTCCTTAGTTGAGAAGTCATAATGCAACTTTTACTTTTACACCAGGTTTGCAATGCTCACCAAGGCTGCATTTTACTTGGTAAAATACAGTAAAACTGTAATATTAGTGCAATTTAAAATAATTGTTTTCTGTTTTAATATATTTTAAAATGTTATTTATTCTTGTGATGGCAAAGCTGGATTTTCAGCAGCCATTACTAGTTTTTAGTGTCACATGATTCTTCAGAAATCATTCTAATATGCTGATGGGCGCACTTTTATGGAGGCTCACCTGTCTACGTTCCATTTTGTCATCTAATGTAGATTGTGATGAGCCCTCACTGGTTGCATAACATATATTGTTTTCCTCCTTCAATGCAGGACGTAAAGAGCCACACCACAGACACAGGAACAGACTGAAGAGAAAGTCGCCCTCGAGCATGTTGTCCGACCTGGAAGACCTTAATTCCAGGCTCTTCTCTGCCCCCTTCCCCTCCTCAGAAAACAAGCACAACTCCGCTAATGAAAGCAGTGACTCCAAGCCACACCGGAGATCAAAGCGTTTCCTCTCCTACCCCCGTTTTGTTGAAGTCATGGTTGTGGCAGACAGCAAGATGGTGGAACATCATGGAAGCAACCTCCAACACTACATTCTTACACTGATGTCTATCGTAAGTTCCGCCCAAGTTAATGACAGTCTCCTGGTTTGATGGGTTTGTGTCCGTTGCCTTAGGTGCTCTTACGGGACAGATCATTAGCATGAGGTGAAAGTGTCTGACAGATTTGATGAATGTGAATATAAAAGAAATAAAATCAGGTATGTTGCATGGACTGCATGCTTTACATGCTTTTTCGTTGGAGCTCACAGGGAGGTTAGATGACCTATATTTTGATCTTGGCAAAGGCTGCATTCTCAGCAGGATCTGGCAGCACAGGCTAGTTCTCAATGGCCAAGAAACATTTTTTCAACAGCTGAGGTTAATGTCAAGTGTTCAGCGAGGTCTCCAAAGCTGCATATTTGATCAAAATACAGTAAAAACAGCAGTGTTGTGAAGTAATATTTTCTAATGAATTTTCAGTTCTCAGTGTCACATGATCCTTCAGAAATCATTCTAATACATTGATTTGCTGCTTAAGAAACATTTCTTATTATCAAGGTTAAAAAAAAGTTGTAGTGCCTAATATTTTTGTAACAATATCTTTACTGTCACTTTTAATCAATTTAATGCAAAAGTATCATTTCTTACAATCTTACTGACCCCAGATAGTTTTGAACAGTAGTATATAATGTAATAACAGCTGAAACACTCTCAAACCAGTAGTTTGAGAACTTTGCCGTAAAGTAATTAGAAGCTCTGATAATGAATTCCAATTGTGTTCTCTCACATTATAGGTTTCCTCCATCTATAAGGATCCCAGCATTGGAAACCTGATTAACATTGTTATTGTGAAGTTGGTCATCATAAAGAATGAGCTGGTAAGAGTTCTTTTTGTCAAAGTGTGGTAATTAATGATTGCATTAGGAGCTCTTTTAAAATGTACTTAAGCAGTTTGTTACAGTCAAGCCTTAATGATTTCCATATGGCTGAATGTATGTAAATGTTCTCATCTGTCTCTGTTCTACTATAGGACGGTCCTACTATCTCCTTCAATGCACAAGCCAGTTTAAAAAACTTCTGCATATGGCAGCAAAGTCAGAACCATCCTGATGACAACCATCACTCACATCATGACACCGCCATCCTAATTACAAGGTAAGAGCAATTTTTAAGGGATGGTTTAGATTTTGGATATTTTTTTTTTACCTAGCCTTATTGCTCACATGTGTTGCAGAATACAAAACATACGGTAAGTCTAGTTATGTGATGTTCTGTGTCTTCTCACTCCAGTATGACTTCAGTGTCATTCATCTGGCAACACAGAAACTTGATGTGAGAACTGAGCAGAACTTTACAGAAAATGCCAAAAAATCTGTTTAATGACAATTATATTTTTCAAGGCTGTGAGTGCAGAAAAGAAAGCAATGGACAGCACAGACACAAATGCAAGATTAAATTTGTCAAGACTTATTCTTTTTTTGTTTTTAGGCAGGACATCTGTCGAGCACGGGACAAGTGTGACACTTTAGGTAAATCATCTTTGTGTGGAAAGTGTCATTATGGTCATACTGAAGTTGACAGTGATAATGTTAATGGCAGTGTTGAGAATTACAATAACAGCTATGGTTAATATTATTCCTTTAGTTTTGACTATATCCTCTGTTGTTCCCTCATGCACTTTCAGGTCTTGCTGAGCTGGGTACAGTTTGTGATCCCTACAGAAGTTGCAGTATTAATGAGGATAATGGACTCAGTACTGCTTTCACCATCGCTCATGAGCTTGGCCATGTGTGAGTACTGTTTCGCTTCATAAATGCGTGCATACTTTCCCCTTTTAAAATAAATGCCACTTGAGTTGATTTTTCGCTATGTAGCACAATGACAGTCATGAATTTTTAAGTTTGAAGTGTGGCTGAAGTGTCCAAATACTATCTCCTGTCTTTGCTTGAGAGGTGCTTTTATTCTACCCAGAACTAAGCTGTCTTTAAATCTTTTATTTACTATTGTGTTCTACATTTTTAAAGTACTGCTTTTAAAATTCTTCACTTGTTCAAGGTCCACCAGTCTGCAAGTTTCTCAGACCTCTTCACTGCTGTTTTTTTTTTTTTTTTAGATGTGTTTCTTTTATTTTGGTGTGTTTTAGGAAAATGCCATTGCCTTTTGTACAGCTCGATAACAGTGCGTCTGTGTCTGATATCCAGCTTCTCAAGGTCTTCTGTTCATCACTGCAAAAGTGACTCAGTTATGCTTGGGTTTTTTTAGCTTAATAAGGTCTTGGAGGTAACTTATCTAATTAAATGATGTCATGGCACATACAGTAATCTCATGTTGGTCAAGTACAGTAAAACAAACTTTCTGTCAATATCTCTCTATATTTATTTCAGCCATAGCTTGGTGAAAATCTTCATTTAAAGACTACGTTTATGCCAGAATTTTGGCAAATGCATCTTCACCTAAGTTTGCATGTACAGTCATATGGAAATTACCTCCTTTAAATGAACTCCCTTTTTGAATTCCATTCTTATCCGGTGGCAGGTGGTGACATCAGCACTGTGCACTTGAGTGGGGATTTAGTCTGGTGCTGTACAGTGCTATGCAGCGCGTACCACCTCTGTTCCCTATGGCCCTCCCAGAATCTGATATGTGCTGCTGCTCATGGGATTATTACTTTCCTTACCAGTGGCCAACTGATATAGGTTTTTTAATATTGCCAGTATTGCTGGCAATATCTAGAGAGCAGGTTGACAAATGGTCTATATAATGCTGATATAAATAATACAATTTATTGATGGCAAATGAAAAACTGCTACTGACCTAAAATAAGCTTTTATTTTACACTGTTTTACAAAATATTTACTAAAATACGTCTTGAAGCAAGTAGAAACTGACAATGTGCCAACAGACAAGACAGAGCAGGTTGCTTTGTGTATGAAACAAAGTCTCATCTTTTAAATTTTGTAATTTTCTAAGAAATTTAAAAAATAAATACCATTTTGTGGCTCTTTACAGATCTTTACAGGTCTTGACAGATCACTGTAGAGCCTCAGTTCAAGCGGCACATGAACCGATCATCTCTTCCTCTTTACTAGTTTTCACAACGCGTCATCAATCATTCTGTGCCATATTGGTGGCACAGAATGTAGGCTGAACTGAACACGCAAATTTTGATAATTATTGCTGATGAAAATGGTCAATTATTGTCATATTTTGGGCTGCACTAATCAGTCGGACCGGGAAAAACTTTTGGATTACTAAAGACTGCCAAAAGTTATAACAAATCAAGGGGAAGAGTGCAAAAAACTGCCTTAGGAACAAAAGGCATTTGTGGTTGGCCAAACTAAACCAGGATTTCCAGGGCAAAAACCTTGACAACATTTGCGTTTGTTCTTATCACTTCCGGTCAGGTAGATTAAATATTAGGCTAATATCTTAATACTGCTCGTACATATTTTTACCACCTATTAAATTAAAATATCATGCCCTTTCCTGCTAACTAAGACCTTCTCTATATGATTTAGCAGCTTCCACATGTTTTTTTTCTGTGGTTCAGACAGCATAAATTAGCAGAACAGTGTACTCAGTAGTACATTACCCGTGTAATCCATGCTGTTGTTTACATCTGAGTATCTCCAATATGGCTGTGACATAAGTGAAAACTCTCTATAGCACAAAATAAACATAAATGAACATCAAAAAGTATCTTTTTTCAATTGCGGAAAGACATCAATACACATCATTTTTCAAGTTTAAGTTCACCGATTTTAATCTATTCTCCTGTCTGGACATAAATGGCAGATTTGGCGTTATGATTGCTCAGATCACCTGTCAATCAAACGGAATTAATCAACTTGCCAAATATATGACTGTCATTAGTTTTCACTTCTGGCTTTAATTGAAAACTCAATAATTACAAAGAAACATTAAGTAACACAATGAATTTAATGTGAAAGACTGAAATAGTATTTTCTTGTAAAAACATCCTATAATATTCTTTGATTTATTTCCATTTTAGGGCAAAAATATAGTAGGATTGTGGTACAAATGTGGTAATACCTGGTTTCGGTCAATCTTACGGATAAAAACTAGTGTTTTCAATCATGTCCTCAGGTTTAACATGCCTCACGATGACAGTAACAAATGCAAGGAAGACGGAGTCAAGAACCAGCAACATGTGATGGCCCCTACTCTCAACTATTACACCAATCCTTGGATGTGGTCCAAATGTAGTCGGAAATACATCACAGAGTTCCTTGAGTATGTAAACCCCTTTGACACTCCATACAGTGACAGGATGTTATTCAACCTGTGATGTTGGGTTGAACTCTCGAAGTTGAGCCCCACATGTCTAGCGTCAACATTCATTTGTTTTCTTCTAAACATTTTCAATTGAGATGGAAACTATGTCATTTGTAGCAAATGGATTCATATTTTGTCTTCTGTCACTTACTAAGTACGTTGCTGTTGTTTGTGTCTTGTTTGTTTTGTTTTTCTTCAACTCATTTGTTTATCATTTCTCATTAGTACAGGGTATGGTGAGTGCTTGCTCGATGAGCCTGTTTCTAGGCCATACAGTTTGTCCCAGCAGCTGCCTGGACAGATATACAGCGTCAATAAACAATGTGAGCTGATATTTGGGTCTGGGACACAGGTGTGCCCATATATGGTGAGAAGATCCCTCAGGGAATTGCACAACATACTGACATGGACGTATTCTACTGTGTATTATCTGCTGTCTAACATTATTTATAGAGATGTTTTTAATAAAAAACCATGAAGAGTCTCTGTTATAGAGTTGTTAGTAATATCAAAGTGACATTCAAAGCATGCTACATGTGCAGAAAAAAACAGTACAGATTTTGTGTGTGAGTGTTTAAGAGCTGTTTAACCTAACAGTAAGTGTTTGGATGTTGTGCAGACACAGTGCAGGAGGTTGTGGTGCACCAGTCCAGAAGGAGTCCAGCGTGGCTGCCGGACCCAACACATGCCATGGGCTGATGGGACGGAGTGTTCTCCAGGAAAGGCAAGCACATATTTAGAAACATTTAATTGGGCTTTGGTTGTTTAGACCCCAGCAAACTCCAAAATATCTTCTTTTGTGTTAATGGGAACATCAGATGCCCATTTTCCACAACTTGCTAACTTGCCATTCCTAAATGTTTGTGTAAACCAAAATCCTTTTTACCTTGTCAAAACAGCTTTTCACAGTGAGCTGTTTAAGTGCATGCCTCTTTAAATGATAATGAGCTACTGCACACCTCGCCCCTCTCTTCAGTGTATTCGGTGGCACATTACCATCAGAAACTTTTACCTTAAAAAAAATGAAACACCTGCATTGTTTACGGAACATTGCTGTCACTACAGCGACTCGAAGGTGGAGAAAATGGCAAACGGCTTAAAAGGGACTGAGGACGGAAATATGCTAATACGGGACAGTCTGTCAGCGGCCGTGGGCGGGGCTTGAGCAATATGACATCATACTGCTAAAAATTGTTCAGGTTTCTTGTGGATAAAAAAAGGAGTAAATCGATTTGTATCGTTGTATCTACTAATACACATTTATATGCAAACACCATGTAAAAGTGTATTTTGCATCCAATATCCCTTTTAAATTACACAAGTGTAAGGTTTTTGGATGAATTGTTCCTTTAAAGAGATTTATGTAGTGGTTTCTGTTATGAAGCAATAATACGCTTGGCTGGATGCTTGTGGAAAGTTTCTTGTACAATATGTGATTAGTTTTATGTAGATCCAATAGACATTTTTTACAGTTGTAAAGCAGATCAAAAGCAGATTCATCAGGGTAACTTCAAACACATATTTCCTCCAAATAGCGACCAAATCACTTCCACAGTGACACTTGTCCTCGCTGATATATAGTTTTGCCCCTTTCTCCGTTTCACAATGTTTCCCAGATTGTGTTAGAATGGCGTAGCGGTAGTGATTGTGAATGGCAATGCATCTCTCATGACCTCCATATGAAAAGCATTGCAGATAGAATCATGGTTGCTAGCTATCTCAACATTAAATTACTGCCATGCATTGTTTCTCTCTGAATATCATATGCTTTCAGTGTGGTATCATGCAACTTGATGTATCTAGATATGCACACAAAGGTCTCTTGCAGCTTGTTTTGATTTTCACACTGGGACCACCCATGATATGCGGATTGTCTGGTATTCATTGGGTGAAACTGTTTTACATTTGAGCATTGCATCACAAAGCTTGACCTATGTGCAGTTTGACGCGGAATAGTGCTGTAGGTTGGCGCTTTGCTCCATTCGCTCCATGTTTATTGCATTGAAATACGTTGATGAATAATATGAAAGGCCACAATTCGCAAAGGGGTAAAAAAAAAGAAGTGTGACTTTCTGTAAGAATTAGAAATGTAATTTCTGCTATAAAGCAGTTTGTTCAATCGCCATGGACCAATGGTCCGACTGGAGCAAACTTTTCCTGGAAAGTTCGCTTTGGTAAGCTGTTTTTAATTCCTGAAACAAACTTACTTTTATCCTGATATTGTTTGAAAGACGTCACAACAGTTCATTCTTCATTTTCGCTTAAAGTATTTAGGAGGTTTTAAGATTAAGAAAACAATCTAGAGAACCTAATAAGTGTCATTTGAGTTTACTAAAAAGTTTGTGAAATTAAAATGCTTGACAAGGGTTTTGAATTAAACAAAACACTTTGATTTGTCATGATGTCTGTGTACCAACATCGCTCCTCATCTAGTTGGTGGACTTTATAACAAACAGGCTGCATTGACTGATTCTGCAATGATCTCATCTTTTCTGTGTTTGCTCCTTGCTTGCAGCATTGTAAACATGGCCTGTGCATCCATAAAGAGCATGAATCTGTTCCAGTAGAGGGGGCCTGGGGCGTCTGGAGTCCCTTTGGCACATGCTCAAGGACCTGCGGAGGGGGAATCAAGATTGCTGTGCGCGAGTGCAACCGACCCGTGTAAGCTGCCGCTCTTTGTAGTCTTGCATCCTCACTGGACTGTGAATTGGCACCAGGTTTCTCAATGTTCCTTGACAAATGACAGCAGCACAGCCATCCTGAAGTAGAATATTCTTCAAAAGAGACTGTGTACTTAACGCACATGGGTAGACAGCAGGTTTTAAATTGCAGTCAGACACAAACGTCGTCAAGAAAACAGAAAGCACCTTCTAAGAAAGGATTTATAGGTACCATTTATAGTGCCTTTTCCTCAATGTGAATGTGTTTGTGTGTTTTTTTTTTTCTTATGAAATTTAGGCCCAGAAATGGGGGGAAGTATTGTGTTGGACGCAGAATGAAATTCCGTTCCTGTAACTCTGAGCCATGCTCCAAGCAAAAGAAAGACTTCAGGGAGGAACAGTGTGCCAGCTTTGATGGGCGGCACTTCAACATCAATGGTCTACCTCCAAATGTCCGCTGGGTGCCAAAGTATAGCGGAAGTAAGAGATTTACTCCAATGATTACGAATAGCACAATTTTGAATGTGAAATTTTTGTCATGTTGTTTCAAACCCTTATGTCATTATTCTGTGGAACACAAATAATATATTCATGCAGGTCCATTGCGAAAAAACCATTGCGAAATGTGATTTGTGAACAAAGTCTGATTTCTAAACCAGTTCATTTTGAAAGAGCCCTCTCTGAAGAATGATTTGTTCAGTGATTCAGTGATCCAATAACAGCAGTTTTTGAGATGATTTTCACTGAATAATGACTTGGTCTGTTCCTCACACAAAACTTTCATGTTCACAAGTAGTGTTGGCTACATTTATGGTGCTTTGTTGTCATTTGGGAGCAAGAAAGACATCACTAGAAACTTTAAGAGCTGCTTAAAGAATCTTCACCTAATAATTTTGTGTTCCATCCAAACAACTTGCAAATAAACAATAATAATTAGAAATATTTCAACAATTCTACAAATGACAAACAAACAAAAAAAAAGTGAAAAGAAAAGCTATTTCTAATTATTAATAAACAGCTTTCCATTGATGTATGGTTTGTTAGGATATGACGGCTGTTTAGGATATTTGGTCGAGATACAACTATTTGCAAATCTGCAATCTGAGGTTGCAAAAAAATCTAAATGTTGAGAAAATCTCCTTTAAAGTTGTCCAAATTAAGTCCTTAGCAATGCATATGACTAATCAAAAATTAAGTTTTTATATATTTACGGTAGGAAATTCACAAAATATCTTCATGGAACGTGATCTTTTCTTAATATCCTAATGGTTTTTGGCATGAAAAAAAAAAGATCATTTTGTTGGCTATTGCTACAAATGCTATTTATGACTGGTTTTGTGGTTCAGGATCACATATGACCTTAGTATTTGTTCAGGATGTCCCTATAGAATAAGTTTCTTAATTGTTTCAGTTCAAATTTATGGTTAAACCAGTATATAATTGCTTTTAGTATGTATAACCCATATTAAACAATTGCCCAGAATTCCCTCATGATGGTGGATCCAATAATTCCAAACGTTTCATACTTTCAAAATCAAATTACCAAACACAATTATATTTTAATTACCTTGGTAATTGTGTAGTACAATGGCGAGTAGCTTTGATGAGAAATGTATTATCATATTATGACCTAAATACAGTAAGGCTGAAGTCAGACTGTATTAACTCTTTCTCATGGCTCTGTTTGCTGTAGTTCTGATGAAGGATCGCTGTAAGCTATTCTGTCGTGTGGCGGGCAGTACAGCTTACTACCAACTCAGGGACAGAGTTACTGATGGCACGCAGTGTGGGCCTGACACCAACGACATCTGTGTGCAGGGCCTGTGCAGGGTGGGTGCATTTGTGTGACTGTGTGGTGTAAAAATGCATTTGAAATCAATAAATATCCTGTATAATCTAAAGCAATAGTCATGTTTAATCCTGTGCAAGTGAAGAAATTCCACATCCTGTTTCTGCAGCAAGCAGGATGCGACCATGTGTTGAACTCCAAGGCCAGGAGAGATAAGTGTGGAGTGTGTGGTGGGGATAACTCATCTTGCAAGACTGTGGCAGGAACGTTCAACATAGTGCATTATGGTAGGTGACATAGGTTGCCATGTTTGTGCAGTTCAAAACAGTTTGTTTGATGTTATTCAAAGTAACCCATAGTAGCTTAATTCAAAATGGATAGCTGGATTCACTTTAGTTGTACGCACTTCAGCCCAGTTACAAATAACAATTATATTTACTCTATAATAGGAGTATTTTATTGATTTCTGCTTTTTTCAGGTTACAATGTTGTGGTGCGAATACCAAGCGGTGCTACTAACATAGATGTGAGGCAACACAGCTACTCAGGAAAACCAGAGGACGACAACTACCTCGGTAAGGCTAGAAATGATAATAGACGTTAAATACAATAGCATATGATTTTTTTTTCCCCTCAGTTGTAGTTCAATAGTAGTTCAGAAGATGAAGATACACTTGACAATGTAATAAAATAACAGTAAAAATTGGAGATACACTGATAATTGTGGCCAATACAGATGCTAACAATTATTATTTTATATTCAATTAAATTAACATACTGTTAACACCTAAATCCTCTGCATTTTTTACATAAAACACTTAAATTTAAAACAAATACTTAATGGTACAAGTGCATCATATAACCTTATAAAATAAAGTACAGACATGGATATTCATTTTGGAGAATAGATTTTTTAGGATATATTGCATTTAAAAAAGTTATTAGCTTATTAGTTTAATTATTTAAAGCTTTACTTCAAATTAGATATTGTCAAAAGTAATGAAAAATGAGCATATAATTAAATATCTAGCATTAACCGATACATTTGAATAATTTTAGTAATCTAAAATCAACTTACAGTAATATGGCACCAAAATATTATGCATCCCTAGTAAGAATGTACAATTTTTATCAGTTTGTGCTGATGTTTTACACATCATTACATGACAATTGTCAAATGGCAAAATGATTTGCATATTCATCAATTACAATCAGGGTTGCCAGGTCTGCATGACAGAACTCGCACATGCCAGTCAAAAACGGCCCAAAGTAGAGCAATGACCATATACCAAATACAAAATGTCAAAATATATCATTCCCATAACTAAAATACATACTTTATAGCCACCCATGAGAACAGTTTAAAAGTAGCCTAATAGAAAAAACATAGACATGGCAACCCTGCGAACATTTCTATTGTAAAATAAATCCTATGTCTTTCTCTTTGATGTGCCATAGGTGAACTGATTTACTGCAAGCTTTACAAGAGGCCTTTGCAAAATGTTTTAATAAACTTTATTGTGTTAATGCTTCTCAGCTCTACAAACCTTTGGAAATATGCGCTGTTCTCAGCAAATTACTGAGCTGTGCTTGTGTTTATTGATATCTCTGCATGCCTGTGTGTACTTGGCACATTTGTGTGTGTGTTTATGTACAGGGAACAAGGGTTGGCCGGTGTAATGTGTGAAGTAGTGAGGAAAGTAACTCAGGAAATTAGCTACATAATCACATTAGTGTGCATTTTTGAAGCATTCTGACTTTAGTAGAGCAAGACGTGGCCTCTTCACGGAATACTGCATTTCTTCACCCCGATTAGCCTAATCTGCCCTGACTGTTGCTAAATCTGACTGTAAATGAAAACGTTTTATTCTTTAGGTCATGCAGGTCTTGTAGTGAGACAAATTTGTGTTTATAACAAATGGATGCTATTCAGTTGTTTATGCTGTGGCGTGCCTGAATATATATTTGCTTTTTGAGCTTGAACATAAAAAAAATAAAGCATGCGTGGTGTTTCATTTTTGTTTTGCAGCCTTGTCCAACAGCCGTGGAGAATATTTACTCAACGGAGATTTTGTGGTCAGTATGTTTAAAAGGGAAGTCAGAGTAGGGAATGCTGTTATTGAATACAGTGGCTCTGACCATATTGTTGAGAGAATCAACTGCACTGACCGCATAGACGAGGAGATTATTATCCAGGTAATACGGCTTCAATGAATTCTTACCTTGTGAAATCTTACAACGTGTCAGTAATTTTGAAACTCTTTGTAACATCATACTTTTGGTCTGCATGTGATCTTTTCCAACTAGGTGCTATCCGTAGGTAATCTCTACAACCCTGACGTCAGGTATTCCTACAACATTCCCATAGAGGACAAACCTCAGCAGTTTTTCTGGGATGCGTACGGCCCGTGGCAGGATTGCAGCCTTTTGTGCCAAGGTGGGTGTGAGAGAAGCAACAAATATTTTTTGTAAAGCATTTGCCAGGAACGTCAGTTTAGAATTTGTAAACTTGAACCAGACGTTTAATGCTGCCGGGGTCATCCAGTTCAGTGTGTCTTGGAAATTTGGAGAATGCAATGAGGAACTTACTTTCTTCTTTCTTTGTCTAGATCACAAACATGTGTTTGAACTTGTGTATGTCTTGTGCTGTATGTTGTGTGCATCAGGAGAGCGCAAAAAGAAGATCTTGTGCAGTCGTGAGTCGGATCGAGTGGTTGTGTCTGATCAGCGGTGCCATGGCTCTCCCAAACCAGCTGTGATCTCTGAGCCATGCAACACAGACTGTGAACTCAGGTACATGTCCACATTCACTAGTTTTAGAAACTTTTAGTGTCTTCAAAAGTTTGGCCCTCAAGCCATCCTAGGTGTATATGACTTTCTTCCTTCAGACAAATACAATTGGAGTTATATTTAAAAATGTCCTGGCTCCTCCAAGCTTTATAATGACAGTGAATGGATGTTGAAGTTCAATAAAGTGCATCCATTCATCATTGAAGTGCTCCACACCATTAATGAAGGCTTTCTGAAGTAAATCGATACGTTTTACGAGAGAGAGAAAAACCAAACACCGGTCACAAATTATAAGTACAAAACGAGAATTTGTAAAGTAAAATGTCAGAGGATTTTGATATAAGCCAAGAGGAGACTGGTTTTCCTTTGCTGTAAACAAAACATATTCTTACCAGAGCTTTCGCTATGCCTACATCCTACATCATCCACTGGAACACCACTCTTTTGTGTATGTGCATCTGACAGTTAGTGGAAGCTAGAAATTACAGTTTATAAAGTTTTAAATATGGATATTTTCTTACACAAATGCATCGATTTACTTCAGAAGGCCTTTATTAACCCTCTGGAGCCATGTGGAGTACTTTTATGATGAATGGATGCACTTTATTGGACTTTAAAATCTCAACACCCATTCACTGCCATTATAAAGCTTGGAAGAGCCAGGACATTATTTAAGGTAACTCCAAATGTATACGAAAGAAGAAAAGTCATATACACCTAGGATGGCTCGAGGGTGAGTAAATCATTTTTGGGTGAACTATCACTTTAATGCATTTATAATATTATAAAAGATTAAAATTTCTTACGAAATATGTTAAAATATAAAAATAGTTATTTTAAATAGTAATAATATTTTGCTATATTACTGGTTTTAGTGTATCAAATAAATGCAGCCTTGGTGAGCATAAGAGGCTTCTTTAAAAAACAATACCGACCCCAGAATTTTGAATGATAGTTTACCAGAAATAAGGCTACAAATGGTTTAACCTTGTTGCATTTCTTAAATTTACAGGTGGCAGGTTGTTCGCAAAAGCGAGTGTACAGCCACATGTGGTCTGGGCTTCCGGACTTTGTACATTTACTGCATCAAACAGAGCAGGTTAGATGGGAAAACCCAGAAGGTTGAGGACCGCTACTGCAGCAGCCAGCGCAAGCCTGAAGACAAGGAAGTGTGCCATGGAGACTGCAACCCTGGTGGATGGGAGTTCTCCTCCTGGTCTGAGGTGCGAAAAACCTCATTGGTCTCAAATCAGCTCTTTTTAAATGCCAAGTTCTGTCATGAAACTCTATATGGTGGGATGGGCTGATGGGTCGTTAACGCAAACTAATGATATTCACAGTGTAAATCTACTTTGCACAAGCTGATTCATGTTGCATACGCAGCCAATGAGCTTGTTAGCATTCACTAGAGCATTTTGCAGCACGCTTTTAGAGTTCCTCTTAAAGCCTCCACCTCCCCAGCTCCACCTGTATAGATCAGCAAATACAGTAACATTGTCATATCTATTACCATGCTAAAATCTTCTGAGAGTTGAAGACTTGGAAGAATGTGAACTGTATATATTTGATTTTTTTTCTTGGTTATCTAGTGCTCCAGGAGCTGTGGAGGAGGAACACGTCGTAGGAGTGCGGTATGTGGAAAGTCAGCAGAAGCTGATGACGAAAGCAAGTGCAACCCACAAGAAAAGCTCACAGTCCAACCTTGTAATGAGTTCCAGTGTCCTCAATGGAAAACTGGAGACTGGTCTGAGGTAAACACCGAATGCATGCCCTCAAAACATGGGCAGCTTCAAATTTAGTCTGGATTTATGCAGACTATTCTTAAACTTTCAAAGTAAAAATCTAGTCGTCCATCTAGAATTCCAACCCTAATGCTAATTTGGAATTCATTTGGCAGTGTTTAGTGACGTGTGGCAAGGGCTATAAGCACCGCCAGACTTGGTGTCAGTTTGGAGAGGAGCGTTTGGATGATCGTTTCTGTGACTCATCCAAACCAGATTCGGTACAGGCCTGCCAACAGCAAGAATGTGCATCCTGGCAGGTGGGACCCTGGGGACAGGTGAGAAAAACTACTAATTTCATTGTGGTGAATAAAACATTATTTTGGTGCACATTTACGTGTGTCAGGTGTTACATGAAGTATATTTGATGCTTATGCCTGTGAAATAGAAATTTGAGTGCATTGTGATGAATGCAATGTAATTTCCAGGAGTCAGTGCAGTCAGATATTGTAAACAGATTATCACAGCTGCGGTGTGGGTGGAAACTGAGCACAAAAACTGAACAGGGTTAGGGAGTAGACAAAGAACAGCATTTGGTACTTTTGTGCCGATGTCGAACACATTCTAAACAAACATAACTATGCTGTTTATACGGTCTGCAGATCCTTGACAAGTACTGAAAGTGTGTTTCATTTACTTTTCAAAATTCAAGGCCGTGAAAAGTCTGAAAGTCTTAGAGAAAAAAAGTTTTATTGTTGTTCACAGATGTCCTACATTTGTTGAAAACTTCTCTTTAGGCAGCTGATTTAAAGGGACAATTCACACAAAAATGAAAATGACACCATGACTTACTCACCCTTAAGCTGTCCTAGGTGTATATGACTTTCTTCTTTCAGGCGAATACAATTGGAGTTATATTTAAAAAGGTCCTGGCTCCTCCAAGCTTTATAATGGCAGTTAATGGGTGTTGATATTTTGAAGTCCAATAAAGTGCACCCATCCATCATAAAAAGTACTCCACACAGCACTGGGGGGTTAATAAAAGCCTTCTGAAGTGAATTGATGCATTTGTGTATGAAAAATACACAAAGAGACCAAATACAGAGCAAAAGTACAAAGAAAGTATAAAATGTGTGTGTTTTTTCAAGAGAAACGTTGGAGGATTTTGATATAAGCAAAACTAGCATATTCTCACCAGAGCTTATGCCATGTCTATGTTCTATGGTATCCGCTGGAACGCTTCTCTCTTGCAAATGTGTGTAGGCTACAGATTATAGTCTATAAAGTTTTAAATATGGATATTTTTCTTACACAAACACATCGATTCACTTTAGAAGGCCTTTATTCACCCCCCCCCCCCCAGAGCCATGTGGAGCACTTTTTATGATGGATGGATGCACTTCATTTTGCTTCAAAATCTCAACACTCATTGACTGCCATTATTAAGCTTGCAAGAGCCAGGGCATTTTGTAATATAACTCCAATTGTATTCATTTAAAAAAAGAAAGTCATATACATCTAGGATGGCTTGAGGGTGATGGGGTAATTTTCATTTTTGAGTAAACTATTCTTTTTACAGGACTCTGATTCAAAGATTCTTTGCTGCATGTACAGCTGTGCATGGAAATCAATTATTTCATTTCATAACATTCAATGGATGCAATACACTGTGCTTCTTTAGAACATCTGTGTCAGTGCACCATTTTTTAATCTTGTATGGCCTTTACAAAGGCGATGATAGACTGATTTGTTTTATTCTGATTTACATACTAACCACCAATGAATATCGAAGAAATAACATATACACAACCATTTAAAAATTTGGTTTCGGGCGAGATTTGTAAAAAAAAAAAAAAAGAAAGAAGGCTGCATTTCTTTGACCAAAAATACAGGAAAAACTGTATTTAAAAAAAAAAAAATTTATTACAATTTAAAATAACTGCTTTCCATTTTTACATACTTAAAATTATAATTTATTTCTGTGATGCAAAGTCTTTATGTCACATGATCCTTCAGAAATCATTTTAATATGCTGATTTTGTGCTTTTTTTGTGCAGACTGTGGTAGTTTTTTTTTTTTTTTTTTTTTTTTTTTTTTTTGGGAGTGTTCAAAAGACAAGCATTTAGATCAAAAGAAAAATAAAAGTTAATTCCCAGATATTGAATATAATTAAGTCTATTTTAGCCTATAGCCAGTTATACAATTGAGCAGAATGTGGTGTTAAAATAATTTTTAAACTTTTTGTTGCAAAATTTATCTTCATTCTTAAAACTTGCAGACACCATGTGAATACCATCCATTCGTGGATAATCTGTTTTCTATCCACTTGAGCAGTTTATGGCTGTCTTCAGAAAAGCAAATAGTTTTTTCTCCCAGAGAAGAATTATACAATTTGTAGCATTTGTGTGGGCAAACTATCTTTAAGTCCTAAAGTATGATAGAGATTAGACATCACTCTTGCATAGATTAGGCAATCATGATAAATGCATGTTTGAGGTGCTTTACTGAAGCATATGCGATCATAGCTGCAAATGCACCCACACGAGCTTGACCTTGTTGCAGGCAAGTCAGCGATGAGGAAAAGAGATAAAGAAATGGAAAAAGGTGGACAAATTACTGGCCCACGTCCCAGGTTGCCCATGCGGGTGCTGATCACATCAGTGCTGGACTGCTGCCAGCAGTCTTAAATTTCAACTTATTCTCCTGGGTAAATCATTAAATAAGATACAGTCCTTAACTGACCTCCCTTTTATTTGTGTGCGTAGTGTACCACCACATGCGGCCCCGGCTATCAGATGAGAGCTGTAAAGTGTGTGGTTGGCTCATACGGCTCTGTCATGGATGACTCTGAATGCAATGCAGCAACACGTCCAACCGACACTCAGGTAAGAGCTTGATCATTCATACTGACTCATTAATTTCTCTCTTTCTCATTATTGATTGCGAACTAAGATCTGTGTTAACCAGTCTTCCTGGTTCAATTTGCAGTATGATAAAATGAAACCAGGGTGTGGGTTAAAAGTTGAACCACACCACAATTAAAAAGATAGTTCACACAAAAATAAAAATGTTGTCATTAATTACTCACCCTCATGTCGTTCCAAACCCGTAAGACCTTCATTCATCTTCGGAGCACAAATTAAGATATGTTTGATGAAATCCGAGAGCTTTCTGACCCTCCATAGAGAGCAACACAACTGACACGATCAAGGCCCAAAAGAGTAGTAAGGACATTAATAAAATAGTCCATGTGATATCAGTGGTTCAATCGAAACGTTATGAAGATCTGAGAATACTTTTTGTGCACAAAGAATTCTAAAATTTAACTAAAAACTCAAGAGAGTACCACAATGCAAATTGTTGAAGAAATTGTTAAATATAAAATCATTATTTTAGTTTTTTTCTGTGCAAAAGTATTCTCAGATCTTCAAAAGATTTCAAAATCAGATTCAAATCAAAGATTCAATCAAAAATACCATCATTTCTGTTCCGAAAATGACATGAGGGTGAGTAATTAATGACAAAATTGTAAATTTTGGGTGTACACCTTTAAATAATTTGTTTGCATTGTTATTCACTTAGTTTGCAAGTTACCGCTCATTTAGGTAACTATGCAGTCATTTGAAGAGAGGTGTTGATTCTTAGGTATGTACATGTATTATGTAGTAGTTTTACACCATCCTAGAATGAGAAAGTGGGAAAGAGAAAAGAAACCGCATGCAGGTATAGCCTGAAAGGCAGGAAGGAAGTTTCCCGCCCAGCATATTTATTACCTGTACTCAATAAGGCCTTGTCTAAAAGAAAAAGCATGGGTCTACACACACAAACACATGCCGCATCAAGTCATTAACAGGAAATTAACCCTAAAATGGTTTGAAAGAATTTTCAAAGAATACTTCTAGTGAAGTTTATATACTGTTTGTGAATAAATCAGTGAATCAATGAATTTGCCAAATAGGCACACAAACTGATTTATTAACGATTAATTAATCTGAATATGAACTATTGTTTTTTTTATCCTTGAGCAGTAATCGTACAGACTAGACAGAATAAAGATTCTGCTTACCAAGCCTGCATTTATTTGATCCCAAGTACAGCAAAAAACAGCAACATTTTGAAATATTTTTACTATTTAAAATAACTGCTTTCTATTTGAATAGATTTTCAAATGTAATTTATTCCATTTTCAGCATCATTACGCTTATCTTAAACATTTAAAACAGTTAAGTACATTTTTTCAGAAGTCTTTGATAAATAGAAAGATCAAAAGATCAGCATTTATCTGAAATAAAAAGCATTTGTAACATTATACACTGTACTATTAAAAAGCTTGGAGTCAATATTTTTTGGGGGGTGGGGGGAAGAAATTACAGAAATTAATACTTGTATTTAGCAAGAATGGTTTAAATTGATCAAAAGTAGTGATAAAGACATTTATAATGTTACGAAAAAATGCTGAATGCTGTTCTTCTGAACTTTTTATTCATCAAAAAAAAACTGAAAAAATTCTACTCAGCTGTTTTTAACATAATAATAAATATTTTTATAACAGAAAATCTGAATATTAGAATGATTTCTGAAGGATCATGTGACTGGAGTAAGGATGCTAAAAATTCAGCTTTGAAATCACAGGACTAAATTACTTTATGAAATATTATTAAATAAAAAACAGTTATTGAAATAGTACAAATATTTCAAAATGTTACTGTTTTTGCTGTACTTTAAAATCAAATAAATGCAGGGTTGGTAAGCAGAAGAGACTTTTAAAAAAATCGTACTATTCAAAAACTTTTATCTGGTAGTGTATGTCTGTGTGCACCTTTAACTTGCGTGTTTGAATGTGTAGGTTTTTTTTTTCTTCAAGTTGAACCGAATTTATATTTAATATTTATTTAAGTTCATTTGCACTCTGGATCTGGATCTTGATTTTATCTACTTAGCAATCTGCACATACCTGCAAAATTACATTCACCCTATTCCCCCTCCCCCAGTGTAATTGTGCTGCAGAGCTAGAGTGCCTGAATGCTGCGCTTCACAAAGTATTTTATGAACTTTCCTGAGGCATTGGTTTTATAGAGCTTCGTTTTCACAAGGCTTTTAGGAGATGAAAGAAAGAGCCCTTTTTCCCACCATCAAGACAACCAGGTTAATAAAAGTCTAAGAACGTGTACAAAAGACGTATACTGTAATATACACTGTAAGAGAAAAGAATTTAATAAATAAGGGATATTGTCTACAGGATTATCGCAAAATAAGCCCAGGCAGGATAATCAGGACTCCGACGCAAAGTGGAAGGATCTTGTATCACCCTAAAGGAGTTATTTTATGATAATACCTGGATGACTATACATTATCCCACATATTACACAGCTACTTACCGAAGTAAGTTTGATCTGAGTTGGAATTGTTTAGTTATATAATACAGAAAGTATACAGAAAAAATGCTGTGATTGACCAATCAGAGTCAAGCATTTCAAAGAGACATAAAATGATTGGTGAAGGCAGAAACCGATGGGGAATAAGTGGAGGTAGGCAGGAGTGTGAGAGAGTCAGGAACCGAAAGGAGGGATATGGCAGACAGAACGAGAAGGCGGGAGGCCCCCTGGTTTTAAATCCTCTATTTGCCGTAAGGCGCAGTGACCCGGAACAAGTGATTCCAGCCAGTCAAGCATAAATCAAGCACACTGGCTCCAGCCACGAAGCCCTACCGGCCTCACCCCTAGAGTCACGGATCTTCATTACTGAAAATTGATTGTCCTTCCCCACTTCCTTCCACTTCCATAGGACTGTGAACTCTCGCAGTGCCCTGTCACTCATCCTGTTCATCCGGAGACCAAAGTCATGTCACATCCTGGGCATAAAACACAGTGGCGCTTTGGATCTTGGACACAGGTACGTCCTTCTTAATGTAATGTATATGAATGACAGTAGTTATTTTGTTAGCTGCTGTAGTAGAATCTGTAGATGTTCTGAAATGGTTGTTCTTTATAACAGTGCAGCGCCACATGTGGAAAGGGCACCAGGATGCGCTACGTTAGTTGCCGTGACCAGCAGGGTGGAGTAGCAGAAGAATCAGCCTGCTCCCATCTGCCAAAACCCCCTGCTAGTGAAGTTTGCTCCACAGTGGCGTGTGGACAGTGGAAGGTTCTGGAATGGACTGCGGTAAACTTTTATTTTATTTTATTTATTTTTTATTTTTTATACTATACTATATAATATAATATATATATATATATATATATATATATATATTTTTTTTTTTTATCCTAACTAGGTTCAGTAATTGACTGCAGTAAATTTTGTTTTATTTTATTTTATTTTATTTTAGTTTAGTTTAGTTTAGTTTAGTTTTGTTTAGTATTCTAACCAACATGTTGCTATTTTATTTTATTTTATTTTATTTTATTTTATTTGCCTAACTATTTTTTTATTTTACTATAAAATATATATTTTATTTTATTTTATTAGCCTAACTAGTTTCTGGAATAGACTGCAGTAAATAAAATTTTTATTTTATTTTATTTTAGTAGTCTAACTAGGTTCTGAAATGGACTGCGCAAAATTAAATATACCTTTTTGTTGTATTTTATTTATGTATTTTTTAAATATACTATTAGCAAACTGTTGTTGTATTGCAGTGAAAGCAGGAAAATTTGACCTTTTATACAGAGAATTCACATGGTCAGTGTCTCAAATTGACCTATTTACCTACCCAAAAAATAGTGCACAATATTTAATAAATAATTAATAAATTAATTTATACATACAGATTTTAAAATCCTAAAATATTTTGTTTATTTTCAAGTTTAAATTACATTTTGTTGTCTCAGACATTTGGACCCCAAAGTATATATACACAATATTAACATGCCACTGTGTTGTCCAGCATTCTTTCAACACTGCTAGTATTTGTATTTTCATTCACAGCTGTTCTGCAGCCTAACATCATAGACCATTGACCTTGATCATTCTGCCCTCATTCTGGTGTTTAGAGCTCAGTTGTAATTGGAAACTGATGAGAGTTCATTTTGTGTGCAGATGGGGTTCGCTGTGCATACTGTTCACATTTATACAGGAAGACAAGAATTACTATAGAGTAACTGGATTGCCTTAGCCAAAGTCCTCCTGCATTTTATCTTCCAAATCAAGACTTTCCAGTATCTGAAAAAGTCAAGCTCATACAAAAATCCATTTTAAGTCATTTTAAGCTTCAAATTAAGTGTTTTAGGTTATCATCTTAATATAAGGTGTTATTATTCACTGTGTTTTCTGTATAATCATGAGTGTGGGTGTTTGTATCTGTCTGTATTTACAGTGCTCCGTATCCTGTGGTCAGGGCACGACTACACGGCAAGTAGTTTGCGTGAACATCAGCGATCAAGTTGTGGACCTGAGTGAGTGTGACCCAGATGATCAACCAGCAACAGAGCAGGAGTGTGCCATGCCCCAGTGTCCATCTCGCTCCAGCGACCACGGGGGCTTTTTACCTAACCCTGATTCTCGGAAAAAAACAGTTCCCGCTCGAACTGACCGTAACAGAGCTGGCAGACCCCAGTCACATCAATGGAGGACTGGACCATGGGGAGCCGTAAGTGCCTCTAAAAATGATCATGTTATCAGATATTTGATATACTCCAAATAGTTGTCCTATTACAGGACTAAGGTGTTGATCTCACCAGTACTTTAGATCTCTAAGTCATTTCCTCTGCTGTTTCCTTCATGATATCAGTGCTCTAAATAGTCTGTAGAAATCAAAGAACAGCTAAATGTGTGCTGTATTTGGGAAGCGCTTCCTTTTTGTCTTGAGTCCTTTTGAAAAGTGCTTCCCTTATAGCTATATATAGTTTGTGTCTTTCTAAGTGAGGAATTTAGGAATCTGTATGGATGTATAAATGTATATATTAGTGCTGTCAATTGATTAAAAAAAAATGATCACAGATTTTTTATCTGAAATCCACTGTGATTAATCATGATTAATCCCACCTAACATTAAAATATACTTTTATATTGCAATAATTTTACATTCAATCTTCAAATTAATGTAGAAACAACATAAAGAGTGTATTTTTAATATTTGATTAATGGCATCTTTTTTGTTATGACCGAAGGCGAGTATCACTGGCCAGTACAACTGACGTATCTAGGAAATTGTTCTTTTTTTCCTAATATTTAACCATTGACTATAGCCATTCAACATTGCAGAATTAATGGAGAGCTATTAATTTTAACATTTATTAAACATTTATTAAAAATAACTTCTAATTTATTTATTTACTTCTAACTTATTACAATCTTCACATGAACCCATTATTTACTTGTTCCTTTCAGCAAGTAGGAAATATACAGAAATTGAATAAAGTTATTTAAACACTAAATTCAATTTAGAGGAATCCTTAAAGCTCCAAAAGTTAATAATTTCATCTTTTTTCTTTTGTTCTTTGGTTAATAGACATCACATCAGCTGGGTTTTTAGCTTATTTGGCTGCTATAACTTTAAGAGCTACCGCTGCTGAACGTGACGCGCTTTAATATGAAATGATACAGACTACAGCGCTTATCTAAAACATAATTTCTTTCACCATACCATCAAGAGTCAAGAGCCTTTTAAAAAAAATGGCAGTACCTGCTGCTTTATTCTCAGTCCTAATCTTTCTCATCAAAGTAGTCAGTGTTGATCAGTGTTGATGTATTGACGTATAGTTTCCATCAAGGCTAATGGAATGTGAAATTGGTCTATTGAGAATGTGCTTTCTAGTGTGTGTGTGATTGTGTGGAAGGTGTGTGTATGGCCTTCCTCTCATTATGTAGCTTCTGTTTGTCTTTCACATCTCTTAGTGTTCAAGTACCTGTGCTGGAGGATTCCAGAGGCGTGTGGTGGTGTGTCAGGATGAGAACGGCTACCCTGCCAGCAGCTGTGATGAAAGCACTCAACCCATAGAGCAACGCTCCTGTGAGTCTGGCCCCTGCCCTCAGTGGTTCTATGGCAGCTGGGGTGAGGTAAGATGCTCTAAATTTAAAGAATTTTTTTTTTTTTTTTTTATAAATTTTTTGGTTGATGCAAACCAATAGATAAGATTTAAAAAATACATATTAAGATTTTAAAAAATATATTGCTACCAATATTGTCATACCACCGAGTTTTACTCTGGTGGTATGAGGTTTGAGGTCAGTTTTGTTTCAAGAAATTAATATTGTAAAATTGTGTTCACAAAGGACACATTAAATAAAATTCATATTGTTACAAAATATACAGTTGAGGTCAGAATTTACATACACCTTGCAGAATCTGCAAAATGTTCATTATTTTACCAAAATAAGAGGAATCATACAAAATGCATGTTATTTTTTATTTAGTGCTATTTAGTTCACAAAAAACATGTTTACATTTAGTCCACAAGAGAAAATAATAGTTAGAAACTGAGCTGGGGGGTGAAAATTGTATGAATTTGAATATCAGGGTAAATTTGACTTATTTTGTCTTCTTGGAAACATGTAAGTATACTCTGTAGCTTCTGAAGAGCAGTACTAAATGAAAAAAAAAAGATATTTAGGCAAAATAAGACAAAAGTCTTCTGCACATCTTCATTTTGTTTAAAAGTTTACACTCCTGACTCTTAATGCATCGTGTTCCTTCTGAAGCATCAGTGAGCATTTGAACCTTCTGTAATAGTTGCATATGAGAGTTGTCACAGTGTAAAAAGATGGATCTCAAAGTCATACAGTAATTGAAAGAGTTCAAATACACAAAAAATGCTGAAAAACCAAAGAATTTGTAAGACCTAATGGATTTTTCTGAAGAACAGCGGACAGCTTAACCCTTAAATGCATATCTCGGGTCTTTAGCGACCTGGGACTTCATTTACTACCCTCTCATGTTTGACAAGAGCTTTCTTAGTATTCCTCAATCTAGTCACCATAAACAGAAAGTGTTAAGGGTCGCTAGAGACCTGAGGTGTGTAATAGTGTGTGTATTTTTCGTCTGCAAAAATATGTAAATATCTGATGACTAAATTAATGCAATTCACCTTTATTCCTCAAGGTGGCACGGTTTGATAGCCAATAATGACGTGATGTTTCACTCGTAATTATCGCAGGCATAAAACAAAAGAATATCATCAGCAAAAATTGGCCTGGTTTGAATGGCTTTACTGCAGAGCAATTACTCAGTATGCGATAAAATATAAATGCCACTGTCATTTGATGGTGGATGTGGTGAATAAGCTTCCAGCAATCAAAATAATGATTTTGAAGTCATTGAAAACGATAGTTTTGAGAATATGGTTGAGATTGTGAATATGAGCCAGATGCTGAATGTACTGTGGAAATGTGCTCTGACGGTGACGACGATAGTAAAATCATCTGCTCAGACTGAACCCTTCTGGTTTCAAAAGGTCACAAAATATGCTTTATTTTATTCTTCTGTAATTGTTCATAAAATATCAAGAGTTTTTTTGCTGTTGCAGAAGTTAGAGATCCATCAATGGAATATGTGAAAGACCCCAATATGTAATATTGATTGGTGAAACAGCCATGCATTAAGGGTTAACTGTTCAGGATTCATGAACAAATATCACTAAACAAAAAACAAACAAACAAACAAACAAACAAAAAATACTGTTAACTTTTGAACGGGGTAATTTTTATAAATTCAGCTATTATTTTCTCTTGTGAACTATATGTAAACATCTTCTACATTAAAATATCTTATTCAGGTCAGCACTAAATAAAAAATAACATGCATTTTGTATGATCCCTCTTATTTTGGTACAATAATTAACATTTAGCAGATTCTGCAAGGTGTATGTAAACTTTTGACCTTAACTGTATCTATTTCAAATATGTTTTGAACTTTCTATTCATCACAAAATCCTGAAAAAAAATGTATCTTGAGCAGCAAATCAGCATATTAGAATGGTTATGAAGGGTCATGTGTTTGCTTTTCAAACAAACGTACAAGGATAGGCCGAAATATCTTATTTTGTTTTTGTGAATAAAGCTTTAGAATGTCAACACTGTGACATTATGACATTTCGACATTATATATGCCCTCCAAACCATCTTTTGAAAATGTACTCTGAGGGAAATGATATCCGTTAATGAAACAAGACTTTCACTCTTTCTTTTCTCTCACCCATACTCTGTTTCTGCCTCCCTAGTGTTCGAAATCCTGCGGAGGAGGGATAAAGACCCGGTTGGTCGCTTGTCAGCGGCCCAACGGGGAGCGCTTTAACGATCTGAGCTGTGAAATTCTTGACAAACCACCCGACCGAGAACAGTGCAATATTCAGTCCTGCTCTATTAACCCTCACTGGAGCACAGACCAATGGAGCTCGGTACGCTCGTAACTATTTTAACTTTTTCCCTTCATAAGTTCTCATTCTCACACTACGCAATGTTTCTTTACACTCAAGACATGAAGAAAAACTGAAACTCAGATGGTTTGATCTTTGAGATAGCAAATAGCTGGTTTTAACATTTGCTGCTTCTTAACGAGTTTCGGTTGCACTTAAAGATCTACCAAACATGCAGTTTTATATTGTTGTAGAAATTTATTTCCTGACTGAAAAAGTGAGCATCTCTTTTGGTCGATGTGTTTTACCCATTTAAATTTCTGTGTTAGGTTTCTTTTGCAAATGCAGCTGTACTTTGGATAATTACAAATCATTGTGATGCCCTTTGTTGTGGCTTGTGTTCAAAACACAGTACAGTTGTATATAGTATTTAGAATACATGGGCAGCAACGCTTGTATTGTTCCACTACAGAGCTGAAACATCTGGCCACAGCAGTTTACTTTATTATATTGAAACTATCTCATAATTCATTTCTCATGAACATTTTTTTTCAACCATACCTCACATGAGCTAGCCATTGACCTTTTATAAATTTATGATGGTGCTTTTTCAGTACAAGGGAGACTTTATGTGAAAATCTGTGTATAGTTGCTATATTTTTGTATATTTAAGGTAACAGAAGTACATTTTTAAGTAAATCTAAAAGTTGTGACGTAATCTGAAATCAAATGTAGTTTTGTGTCATTTTATATCTGTTGATTTGTTCTGCAATTGTAACATGATGTAGTTTATTTACAAAATCAGTATTTTTTGTATAAAGCAACAAAAACATGTTCTGGTCTAGTGTGTAAAATTCCTCACTGCATTCCCTCAGACCCAGGGAAGGCCAGTCTTTTTTTTTAAAAAATTGTAAGTTTGCTTGTTGGCCAGTTACTTATGTCTACCTCATTCTTAAAGAAGAGCCCCATGTATGTCTTCCATCTACTTTTTTATATTTGTGAATAGTGATGATAATGCTAATCTATCCTAAAAACATCCATAAGCCACCAGTAATTGCTTAATTTGATCTCTAACCTCTCATGGATTATACCAGTATATACAGTTGAGGTCAAAAGTTTATTTACAGAATCTGCAAAATGTTAATTATTTTACTGAAATTAACCGTTCAAATGTTTACATACGCTTGATTCTTAATATTGTGTTGTTACCTGAATGATCCACAGCTGTGTTTTTTTGTTTTATGATAGTTGTTCACAAGCCCATTGTTTGTCCTGAACAGTTAAACTGCCCGCTGTTCTTCAAAAAATCCTTCAGGTCACACAAATTCTTTGTTTTATCAGCATTTTTGTGTATTTGTACCCTTTCCAAAAATGACTGTATGATATTGAGATCCATCTTTTCACACTGGGGACAACTGAGGGACTATTACCCAAGGTTCAGACGCTCACTGATGCTTCAGAGGGAAACACTATACATTAAGCTGGGGGGTGAAAACTTTTGGAATTTAAAGATTAGGGTAAATTTAACTTATTTTGTCTTCTGGGAAACATTTAAGTATCTTCTGTAGCTTTTGAAGGGCAGTGCTAAATGAAAAAAAATATATGACATTTATGCAAAATAAGAAAAATGTACACATCTTCATTCTGTTCAAAAGTTTACACCCCCAGCACTTAATGCTTCGAGTTTCCTTCTGGAGCATCAGTGAGCATTTGAAACTTCAGTAATATTTGCATAAGAGTCCCTCAGTTGTCCTCAGTCTGAAAAGATGGATCTCAAAATAATAAAGTCATTTTTGGAAAGCGTTCAAATACACAGAAATGCTGAAAAACCAAACTATTACTATAAAAAAAATAAATAATAATAATAAAAAAAAAATCTTGTGGATCAGTATTAGGAATCAAGTGTTTGAAGACTTTTGAACAGTCATTTTTTATAAAATGTAACTATTATTTTCTCTTGTGGACAATAAGTAAACATGTGAAATATCTTATTCAGGTCATTACTAAATAAAAAAATAACATGCATTTTGTATGATCCCTCTTATTTTGGTCAAATGATTAACATTTTGCAGATTCTGCAAGGTCAACTTTTGATTTAAAGAAACATACATTTAAACAACACAAATGGCACAAATCATCATAAAATGTCTGCTTATTAAATTATAATTTTACTTTATCTATTAATGTCCTAATAAATACACTTTTCTTGGGGTGTACTTACTTTTTTACAGCACTGTATTTATACAAATTTGTATTTTTTTTCTTTTGCCAAAGACGCCATGGTGCTAGAGTGTCTATGGTGCTATTCCCTTTATGACATGGTCTGTTAATGTAACCAGACTGAAAATGAACCAGTTTAAATCAAATGGCAGTATTGCTGAAGGTGTGCATGAACATTTCTGTATATTATTGTATGTATTTGTATTTATTTCTGCTGCCATATGTTTGTCTATATTTGTTTGAACCTGTTGAATATGATGGTCAAATTAAACAAGCTTTTCTTTTTCATTTCCTTTTTTTTATTTTTATATTGATGTGGTTTGGAATAGTAGGCAAGTTTTTGTAATGAATTAATAATACTAGTTGATTTGTGAATTAGTCTAGAAAAGAAAATGACTTTGAATGTTAACTGTCTTGTGTTATTCTAACGGTGTTCATTTTTTTTTTTAAGAGAATTTTAATTTGTCGATTAACTAAATGTTCTCAAAATGTAGGTACATTCTGTGTAACTTTTTTTGTTATCCTACTGCTTTATTTTTATTTCTTGTCTGAGTATTGAACATCTGTATGATCCATAAATGGGGTCTTTTTTTGGTGCTCACTCACCTCACCTGTAGACGAAGTCTACAACCGCTGTCTATTTCCTTTTGGACAGCAGAGGATATTAACCAGCCCTGATGGCTGTGATATGGTCACAGTCAACCCAGGGCATACATCAAAATAACAATGGCAAGGGGATGGGGGGACAAGGATGGCCTTTGATCTGTCGGAAAGTCTTTACCAGCCTTCTAATCAGAATGGACACACTTCTCAGAAAGAGTTTTATACTTGTGGGAAAAATGAACCGCAAGGGCAATGGCCCCACATAGCATGGAGACATCTGCGGCCTGGATATCTGTGTGCAGTTTGATACTTGGAAGTCCTCATGCTGGAATGTAGTGAGGCACGTGGCCAAGTACGTTGCCATGCCTGGACTGAGCATTTGTTTCAACATTTGAAAGGAAAACAAAGCAATTGGTCCAAACAGCCAAAAAAGTTGGTTTAATCTGATCAATGACCTGAAGAGTGGCAGTTACACTTATATGCTTTGATTGCATTCAGATGTAATGAATTGGAATATTTGTTTTGAACATGTTTTATTGCCATCACAAATATACAGATGTTCATTCATTTTTTGAAAAAAAAAAAAAAAAAAAAAAAAAAAATCCCATATATATATACATTTATCATTTTTATTTTAATTTTCTATTGTCAATTTGATAAAAAAATTGAAAAAGGTCACTGTGGAAATGAAAAGCAAAGCTTGTGCATTTCAGGATTGTGGGTAGTTTTTAGGACCAAGTGAATTTTTAAGTAAATGCCCCTCTATTGGAATCCTTTTAAGTGTAAAATTTGGTAATTTGCGCTCATTAAATCAGCGGTGCATTCATTTAGAAGGGTACATAAATTCTGAGCAACAGTATGGCAGCTTTCCTCACATTAACTGTGACTGAAATAAACGTCTTGCCATATGAAAACAACTTAAATGATTGATTTGGCCCCTAAATATTCACACGTCAATAATTAGATCTTTATTTATGTTTCATATCAACTAAAGAGACCTTCACACACTTATACATCTTTCACACTTGTAGCTGCATAGAATTCCTAAAGGAAAATATGTATTACTCATTCTTAGACATAAACACACACAGTAACTTTCTGAGGCAGAGTAATCAAGTTTATGATTTCTTATGAATCAATATCTAGGGCTTTGTATGAATTATTAAAGTGGATCATTTAAGCATTGGTACATGGAGGTCTTGCTTTAAAGAAAAATGTGTATTTTGTATATTATTTTGTGTGATTTTCTGTGTTATTTTGCTGCAACTTATGTATAATATGTATTCATCTGAACCAGTTGTATATATTTTGGTACTGTAAATATTTGTAAAATCAAATATATATATATATATATGTAAGAACGTTAAACCAAATGCCCAAGACTTTTTTTGTTCTGTTTTCAAAATCAATTCCATCCCTTAATATACAACTGTGACACAATGACTTGCTTGAAAAAGTATCCCCAGGAACACATTATCCAATTGGGGAGTTTGTGTTCTCTTAGTTCCTGTATTTCATGAATGCATGCTGGGAATGGACTCATTCAACTTCGGACTTGTCGCATCATATCCATCCTCCCTCTACGGGGCCCTTTGATTATCCATTTCTCTCCCATCCTGGGGTCCAGGGAAGCCTTTTTCGCTCTTTTCCCTTCATCCACTGGTGCCAGAAAATATGTCACTGTTTCTTCGGCTCAGCAAGCAGATGTAGCGACTGCCATTCATTGTAATTCAGAGACACTCTCTTTCCCGCTTTTGATACTGTAAATAATATCTGTATATCATGTATTATGTTGTCATTATCTTATACTGTAAATGTCCATATGTTTAATTCTCCACATAACATGATGGTAATAAATTTGAACATAATTACAATGATTACCACAGGATTGATCTGTTCTTGTGTTTACTTTGACATACCCATAAATTCACATAATCAGCTTCATAATGAAACATAATCACCTCAAATGACACACTAATTAGGCTTTTGTTTATCAAGCGGTTGGATTTCACTGTAGCTTTTTCCCCCCTTCTTGCAGTGCTCTGCATCCTGTGGGAGAGGATACAAGTACCGTAATGTGACTTGTGTCAGTCACTTGGGGCAGCCAATCCCAGAAGAGAACTGCCTACATCTGCCCCTCCCACAAATGCAAAAGCGTTGCAGAGGTGGGAGGTGCCCGAAGTGGAAGACAGGAAGCTGGGGAGAGGTAAAACTCATACTTTATTATATATTACACTGTGTGTGTGTGTGTGTGTGTGTGTGTGTGTGTGTGTGTGTGTGTGTGTGTGTGTGTGCATATATATGGATTAAGATGAAAAATATTTGGGTCTATAATGTTTGTGTTGTCACAGTAGAAACAGTATTGTGAAATATTTTTGTTTTATAGTTTAATATATTTTAAAATGTAATTTATTCCCGTGATGACAAAGTTTAATTTTTAGCAGCCATAATGCCAGTCATCACAAATTATTATAATATGCTGCTCTGGTGTTCAAAGAAACCTTTTTTTATAATTATTGTTGTTGATAATATATTGAAATTAATATATTCATATTAATATAATAATAAATTTTACTTCATTGTTTTTGTATATTCTGCTATTGATGGAAGCCCATTTCTGTCATTGAATAAAGAAGGTGTAAAATTGTGACTTTTTTCTTACAATTACATGATACAAATTTGCATTTCTGACTTTTTTTATCAGAATTGTGAGATATAAACTCGAAATTCCGAGAAAAACACTCTGCGAAATAAAGTCACAATTGCATTATACAAATTTGCACTTCTGACTTTTTTCTCAGTATTACATGATATAAACTTGAAATTGTGAGAAAAAAGTCAGAAGTGATAAGGTCAGAACTGTGAGTTTATATATAATATAAATTAACTCGCAATTCTGACTTTTTCCTCAGAATTGTGTGATACAAACTCACAATTCTGACTTTTTTAATCAGAATTGCAAGACATAAACTCAAAATTGCGATTAAAAAAACTCAATATTGTGGAAAACTCACAATTCTGGGAAACTCGCACTTCTGACTTTTTTCTCACAATTGCATGATATAAACTTGAAATTGTGAGAAAAAAAGTAAGAAGTGAGAAAGTCAGAATTGCAAGTTAATTAAATAAATAAATTAAATATAATTAAATAAACTCAAAATTCTGACTTTTTTCTCAGAATTGCATGATACATACTTGTAATTACGACTTTTTAAATCAGAATTGCAAGACATAATCTCAAAATTGCAAGAAAAAAAAATTTTTAGAAATAAAGTCACAATTCTGAGAAATAAAGTCAGAATTACTTTATACAAACTTGCACTTCTGACTTTTTTTCTCAGAATTGCGTGATATAAACTCGAAAATTGCAAGAAAAAACTATTGAAAATAAAGTCACAATTCTGAGAAATAAAGTCAGAATTACGATACAAATTCACACTTCAGAATTTTTTCTCAGAATTGCGTCATAAAAATTGTGAGAAAAAAGTCAGAAGTACGAGTTTCTATTACGCCAATTATGAGAAAATAGTCAGAATTGCGGGTTTATGTATAATATAAATAAGCTCACATTTCTGACTTTTTTTCAGAATTGTGAGATATAAACTGGAAAAAAAAATTAAATTGCAAGAAACTAAAAATTGCGAAAATAAAGTCATAATTCTGAGAAATAAAGTCAGAATTGTGTTATATAGACTTTTTTTTCTCCGAACTGAGTGATATAAACGCGAAATTGCGAGAAAAATCAGAAGTGAGAAAGTCACAATTGCGTGTTCATATATAATCGCAAACTTGCACTTCTGACTTTTTCGAATCAGAATTGCCAGATATAATAATTGCTGGAAAATACAAAAAAAAAAAAAAAAAAAAAAAAAAAAATACAACTTACAACTAATAAAGTCACAATTCTGAGAAATAAAGTCGCATTTCTAAAAAAAACAAATTCGGAATTGCATTATACAAACTTGCACTCGAAATTGCGAGAAAAAAAATCGTTTAAAATTTTTAAAGAAATTAAAAACTCTAAATTGCATGTTTGTATACAATGTAAATAAACGTATGAAGTTATTTAGTTAGAATTCACATTTCTGAAAAAAACATGTTTTTCCCCCTCATAACTGGGATCGCAATTGTGAGTTTATATCTCAATTCTGAGAAAAAAAGTCAGAATGCATCTATAAATATATGAGTATATGAAGAGTTCAGATGCAAAAGCCTCTAAATCCATCTGACGTCTTTCTTCAAAAAAAGCATTTTTATTAGTCTCCGATGTTTAGGTTTCTACCGGTACTTCTAATTGAGCTGAGGGTGGGATTTTAGCGAGTTTGAAGTAAAAGTATTTGATGGACGTATAATGTGTCGAGAGCATTCACTTAGTATCATTATCTCATTTTTGACTGAGATGGCTTTTAGGGGTTTTTGCATCTGAACTCTTCATAAATTAAAATTAATATGAGTAAAATTAATACTCTTAATTCATACATTAACCTTAATATTAATATATTAATGCTGAAGAAAGTTCAAACCTTGATACATTTCATTTTAGGATTCTTTAATAAAAAAAAGTTCAAAAGAACAGAAATAGAAATATATTGTAAGAATGTAAAACCTAACCTGTCACTTCTGATCAATATAACGCATTCTTGTTGGATAAAAATATTAATTTATTTATTAAAAAAAAAAAAAAAAAAAAAAAACTTTCTGAAACCAGACTTTTGATTCTAGATCATCAGCAGCATCAAAATGTAGAGATTTACATGAGCAGACTCTTTTAAATAATTAAAGAGAAGGAAAGCAGATTAATGTATTTCTATTGCACAGCATGTCCCAATTTCACAGAGTTAGAAAACTATTAAAGTCCTAATTTATTCTTTACTTTACTCATTCATTTATGCATACTTACTCATTTGCTTATTCATTTGAATGCCAGCCCACCAAAACCAAATATATATTTAAAAAGTAATTTAAAGTGTATATTTTTCTGTTTATCCAAACACAAACTTATTTAGAGAGTAAGATGTGCTCAGAGTCCACTCACTGTTAATTTATTTCCCAATGGGATACACGTAGCACTCAAAATCTCTCTTTTCTATGAAATTTACTGCCTGTTATTTCAACAACATTTCCAATCAACAACCAAACACACATGAACAAATGACCCAGCATGATCTACACACCATGACCAATATTTAAACATGTAAATGAATAGAGAGCCCAGTTCCATCTTAGGTAAATATCGTTCAATTTCACTGATATTTTGGCTAAATGTCAAACTTCATCTTCTGTGTTAACCACAAGCAGACTTGATGTTACAGTAAAATGAAATTTAAAGTAAACTGGCAGATATATTAATTGCCTATTTTTATAGAAAAGCTTCATTTCTTTCTTCATTTTGCCTGCATGTGGGTGGCATTCATGCTGTGAAAAACCCACCAAACATCACGTTTACAAAACTGTGTCTGTAAAACACAATGCATAACACAGACATTAGTTCAACTTTTACCTCATCCTTAGTTTCCCAGTGGCCCCAGCTGAAAAACATACGCTCAAAACAAATGCATACATTCAGGTACAGCAGCACTTTCTTGAGATTTAACAGAGCAGGATCGTGCAAACCCTTTCAGCATACTGGCTTTATTCTCTTCATTGTAATCCCATCCGTATCTGTCATCACATTTTGATTTATGACGTTCAGTGGAAGTAATTACTATCTGAACAAACTAAAGAGCAGCTGTGATTTGTTAAGACTTAAAGTATGTAAACAGAAAACACAAATGTAGAATTGATGAGTTCCATTAACCCACCTGTGTCGTTCTCCATAGTGTTCATCATCGTGTGGAAATGGACTGCAGCATCGTGAGGTTTCTTGTGTCAGTGGTGACGAGCGCAAGATGCAAGAGTCTAAATGTTCCCGTCTCATTCGCCCACCCTCTACCCAGCCCTGTCGGGTCACCGATTGTATCTCCTACTACAAGTGGGGCAAAGGAGACTGGAAAGAGGTGAATATGTGAGAAAGAGTGAGAATGCAGCAAGTGTGTGAAGAATGCATCTCAAACTATTATCTTCAAGATTGTAATAGAGTACAACAGTGACCTCCTACTTTTTATGTCTTCAGTTCTGGAAGTTTTTTTCTTTCTTTAAAGGGATAGTTCACCCAAAAATGAAAATTCTGTTATAATTTCATTACCCCGGTATGTTTTTTGTTCCTTTTTTTCTGTGGAACAGAAATTTCTGTCCGTAAACTGGTAACCCAAAACTGTTTACCAGCATTGGTGAACCAATATTCATTAAAAACCAACCAACATACTTCAAAATATTAAAAGAAATAAAATCTTAATTGTTTGAAATGACATGACAGAAATTTTAGGTAAACTATCACTTTTGGGGCAAATTATCCCTTTAAATTTTCTCCACGATTTCATGATCATGATAAAAGCAAAAAGAATGCACATTGCAGAACATTTGTTTGCTAGTTTTCTTGGTGCAGTTTTGTTAAACTTGGCTAGTAATTTAGACATTATTACTTTTAGATACAGTGGTTTCCACCACTGAAACAATTGAAAAAAAAAAATTCTCAGAATTGCATGATATAAATTCTAAATTGCGGGAAATAATCTCACAAATGATACATTTATATTTTAAAAAAGTCACATTTCTGAGAAAGTTGAACTTTTTTCTCAGAAAATTCAGGAAAAAAAAATTCTCAGCAATTCTGACTTTATTAAGTTATTATGTGAGAATTGTGAGATATAAACTCTTTTTTCCCCTCAGAATTGGACTGAGAAAAAAAGTCAGAATTGCAAGATATAAACTTGAGATTGTGAGAAAAAAGTCAGAATTGCAAATTTATATCCCACAATTCTGACTTTATAACTCACAATTACGGGTTTATATCTCACAATTCTGGCTATATCTTGCAATTCTGACTTTATAACCCACAATTGTACATTTATTTCCCACAATTCTGACTTTATAACTCACAATTCTGAGAAAAAGTCAGAATTGCGAGTTTGTATCACATAATCCGAATTGCAAGACATAAACTTCCTTTTATATCCTGCAATTCTAACTTTATATCTTGCAAATTCTGACTTTATAATTCACAATTCTGAGAAAAAAGTCATATAATTTATCATTTGCAATTCTGACTTGCAATTGCAGTTTTATCTTACAATATCTTACCATTTTGAGGAAAAAGTTAGAATTTTGAGTTTGTAGTGTAATTCTCAGAAAATGAAGTCTGAATTGTGAGAAAATAATCAGAATTAACATAAGACATAAACTTGCAATTGCGAGGAAAAAAAGTCTGAATTGCGAGTTTATATCCTGCAATTATGATTTATATCTTGCAATTCTGACTTTATAACTGGCAATTGGATATTTATCTCTCATAATTCTGAGAAAAGAAGTCTGAATTGTAAGTTTGATCACGTAATTCTTAAAAAAAAAAGTCAGAATTGCGGGAAAAAAGTCAAAATTGCTAGTTTATATCATACAATTCTGACTTTATAACTCACAATTGCACGGGAAAGAGTCAGAATTGTGAGTTTGTATCATGCAATTCTGACAAAAAATGAATTGTGGCTAAAAAATTAAAAATGTAAAAAAAGTAAAAAGTTTATTCAGTGGCTGAACGGGTTTCCATAGCTTTGGCTATGATAGTGTAATCCTACATGCATTTAAATCCCTTGAATTTACAGAAGTTGTATTATACAGCAATATGTGACCCTGGACCACAAAACTAGTCTTAAATAGCACAGCTATTTGTAGCAATTAGGGATGTGCACAAATAGTCGAACATTTGGTCTGTAATTATTATTCGAATAATAAAAACACTATTCGAACTTTACTGTGTTGATTTGCTGGCTGTAAATGCGGGGAATCCATGCTAATTCCTAAGCAGTTATAACTAAGTGCACTGGGTGGCGCTGTGGAGCGTTTTAACAAATTGATACTTGATCACAGAATATCATCTGCCTCGCGAAGTTTGTATTTACTTTGATCAAAATGATCTTACAAAATTTAATTACTTCTGATCAAATGAATTAGTGAAACTGATTTATTATAATATCACCACCACAATGAGAAATCACATGAAATCCAAACAGCAGTCGACTTGGGAAAGACAGGTGTCCATGTGACTGCAGGTAAGCGCAGCTGAACCCAAATGAGGCGAGATAGAGTTTATCTGATAGCGAAATGATCTTGAGACATATATAAAATTTCCTCGAGGGAGAGTGGTTTAATACAAAGCGCTAAACTGTTAGCACACATTATCTTTGTCAGCGCGTTCTTATTGTTATCAGACTGAGGAACAAACTTAACAAGATCCTGTGGATATTATTGTTCTCTCAGATTTAACATGAAAACACAATAAATATGTCCGACTCGAGTCTCGATGCACCTTCTGTACTGTAATTGGCACGGTCTGCTTGATTTTTCCGTTTGCTCTGCTTGATATTGAATGGTTTTGTTTATATAGGCCTATATATAGTTTCCACATGTATTCAACCAAAATAAAACCTTGAGATATAACGTAACATTGTTGTGTAACGGCTAATCATAAGCTTGTTCAGGAATCGTGACAAAAACTTGATAATTAAAAATAACGTCTTTCTCAATAAACCGCATTTAAATAAACAAATATTCGAATATTTTTAGGAGCCCAAATATTCAGATGCAATATTTTTGGAAAATGCCCATCCCTAGTAGCAATAGCTAACAATACATTGTATGGGTCAAAAAAGTATCCATTTTTCTTTTATGGCAAAAAATCATTAGGATATTATGTAAAGATTATGTTGCATGGAAATATTTTGTGAATGGAAAGCTTATTTGTTCAGCTTTCAGATTATGTATAAATCTTGATTTCAAAAAATGTACCCTTATGACTGGTTTTATACAGCAGTTCTTCTAATATTATAAGGGGGCCTTTGAATATTGTGTTGGACAGTTGGGGGGTCTTTGAGTCAAAACGTTTGAGAAGCACTGGTCTACAAAAAAAGACAACAAAAACTGTTCTGTAAGACTCAAATCTGGGTCATCTAGCAGCATGGAATCACAGCACTTAAAAGAAGTGTAATTAGTTGAGTGCACTGCTCTGGAGAACACCTCCACTTCTCCCCCCTTCGCAGCAGACACAGGCAGCTGGAGCCTATTAGAGTAGCTCACTTTGCCTGTCGGATGCTTGAGGGGCCAAGTTGCCTCGCACAAAGCTTGCTGCTGCTCACTGTCAAAAATGTACAGCATATGACAGAATTCCCAGAAACAGGTACCTCGATTCCTACTTCCTCTGCATTTGAAGTTAACCCTAAAGTGGAGATTCCAACCTGGGTTAGCAGTCATCATACATTATATAAACAGCTAAAGCTCAACTCTACTTTTAAGTTCACCACAATTCAGAATGTATCTCAAATTATGTAGTAAAAGAAAGGTGCACACATACAAGACCCTGAATTGTAATGTAATTTCCTTATCCTGCTTGCTAGAAATTGGTGATCACTTTTCTGGATTTCCTTGACTTTAGTGCAGCAAAACATGCGGTTCTGGGTATAAGGTTCGAGCAGTGGTGTGTTTGGATACGGGTGAAGATGAAGTGCATGAGATGTACTGCATGAACCAGAGAAAACCAGCTGATGAGGAACCTTGTAACTTGCAACCCTGTGAGTACATCTGGATTACAGGAGAATGGTCTGAGGTGAGAGAGACAAGAAATAATATTATAATATAAATTATTGAGAAATTATATTTGTAAATAATCCTGAATAACTATTGTAAAGTGTGCATCTATGATTCACCAATAGCAAAGATAGCAAAGATAATTAAGGCTGTTTTCCATTTTAGTGCTCAGTCACCTGTGGTCAGGGATATCAGAGGAGGCCGGTGTCCTGCAGTGAGGTTCATGCTGGGAATGATAATTATGAGTATAGTCTTAACTCTTCATTAGACTGCCCTGGCACCCCTCCTGAGGACATCTTGCCATGCTTTCGGCTGCCTTGTCCTGCCCCACACACTTGGAGAGTGGGTATATGGGGACCTGTGAGTTTATTAAAATAATTATTTATGATTTGAATTTGTCTTATACAATTTTCACATTTTTTAAGAATGGCCACTCAAAATCATTTTGTATAAGAAACAAGTTTTTAATTTAAAAAAAGAAATTAATAGACCGTTTTGCTAATAATAATTTCCTAACTGAATAATAAATTACTAAACATCTTTACCAAACCATAGTGCCTGTTTAAAACAGATGTTTGCACATCTGTCTCTTTTTGCATATTAGTGCTCTGCAAGCTGTGGAAGTGGTTGGGCAGAAAGACAAGTCCAGTGTATATCAGCAGAGGGTGAGGTTTCTGAAAAATGTCCCTCCTCCTCCAAACCTGAAGAACGGAAACCCTGCAGCAGCCCTTCTTGTGAGTAACAAAGACTTAGTAGCAGCAGCACAGTGAATTACAATAAATGTCCCTATAGTTTAATTTCTACCCAAATTAAAGGTTTGCCAAAAAATCTCAGGTTTTCAGATTATCATCTAGATATAGAGTTTATTTTATGTAGTGTATATATAATTAATATACAGTTATATAGTTAATGCAGTTTAGCATTCATTTTATTTGGTCGAATACAAAACAACTAAAACGTTTTGAGCTACAAAGTCTTTTAATTTTTTTGGTAACTTTAGTAACATTTATGTCAGATTTTCAATATGTAAATTTGTATTTGTATATTATCTTGCTCAGGTTTGTAAAACATAATATAATAACATAATATTAAAAAAAAAAAGAAAAGAAAGTTGTTACTATAAAACTATACTAAACTATATAAAACTTATAACTAAACTTTTCTTAAATATTTAAAACATTAATCTGTTTTACAAACCCAAGCAACATAACATTTAAATAGTCAGAACAGTTAATTAAAAAAAAAACTACAAGGAAAGTGTCCATAAACAATTCCAAAAGGCAGAGAAAATGAAGCTGCTTTTGGTATTTTATTTCTGTGGTAAGTACACATGCATAAATAAAAAATAAAAGTGTAACATTATCTATACCTTATGCTACAAGACACACACAGACTTCAAATGTCCTCTGCTCCACAGTAAATGATTGACAGATGACTGTGTGTACTTAAAACACCCTGCCACGGAAAAGATGAAACAGCGCCTTGAAATCTATGTGTGGCCAAAATTATATTGCATCTGTATTCTTAAGCACTACCATAGAAAATGAATGGAAAAAGTTAAGAGAATTTTAACCATTTTCAGCCACACAGCATGTGAGGTGAACATTGAACATTGAACACTTTGGTGGATGCCAAAATACTGAAATATGCCACAATACTGATGTAAAAAAGGTAAAAAAATGTCCATATTTTAAGTGCATGCACATTACCGTGAAGCCCAAAAGTTACAGTAATGGTGCTTGGCTGATTTTTAAAGCAAGTTTTGGAATTGGACAGCAATAAAATCACTGAATAGCCCCTGCAAATGTTGAAAAAACTTTACATCACCATAAGAAACAATTACCACATGAATAGGGCCAAAGAAACAATTCTAAAAATTTTGTTTCCGCCCGGTCTCGAACCGGGGACCTTTCGCGTGTTAGGCGAACGTGATAACCACTACACTACGGAAACACCTGCTGCTGTCCCTATCACCACCCCCCCTGTGGGGGGAAATGCAAGCTGCAAAGCAGTTTGTGAGTTCATGAAACTAAATCAAAATACACTTGTTGTTAAATTGTTGAACTATTATCTTAATTTTTAGAGGGTACTTAAAGCAAATCTAACAGGTCAAATGAGTTTTAGGTCAAAACTTCTTACGGCTTCTTTCTTAAAATATCAAGTACAACTTTGTTATGTAGGTATCTGCCAAAAGTGTCAAATTGGTGGGAAGCATGTGTAATCAAGCGGGAAGCTTCCGGTCTCTCTCTTGAAACCAACATGGAAGTGACTTAAACTGCAATTCATCGACTGGCCACTAGAGACTGGCTCCAAAAGAGAGTTAGTCCCATAGACACCCATAATGTTTACAGCCTGGTACAAAAACTGGTTTTGGTCTATATAGGTAATTCTGCCCTTCATGACATCTGAGAGGAGGGACAGCTGGTTATGAAAATGGGTGACATCACAGACACTACATCCATGTATTTTTTACAGTCTATGTGTGTGACTCAAATAATTTCAAACATTTTGAATGTCACAAAATATTGTATTTATTTACCTGCATGTCATGTGACCATTAACCAACAGCAGAGAAATGTGAGCATGTTGTTTAATTATTGAAATATAAACCTACCATTTTAGAGGGTACTACTTAAGTAAATATTTTAGGTCAAATGAGTTTATTGGTCAAAACAAATTCTCTCAGCTGCATTTTTCTTGAAATGTCTAGCAGAACAGCATTGCAATTTTCTGACCAAAAATGTAAATGCTGAAGGATCTTCCAAAATTATAAGAAGATTATGGTATCGAGGTTTCCGTAGTGTAGTGGTTATCACGTTCGCCTCACACGCGAAAGGTCCCCGGTTCGAAACCGGGCGGAAACATTGTTTTTGTATTTGGTTCTTTGGGGCAAAATGGCTACAGAAGAAGTCTTACAAAAGTGTAGAGATAATGTGTCTCTTATTACTAAGTTGGTTTGGACAGATGGTGAGTCCTTTTTGAGGCCAAAGTACTAGTCAAGGTTTATGTTGAAGGTTTATGGTAATTGTTTCTAATGGCTATTTCAACATATGCAGGGGCTAAACTGGGAGGAAACAACATGTGACTTTTTAAATGTTATTATTTTTAAATAAACACCTAGTTCAACATAGTTCTTCAAACTGGGAGTTTACCTGACAGAGTTTTAAGTTCAAGAAAGATTTTGCCATGAGAAGTTTCACCCTAAACTCATTTGACCTTAAATATTTATCTGAGATTTTATGGTAACATTTCGATATTTAACAACATGTGAATTTCACATGTTCATGTTGCTATGGTGTTAGTCAATAGTCACGGCATGCAAATTTGGGAACCACTGTATTAGCGTGCATTGCTAGTCTTGTGGTGAATAATTAATCTAGGGCTCTGGAATTTTGGTCCAGGAGGGCCACTGTCCTGCAGAGTTTAGTTCCAATCCTAATCAAACACACAGGACAGTGGCCCTCCAAGACAGTTGCCCATCCCTGAGTTAGTCCATGCAATTTAATCCACAAAAAAAATCTTTCAGACATGTGGATTCGGATGCCAGTTAAATTACCACACGTCCTTGGTGTCTGTAAAAAACAGCAGACAACTTGCCCGGGAATTTTTACAATAACATTCTGGATTCAGGCATAAAATCACAGACTAGCCTAATGTTAAAAATATAGTACATATACCTAAATATACTTATTACCATAAACCTTCAACATAAAGGATTACTATTACTTCTGTCCAAACCATCTTGTCTTCACACTTCTATAGCTATTTTGCCCCAAAGAACCAAATCTAAAAAGATATTGTTTCCGCCCGGTCTCGAACCGGGGACCTTTCGCGTGTTAGGCGAACGTGATAACCACTACACTACGGAAACACCTGCTGCTTTCGCTTTCACTGCCGTGGGTGTTTGTGTGGGAAGTGCTGGTATCGCATAGCCAGACCTTTAGACTGACGGCAGAAGGTCTGGAGGCCATATGACTGACAGGTAAAGCAACCAATCACATTTAGTTTGTGTCATGTGTAGGGGCATGGAAATGTCCAATAAGAACTGGCTCGTCACAGTGCCTTGTGTGATGTTATGGTGCAATAAGTTTTTGGGGTGACCTGTTCTGTGGGAGGATGGGTCTTTTCAGAGCATGCATCATCTAAACATTCCTCAAATATAGATTGAAATTAAATATATCAAGTGTATTTTATAATTCACATTACTAGAGAGAGAGACAGAGAGAGAGAGAGAGAGAGAGAGAGAGAGACAGACACTTTAGCATAAGCAAAAATTAGTGTTTAATAAATTGGTGTTATTATTTAATATTTGATTATTTGAATTGTTTAATATATGTGTGTGTGTATGTATATAGAAAAAAAATAAGATGAAATGTATATATGAAATTTTTAATTTTACAAATTAAAAATGCTGTTTTATACACACATTTTAAATAATACCATAAATTGTTTAAATAAATGTATTATCATTTAAATGTTATATATATATATATATATATATATATATATAAAAAGCCATCTCGGTCAAAAATGAGAATGATACTGAGTGAATGCTCTTGACACATTATACATCCATCAAATACTTTTACTTTTAGATAGATAGATAGATAGATAGATAGATATTAATTACAATATAATTATATCATATTGCACTGCATATTTTTTAACATTTTAAGTACATAGTAATAGATCAGTGATGGATCATTAACCGTTACAAACAAAGCAGCCTTAGAGCATAAGAGACTTTAGCATAAGCAAAATTTAGTGTTCAATAAATTTGTGTTACTGTTTAAAATGTATTATATTAATTGCTTAATATATGTATGTAGCTATATAAACAAATAAATATGAAATGTATATATAAAAAGTTTTAACACGTTTAACAAATTAAAAATGTTATACACGCATTTTTAATTATACCATTAAATTGCACACACATCTGTTCTATTAATGTAATATGTGTGTATATATTAATGACAATGTAATATGACATAATACTGATACCATATTTTTTTAAACGATAATATACATGCAATTTAAATAACACAATAAATGATAATGTTTATACAATATAGTAAGTCAGTATTGCTAAAGTATATCATTCAACTTACCGTCTCGTGTTGATCTCTAATGTATAAACAGCGGTCACCTGAGGTAATATCTAAGGTAAAACCACTGATCTAAATATTATACATCAGTGGGTAAAACCTGTCTGATGTTAGCTTAGACAGTAAATACTTGTTGTACAATACAAAACAAGTTTGCTGACAATTCGGTAAACGGATATCTCTCCGATCTTTAAACGGGTCTCCCCTTCTCCTCCACTCACTGCGAATGACTGACAGATTACACTACGCTTTTTAAATTCCCTGCCACGGAAAAGACGAAACAGCGCCATGAAGTCTACGTGTGGCCAAAAGTATATCGCATCCGTAGTGTTAAGCACTACCATAGAGAATGAATGGGAAAAATTAAAGGCAGTTAACAAAGGTCGCCGGTTCGAGACCAGGTGGAAACAAAGTTTTTAGAATTGCTTTTTTAGGTAAAACAAAAAAAAAAAGCACTACCATAGAGAATGAATGGGAAAAGTTAAAGGGAGTTAAGAAATGTCGCCGGTTCGAGACCAGGTGGAAACAAAGTTTTTAGAATTGCTTTTTTAGGTAAAACAAAAAAAAAAAAGCACTACCATAGAGAATGAATGGGAAAAGTTAAAGGGAGTTAAGAAATGTCGCCGGTTCGAGACCAGGCAGAAACAAAGTTTTTAGAATTGCTTTTTTAGGTAAAAAAAAACAAAACAAAACACTACCATAGAGAATGAATGGGAAAAGTTAAAGGGAGTTAAGAAAGGTCGCCGGTTCGAGACCAGGCAGAAACAAAGTTTTTAGAATTGCTTTTTTAGTAAAAAAAAAAAAAAAAAAAGCACTACCATAGAGAATGAATGGGAAAAGTTGAAGGGAGTTAAGAAAGGTCGCTGGTTCAAGACCAGGCGGAAGCAGCGGTTATAGAATTGCTTTTTTAGGTCAAAAAAAAAAAAAACTACACTAAAAAGTAGTATTATCACATATCACATTAGATTTATTAAAAATGGAAGAAAAAAAAAGAAAAAGAAAGGATTAATTGACAGGATTTCAGGGTCCAAATAGATGACATGTGCCAAACTTTTGACAGCACATAGTTGTATTAAAAAAATTAATTTTCCTCAAATTTTGCGTAGATTTGAAGGGATTTAAAAGACTAAAATCAAAATTGATGGTCTTTCCTTTGTTAGCGTGCATTGCTAGACTTGTGGTGAACAATTAATCCAGGGCTGGGGAACTTTGGTCCTGGAGAGCCACTGTCCTGCAGAGTTCAGTTCCAACCTTAATCAAGCACTAATTTAGTTCCAGTGAATTCTAAATTCTATGTGATAGCAGTAATTTTCAAGAATATTTAGGGCAGATAGGGTGTTTGGTATGCACATTGGGACACAGGGAATGTCTTCAAGATCACTAGAAAGCTACAGGCAGGTGTGTTTGATTAGGGTTAGAACTAAACTCTGCAGGACCAGAGTTGCCCAGCCCTGAATGAATCTATGCAACTTAATTCACAAAAAAAAAAAAAACTTACAGGGATGTGGATTTGGATGGCAATGAAATTACAGCACGTCCTTGGTGTCATTAAAAAAACAGCAGATAACTTGGCCAGGAATTTTTACATTGACATTCTGAATTTAGACATCAATAAAATGACAGACTAGCCCCTTCAAATGTTGAAATTACAATACAATACCATTAGAAACAATTACCATAAGTCTTCAACATAAACCACTAGTACTACTTTGCCCTGGAAAAGCACTCGCCACCTGTTCAAACCAACTTGTCTCCACACTTCTGTAGCCATTTGCCCAAAGAACCAAATTTAAAATCTTTGTTTCCGCCCGGTCTCGAACCGGGGACCTTTCGCGTGTTAGGCGAACGTGATAACCACTACACTACGGAAACACCTGCTGCTGTCACCTTCACTGCCCTGGGTGTTAGTGTGGGAAGTGCTAGTATTGCATAGTCAGACCTTCAGACTGACGGCCATATGACTGACAGTTAAAGCAACCAAACATTTTGTTTGAGTTATGTGTAGGGGCATGGAAATGTCCTAACAAGAAAAGGCTGATGTGTAAAACTCTTAGACGTATTTTAAATAGTCTGTACCGTAAACATCCCTCATCGTCACAGTTGTAAACATGACAGCTTAGGTCAAAACAAATTCTCACAGCTGCTTTTTCTCGAAATCTCTTGTAGATCTTCATTGCAGTTATCTGCCAAAGAAATAACAATTTGTGAGCAACGCTGTAATGTTGTAGGATTTTCCAAAATGACTAAAAAACGTGGACACAAGGTTTCCGTAGTGTAGTGGTTATCACGTTCGCCTCACACGCGAAAGGTCCCCGGTTCGAAACCGGGCGGAAACAATGTGGCTTTTTAAATAAACACCGAATTCAACATAGTTCTTCAAACAGTTTATCTGACAGCATTTCAAAAATAAGTTCAAGAAAGTTTTTGCCATGAGGTTTTCACCCAAAACTCATTTGACCAAAAATATTTACTTCAAGTACCTTTTGAGATTTTAAGGTAACATTTCAAAATTTAACACGTTCATGTTTCTCTAGTGTTAGTCAGTAGTTACATGACATGCAAGTATTTATATAACCCTGTTAAGTTCCTGTTAAGGAACCCTGTTAAGAGGTGTTTCCTAGTGTAGTGATTATCATTTTTATCTAACATGAGAAATTTCCATGGTTTGAGATTGAGCAGAGACAATGCTTTTAGAATCGCTTCTTTAGGGCAAAAAGTTTGCACTACAGAGGTTTGGGGAACATGTGTCTATTCTCTTACTGAATTGGTATGGTTACGTGGTGAGTCTTCTCCCAGGGCAAAGTAGTAATCTTGGTTATAATGTGCTGGTATTTTTATTCTGCGGGTCATCATTCTGGACCCTGAAACCTAGTCAAATCTAAGCACTCGCCATCTGTCCAAACCAACTTGTCTCCACACTTCTGTAGCGCTTCTTCTGTAGCCATTGGCCCCAAAGAACCAAATCTAAAAACATTGTTTCCGCCCGGTCTCGAACCGGGGACCTTTCGCGTGTTAGGCGAACGTGATAACCACTACACTACGGAAACACCTGCTGTTGGCACTTTCACTGCCCGGGGGGTTTGTGTGGGAACTGGTAGTATCGCATAGCCAGACCTTCAGACTGATGGAAGAAGGTTTGGAGGCCATATGACTGACAGGTAAAGCAACCAATCACATTTTGTTTTGTCTTGTGTCATGTGTAGGGGCGTGGAAATGCCTCTACAAGAACAGACCGGTGTATAAAACTCTTAGACATACTTTAAATAGTCTGTACCATGAACATTACATATTTCAAATACTTGGAAAAAGTCCAGCATTTAGTTGAGACTGATAAGCCCTCATTGTCACTGTTGTAAACATGTCAGCTTTCTTATTTCATGAGGGGGTTTGGCATCACGTCTCCCAAAAATCCTCTATAATTCAACCAATTGTGAGCTCATGACACTAAAGAAAAATAAAACACTTACATGAACATGGGAAAGCCACATGTTGTTCAATTGTTGAAATATTATCTTACATTTTAGAGGGTACTTCAAGCAAATGGGTATAAAAGAACATTATTGTTGGTATCCACCAAAAGTGTAAAATTGGTGAGGAAGACTTGTTTCAGATTTTCTGAAAAAGGGCATGCATGTTATGACATCAAGGTTTCCGTAGTGTAGTGGTTATCACGTTCGCCTCACACGCGAAAGGTCCCCGGTTCGAAACCGGGCGGAAACAATAGATGGCTTTTTGAAATGAGCACCTCTCTGAAAACAGTTCTTGAAACAGGGAGTTGATTTGATAGAGTTTCAGGATACAAAACAATGACCTGCACACAACATAGAAGGGAAATGGCAGTTTAAAGCTTTGCCAGCATATGTCTGTACTAAACTATTTGTCTGGCCCTGACTGGCTTTTACCAGTTTAAAGGCATTTCAAATTTGCATTTTGTTCCTAGCTGGTTTAGGAGGACCTCTTGCAAATAAAACAATTGAGATAACCACCTACACAACAGAATGGTTTCTCAATGGGGGTTTGCAAACCCCTGGGTCTTTCATGAGGGATCTGCAGGGGATTCATCTGTTAATGAAAAGCTAATCATTAATTAAATTGTGTCCAGTACACAGTGCATACTGCCTACTATTTTTTTAAAGAATAATGAGAATGAGTGTAAATTGCATTCTGGGAAACAGTATCCCATGCAGTGACTTTAGATGCATACATCAAATCATCAAAATCATCAAAGGTAATCTGGGCATTTCATGCATACAGAAAATTCATATACTATTCACAGTATACACATAGCATACTGCAATATAGTAAGAGTTATATGGTAGTATGCCATTCCGAACACAGCTTCTACACTGATTTCAGTGTACTTGTCTTGAGTTATATTTAACAGATTCTGGCAAATATAGTAGGTCATCCTGGTATTCCATGCATACAGAAAAGTTGCATACTATGCACAGAATACATACTGGATACTACAGAAATAGTAAGAGTAGTATGAAAGTATGGCATTTCAAACACAGCCCATGACTTTTACTTTGCCTAGGAAGAGGACTCACCATCTCTCCAGAGTTTTATATGTGACTCATAAACATAAACATAAACATAAAAAAGGCACATTTCTTCACATCTCTGTAATGCAACCTTTTCATCCAAAAAACTAACTTTAACTTAACGAAAAAAAAAATACATGTTTCCGCCCGGTTTCGAACCGGGGACCTTTCGCGTGTTAGGCGAACGTGATAACCACTACACTACGGAAACAACTGCTTGTATGCTGGCTCCTCCCCCTGGGGGGGTGTGGGGGAATTGCATGTGGTACGCAAGTTGATAAAAGCTAATAATTAAATAATATATAAATATAAAACGGCATTAAAATAAACACATTCAGTAACAGGTCCCTGGTTCAAGTTTAGTTGAAAACAAGGTTTTTGGAATTGCTATGCTCTTTACTCTTCAGAAAATGGCCAACGAAATCTTTCTAACGTTAACTGAAAATGACAAGTCGACATAGCTCTCTATTGTTGTTAAAATGTTTTTGCTAAGTCAGGAGCTCCTCACCTGCCAGATGTTTTTGCTGAAACCTCATCCTCTTCTGTGTGGACGCAAACATGAATTCTGTAAAAATTAAATTAGGACTCGGTCCGTGGACTATGAATTCATGTGTATTTGTCACTTCGGTGCTGTTTACAGCCATTACGGATATCAGTCGCTGTTTGCGAAGTTGCTTTGAATTTGTTGAGGAAAACTTTTGATCAGACGCCCGTACATTCTCTCTCTCATTCTCAGGCCACCCCACTAACTGTAGAGATGTACAGCTCCAGAAAGGTGTTGTCTCTGATGGTGAACAGACTTTGAACACTGATGGGAAAATGTTAAAAGTAAGATTCATTTTTAGGTCTCTTTTGAATTTCTGTTAACATGACTTTCAGCTTTCAGAAACATTTCCTAATAGAAGTTAACTTTGTTATGTGGCACAAAGAACGAATTGCTGATTTAAGAGAATTTCTGAGTTTTTAGACATAAAAAATTCCTCTTACCTTTTCTGTTCCTCAGATCTACTGTTCAGAGATGAACACTGACAGTCCTAAGGAGTATATCACCCTGATCACTGGAGAGGAAGAGAACTTTTCGGAGGTCTTCGGATACAGGTTACATTGACCCTTTTGACCTCCACTGCAAGTGTATAAATATGCATTATTGCATTATTTATATATTGCATTGAGTTATGTATTTAATACTCAAAGAAACAACATTTCTCTATGTTCTTTGTGTTGTTGTCTAGGCTGATGGACCCCACACAGTGCCCATCCAACCTAAGCAGGAGAGAAGATTGCTATTGTAGAAGAGACTACACAGCCGCTGGTCTTTCTACCTTCACAAAAGTCAGAATTGACCTCAGTAAAATGACTATTCTAAGTAAGCCTGTCTAATACATATTTAGCCAGAAATAATAAAGTCTACTAATACCTCTACTATATTATATATTATTATTATTATTATTATTATTATTATTATTATTGTACAGCAACAGACTGGAAATTTGCCTTCATCCATGAAGGCCATTTGGTTCCTTTTGCCACGGCAGGAGATTGCTATAGTGCTGCGCACTGCCCACAGGTAGGGCTTTTCACATTTTTTAAAGAAGACGTTCACTTCCAGAATAAAAAATTCCTGATAATTTACTCACTCCCATGTCTTCCAAGATGTTCATGTCTTTCTGTTTTCAATCGCAAAGAAATCAAGGTTTTTGAGGAAAACATTTCAGGATTTTTCTCCATATAGTGCACTTCAATGGGGGTCAGCAGATTGAAGGTCCAAATTGCAGCTTCAAATGGCTCTACACAATCCCAGCCGAGGCATATGAGTCTAGCGAAACAATCTGTCATCTTCTTAAATCAATAAAAATTTCTATACTTTTTAACCAAAAAAAATCCAAAATGTTTTCTTCAAAATCCTTAATTTCTTTCCAACCGAAGACAGAAAGACATGAACATTTAGGATCACATGGGGGTAAGTAAATTATCAGCAATTTTTTATTCTGAAAGTGAATTTCTCCTTTAACCCTAAAACCCTTCACCCTAACCCTAAAAAAACCCTGGGCCAAAATCCTGGGTTATCTTGGTCATATTATGTATTGCCAACTTTACTATGAAGTTGTTTATGATAGGGATAGGCATTTTCCAAAAATATTGCATTAGAATATTTGGGCTCATAAAAAAATAATATTCGAATATTTGTTTATTTAAATGAGGTTTATTGAGAAAGACCTTATTTTTAATTATCAAGTTTTTGTCACGATTTCTGAACAAGCTTATGATTAGCCGTTACACAACAATGTTGCCTTATATCTCAAGGTTTTATTTTGGTTGTACATATAAAAACAAAAGCATTCAACATCAAGCAGAGCAAGCGAAAAATCAAGCAGACCGTGCTAATTACAGTACAGAAGGTGCATATAGCCTACTCTAGACTGAGTCGGCCTATATTTATTGTGTTTTCATGTTAATTCTGAGAGAACAATAATATCCACATGATCGTGTGAACGTTTGTTCCTCAGTCTGATAACAATAAGAACGCACTGACAAAGATAACGTGTGCTAACAGTGTAGCGCTTTGTATTATACCACTTTCCCTCGAGGAAACTTTATATATGTCTCAAGATCATGTCGCTATCATTTCGATCGTCTCACTCGGATTTAGCTGCGCTTACGTGCTGTCGTGAATGCAGTGATGGACAGCTGTTTTACCTCAGTCGACTGCTGTTTGGATTTCACATGATTTCTCATTGTGGTGGTGATATTATGATAAGTCAGTTTACTAATTCGTTTGATCAGAAGTAATTACATTTTGTCAGATCATTTTGATCAAAGTTAATACAAACTTCGGGAGGCAGATGACAGCATTCTGTGATCAAATACTATCAACTTGTTAATACGCTCCACAGTGCCACCCAGTGCATTTAGTTATAACGGCTTAGGAATTATTATGTATTCCCCGCATTTACGGCCAGCAAAACAAAATATAGTAAAGTTCGAATAGTGTTTTTATTATTCTAACAATGATTACAGACCGAATATTCAAATGTTCGACTATTTGTGCACATCCCTAGTTTATGAATTAACTTTTCTCACTACAAAGGTAAGAATGAAGTGGTCTCTTCTTCATACCTACTGACACGTCCTATATTTGATTACATATGAAATGTTTCTCTTTGATGAGCTTTTTCATCCACATTTTAGTGTACAGATAGTATACGGTTTAAATTGCTACTGCTGCCACCTATTGCTAAGAGGTAAAAATGTTGTGACTGCACAAACAATGTGCTCTTTTTTTCCAGGGCCGTTTCAGGATCAACCTCTCAGGAACAGGATTCAAGGTGACAAATAGCACTAGGTGGATTTCCCAAGGGAACTATGCCACAGCTGACATACACAAGTCTCAGGTAATTCCACCACAATGTACTGACTAAAAGAACACTAACTCACAGTTTGAAATCATGCATTTATACAGTTCTTTGCAAAACATTTTCTCACAATAGTTATATAGATTCAGCATTTTGCCCATTAGATTAATTAATTTCTTTTTTTGTATAAAAACAATACTTTTAAGAACTTCAAAGAACTAATGCCCATCAGAAGAATGAAATGTTTAACATGTGCAAGGGACACATTTTGGTAGAGATTAAACAGAATCCATTTAAAGTGATCCATTATTAAAAGTCATAAGCTCTGGAGGACATGCAAAAGAGAGATATTTATCTTTAATCTTTCATTAAGTCAGTTAAGGTGTGTTTTCAAGCACATGCCTTTTCCTTTGGGGTTAAAATTTCTCTAAATGATTCTTTTAGCGTATTAGCTATATTATGAAACGCTTTAGAAAACTTTATATGTAGTTCTTTTTGTATCCACAGGATGGCAGTAGAGTTTCTGGGATATGTGGTGGTTATTGTGGAAAATGCACTCCCTCCTCCAGTTCGGGACTTCTTGTTGAAGTTTTATGATGAAAGTGGACTGGTCAGGTCTGCTGAGAAACCAGCAGAAAAGTGTATGACCTATTTATAAATATCTATTCTACTGTCAGATTTCATTTATTTTAAAGGAAAATCCAAATTTTATGTGTATTTCTCAAAATGCCATACAGTTTACTTATTAGCCATTAGGGGTGTTGGAATAACTAGTTATAGTAGTTATACATTACTGTTCAAAAGCTTATGGTTGTACGTCTCTTATACTTGCCACAGCTTCATTTATTTGATCAAAAATACAGTAAAGTTTTAAAATATACAGGTGCATTTCAAAAAAGTAGAATGTTGTGGAAAAGTTCATTTCAGTAATTCAACTCAAAATGCACACAGACTGAAGTAGTAATTTTAATTGTGATTATTTTGGCTCACATTTAACAAAAACCCACCAACCCTTATCTCAACAAATTAGAATATGATGACATGCCAATCAGCTAATCAACTCAAAACACCTGCAAAAGTTTCCTGAGCCTTCAAAATGGTCTCTCAGTTTGGTTCACTATAGGCAAAACAAACATTCATTGCCAAAGAAGCTGGCTGTTCACAGAGTGCTGTATCCAAGCATGTTAACAGAAAGTTGAGTGGAAGGAAAAAGTGTGGAAGAAAAAGATGCACAACCATGGTCATTTAACCAACTTTTGGTGCCTTTGGCAGTGTGGGCAAGTGCCAAATCCTGCTGGAAAATGAAATCAGCATCTTTAAAAAGCTGGTCAGCAGAAGGAAGCATGAAGTGCTCTAAAATTCATTGGTAAACGGGTGCAGTGACTTTGGTTTTCAAAAAAAAAAAAAAAACAACAACACCAGCAGATGACTTTGCACCCCGAATAATCACAGACTGTGGAAACTTAACACTGGACTTCAAGCAACTTGGACTGTGAGCTTCTTCACCTTTCCTCTAGACTCTAGGATCTTGGTTTCCAAATGAAAAGCAAAACTTGCTCTCATCTAAAAAGAGGACTTCGGACCACTGGGCAACAGTCCAGTTCTTCTTCTCCTTAGCCCAGGTAAGACGCCTCTGACGTTGTCTGTGGTTCAGGAGTGGCTTAACAAGAGGAATACGACAACTGTAGCCTCTCAAGGCTGCGGTTCTCTCGGTTGGTTGTGCATCTTTTTCTTCCACACTTTTTCCTTTCACTCAACTTTCTATTAACATGCTTCAATACAGCACTCTGTGAACAGCCAGCTTCTTTGGCAATGAATGTTTGTGGCTTACCCTCCTTGTGAAGGGTGTCAATGATTGTCTTCTGGACAACTGTCAGATCAACAGTCTTCCCCATGATTGTGTAGCCTAGTGAACCAATAGTGTCACCATATTATAATTTGTTGAGATCGTAAATTGATGAGTTTTTATTAAATGTGTACCAAAATCATCACAATTAAAAGAATCAAACACTTAAACTACTTCAGTCTGTGTGCATTGAATTTATTTAATACACAAGTTTCACAATTTGAGTTGAATTACTGAAATAAATGAACTTTTCCACAACATTCTTATTTATTGAGATGCACCTGTAAAACTGTTTTCTATTTTATTAAAATGTAATTTATTCTTGTAATGGTAAAAAGCTGAATTTTCAGCATCATTACTACAGTCTTCAGTCAGTGTCACATGATCCTCAGAAATCATTCTTATATGCTGATTTGGTGCTCAAGTAACGTTTTTATTATTATCAGTGTTAAAAACAGTTATGTTTTTGATGCTAATTATATGATGCTAATTATATTTGTGGAAGCCATGGTACACTAATGTGCATTTATTATTGCACAGTACAAAGTCGATGATATACAGACTTTATACGTATTCTTGAATTTTATAGATTTAGATGTGGTGTCTGGTAAAGTTTTGTATTTTTCTTGTAGAAGGAAGTAAAGCTTATCTAGCTGTCGACTCACTGGTCTAAAGAAGGCTAGAGACAAGACTTTCAAATGTATGTTCTGACAGAGCAAATAAAAAACATCTTAGTAGAAAAGTAGAGTTCAGATGAATATCTGAGAAGGGGAAAGCGAAGTCTGTCTAGTAAAAGTGAGGAATTTGTTTTTGTAGGTTGAACAGTTGGAACAATTTACAAAACTGTCACTGGGGTGGTAATACCTTTCAAAAGATACTAAGATGTACTCTTTAGGGGTAAATAAGGTAAAAATCGTTTGGCTTTTTGGTTTGTACCTTTTATTCTGAGAGTGTGGAGTTTGTCATCTTGTTCATTTCCCAAGCTGTATATTTTGAGACAGTGTTTAATAGCCTAAAGAAAAGTGAGATGGTTTAAGAAGTTTGTATTAAATGCTGTGAATGAATTTAGGTGTTCTGAATATCAAAACAACAAAATATCAGAACAAGACAGTAGCCACAAGCAGCCTAGAAGAGGTGACATCCATCAGAATTATCTCTGAAGTTCTCTGGGTGTAGTGTGATGTGATGGGCTTTTTGTCATCATTTTTCAATTCTACCTCAGCCTTTTATCTGTTTCAGAACTTACTGTGTAATTATTGTTGTAGCAAATTACATACTTATATCACTGATAACTGCACTGCCATTATATGTGTATATTTTCTTACTGTGTATTTATTGGGGTGGTACATTAAAATATATTGGCACATTTATTAATCACAAAACACAAACATGCTCAAAAGATGGGTCAAAAAACTAAGAAAATGAAATTTTATGAAAATGAAGTACTAAAAGACATTCCCAATTTGATCTTTGATAAATGGTGCTATTTGTGGTCTACTTTGTAAGTATGGGTTAGGGTTATGGTTAATAAATTTTTTGAATGAAGTACGATTATAAAATGATTACATTTATTTATTTGTGTTGTCTTGTAACATGAACCGTTAAATGCATATTGATAATCTAATAATAAAAAAGCCATTATCTAGATTATCTAATAGAGCCATTTGTTCTTAAATATGGCATAAAATGCGTCATTTTGAGCAATGCTGAATGCCTAAAGCCATTCATGTAAATGAACATGTACTGTATCATATCACTATATACCAGTTAATTTCTGGTGTGCATGTGAAGAAAGTTAGAAATTGCCAGAAAATAAAACATTTTATACAAAAGAATTTGTGTCTTGTCTTTTTCATCCTTTACAGAATATAGAGTGAACACATCTATTTTACAGTACTTTGTATTTATAGTTGTAAATACATTTTAAATAATAGTATATGCAATTTTTCCCCCTATTTCAATTTGTTTTCTTATACTTTTCTATCTAATATTTTTACATATATTTGTGTTACTGTAACATATTACATTTCAGTTGAGCTGCTTGACTGTGCAGGTTATGATATGAGTTGTTTGTGAAATTATGTATAACAGAATTATTTAATGCAATAAATTTGTCTTGATAAAGTTTTTGTTGTTCAGTTAAAATGTACATGTACATACAAATATGATGTTGTGATGTTAAATGATGTTAATATGATGTCTCATTGATTAATACAGCCAGATGAACAAAAATGTATTAAATATTTGTCACCCTTGACAACAAAACCAGCCAAATATTGTTCTTTTATGCCAAAAATCATTAGGATATTAAGTAAAGATCATGTTCCATTAAGACATTTTGTAATTTTCCTACTGAAAATATAGCACAACTTTTGATATGAATTGCTAAGAACTTCACTTGGACAACTTTAAAGGCGATTTTCTAATATTTTTTGGTTTTTTTTTTTGCATCCTCAGATTCCAGATTATCAATTAGTTGTATCTCTGCCAAATATTGTCCTATCCTAACAAACCATACATCAGTGGAAATCGTAGTAATTTTGCTTCCAGTTGTATAAAGGCATTTAAAAAAAAAATAGCCTTGATTGGTTTTGTGGTCCAGGGTCACATTTGTCAGTGAGATGCGCCTTCTTTAAGCAAAATATGAATATCTGTTTTCTCAATTGTAATTTCTATTCATTTTTGGGTAAAATATCACTGTGCCTTGTTTTTTGAGATTCGCCCATTTTTGTAGTCACATGGTTATTTAGGTTTCTTTGCTCAGTGATGTGTCCAAACATTCTTGTGTATCATTTTTATAATCTTTTATTGGTTATTTAGTCTGAAGGGTTTAAAACTCTTTTGTGTGGCCTCTTTTTGTATATTTAAGGCTTTGAAAGATTCTGTTATACAGGTGAAGCACCCAGAACTCAGTTAAAAGAGGTAATGTTTACTGTCACCATGACAACACACAGGCTTATTACACAACTTCCACTAAACACCTGCAGGAGTCATTGCTGACACTCTGGTGGATTCAGTGCCAATGAACCTCCTCAATGGTGAGCATCTTTGACAAAGACTGTCTTTGATTAAAACTTATGTGCTTGTTAAAATACCCGAATTCTTATCAGTGAAATAGGGATCAGTAAATACTTGATAAATATTAGTAATAAAGTACAAGCTATCTTGTTTCTTCAGACTCTGTGTATTAAGATCGGCCAGAGAGGATTATAGGACTCAAAACTCGTATTCTTTCACAAGCTTTCATTATTTACTTTAGGTTAGAGGTTGACTACATTAAAAGCTGGAGTGAGGTATTTACAGCTCGTTTTAGTCTTTCCTGTCAGTTTTGTACAACATTCACTGCACTCCTACACAGAAATACTGAGCTTGATCTTTGAGCACCACTTAAATACTGAAAACCAAGACCTTCTCACATAGTGTCTCTATGTAAGGGTCCTTTTCATACTGCTTTGTTGATCTTGAATCTTACCGAATAACAAGAACAAAAATGTGATGACTTTTTTTTTCATGTTAAAAAGGATTTCAATTTGATGTTTTTTATTAGTTCATGCATTACTTGGGAATCAAATTAATCACTAGCTGTTGGTAGCACTATGTCAAATCCTAAACATAAAACATCCTTATTAAGTTTAAGGTCTGACCAATTAGTACAGCCAAAAACAAAATAATTTGGCCAATAATTGATCATTTTCAGCAGCAATAATCTAATATTCTAAGCTACATTTGCGAGTTTCGTTAAGTGACATTGTTGCATGTCGTCAAAACACTCCATATCATCACCTATTGCCACCCCAATTTAATTTAAATTTTTTATTTAAAAGGTAAATACGTTACCATATATCAAATTAAACAATTCTTCACATACATAGTCTACAGAGTCTCAAAACTTCCCTTTGAAACAATACACCGTCGATTCTCTGGTTTATATAAGTGCAATCAGAGAAAATGTCTCACACATTTACTCAGGAATGTACCTGACATTTACTGGGTTAGATAGAAAACCGCTGGCGTGTCCGGAAATGCAGTAATTTCATTCACAAGCTAGCAACAAAATTGATGGGACGGACTGAAAGAGCCGAGAGAGAGCGCGGGGCGATGAGCATTTCTGCCAAAGCTCTCTAATGTTGACTCGGTGACCCGTTTCACCACTCTTTGAGATTCAATTCCTCGCGCTGTCATGTTTGCTCGAAACCTTAAGAAGAGAAACTCCAGCTGGTCGGTGAGTAAAGTGGTACGGGGTGTTTACATTTTAACGACTTGCATTTTTACGCACTGTTACTTCAGGCGCATCAGTAAGATATTCAAGTCAGGGGCTCTTTGTTGTGAGTTATCTGGACGGAAATGAAAAAGCTAGATGTGATGAAATACGCGGATTGCTCGGAGTTATGAACAACAAATACTCATGCTACATGAGACGAGACAGGTTTGATACCTCAGCCTGAACGCGTGTTATCAGATTGGTGTTTGCTGTTGCAAAACAATCGGATGTTGTATAGCCTTTTTATTATTGTCAGATTAACAAATTAATCTTTATTGAGTAGGACATCAATGTTATGATGCGGGTTTTTTTTACTTTAATTTGATGTCTTTTCTGAAAAATACTAAAGTTACTATTTTATTCTTGGTCACAGTTGTAAGCTGTGGGAAAGGACGTACTCAGTAAGAGTCAACAGCAAGGTGCAAATAACAAAATAATATAATGTAATATTTTTAGGCAGTTATTTAGAAATAAAAGTTGCTATATGCTTTAAAATCTACAATTTTATCTTTTGAATCGACCATTGAAAATGAAACAGTGAACCACTGACATGTTTACATTCATTGTGATCATTCAAATAGTAATTACATTATGTGTCAAATATGGTAGTTTCCCTGATAGCACATGTACATACCGGAGACATCTATGTGACGTCTGCATTTACATCTGCAAGCCGTATTTTGTAGAGTGTTTGCTCATTTGCAATGTGTCTATAGGATGTATCCTATCAGATGTCAAATAGACATCTATTAGATGTCTTTAAGATGTTTATTGTTTATAATGTATGTAAAACTGACATCTTACAGACGTCTGTCAGATGTTTGTACACAACAGATGCTTTCCAGATCAAGTGATCTTTAACAGATTATCTTGCAGACGTACGTGTGCTGTCTGTATTATTACACATTTAACATGTTTCTTTTAGTGGAACTTTGAACTAGATACCATAATCAGAGGGATGAAATTAAAGTAAACAGCTTTTGTCATGTGACTGTTTAAAACTGCTTTGTAAAATGTTATTAAGACATGAATGAACTCAAATGTCAGTTTTAATCACTGGTGGAATTAAAGGAGAAGTTCATTTCCAGAAAAAGAAAAATAATAAAATCCTGATCATTTACTCACCTCTATGACATCTTAGATGTTCCTGTCCTTATTTTTTCAGTCGCAAAGAAATTATGTTTTTTGAGGAAACCATTCTAGGATTTTTCTCCATAAACTCTAGACTTCTATGGTGGCAAATGGGTTGAAGTTCCAAATTGCAGTTTCTGTGCAGCTTCTAAGGGCTCTACAGAATCCCAGCCAAGGAAAAAGAGTCTTATCTAAAGTAACAATCTGTAATTTTCATTAAAATATTTATATATATTTATATACATTTTAACAAATCCTCGTCTTGCACTAGCTCTGTGATTCTAGCTCTTCGCACATTGCATAATCATGTTGGAAAGGTCATGCACAGTTAGTTCTTCGTCTGCGTACTAAAAAAAACATTCAACATTGCTGTTTTACCTTTTTTTGTAAAGGGCATTTGACTTTCTTTGCTTGTTCAGTTTGTAAAACACTGGGTCTGTTCTGCCTATGTCACGTGTGACCTTTCCAACATCTTTACATAATGCTTGAGGTCAGGCTGGTTCAAGATGAGCATTTGTGGTTCAGAAGTATATACATTTTTTTATTGTTTTAAAAAATAGGCGATCGTTTTGCTACATTTTGAAGTTCTTTATGCCGTATGCATTTATGCATTTATATAGTACTGCCTTTTCCACAAAGTACTGCATAACTAAAGTTTTTATGACAAATAACTCTTGGCTCTCTACTCAACCTCTGTAGCCCACTGTGCTTGATGATCTAGAAAGAGGACAGCCTTGTACTGCATGTGGAGAGCAGTGTCCTGGCTTCATTCTGCATAAATGGAGGTAAGACCCCCAGCTTGCTAGTATTAAACATGCTTTTTCTTAATTTACTGCATGTTCAGGCATTTGGTGGAGTGTGAGATGTTATTTGACTTCATCCTGCTAGTCAGCTTCTGGCGCAAAAGAATCCACATCATGTTTTTTAAAGTTAAGGTTGGCGTTTGGTGCCTTATACGGTCAGCACTGGATGGCATCAGCATTTCTAAGCTCTTGGAATGTTCAGTGGAAATTTAGTGGTTCTTTGCCTTTAGATAGAGTCACCATAGGAGGATTCAATAGAATCTGAATAGAGCTGACAGTGCGTGTCTGAGCCAGCTGGCAATTTGCAGGACCTGTATGTGCAAAGATAACAGTATACACTAAGCTAGCTATTCATGCTTTCCAGGACATTCAGGTTTCGTTTTTTGCTTGGGTGAGACCAAAAGCCAGCATTTTGTTTCTGGCTCAGAAGTGAGTTGAACTGCTGAATCAGTCTGTGAAGCATAATAAGAATTGCTGAGATAAAAAAATGTATAGTACGAATATGAAAAGAAGTCAAGAAGAGTATTCAAGATCCAAAGAATCAGATTAACTCAAAGAACATTTTTCATATTTGCTTTATAAAGAAGGCAATGGAGGTTTTAGGAGCTTCAGTAGAGAGAGGAGTTGCTGGGACGGTGGGTAAGAAGAACTCCTCATCTGCCTGTTCTCCATTGCTGTAAACTATTACGGGGCAACAGTCAGCTCTGGAATGTGCCCTTAATTGCCTGTCTTTTGCAGTGCTACAAAATTTTAAACATGCATTCATGTCAGGCACACTGTCTAGTTAGAAGTTCAAGTTAATTTAAGAATTTTCAAACTGGATTCTTGGGAGTCTGTGGGGAAAATATATAGATGCATCATTTGTTGGAAAATGAATAGTATAAATCATAAAAAATTAAATGGATGGCAGCAGTAGGAATGAAGATTCTGGTCTTTTCCTTTTCAAGTACAGTTGAAGTCAAAAGTTTACATACACCTTGCAGAATCTGCAATTGTCAATTATTTTAGGGATTCTTTTTATTTAGTACTGACCTGCGTAAGATATTTCACGTAAGACATTTACATATAGTCCACAAGAGAAAATAATAGTTGAATTTATAAAAATGACCTTGTTCAAAAGTTTACATGCACTGATTGTTAATACTGTGTTGTTACCTAAATGATTCATAGCTCTTTTTTTGTGATAGTTGTTCATGAGTCCCTTGTTTGTCCTAAACAGTTAAACCTTCAGTTCCCACAAATTCAGTTTTTTTTCTGCATTTTTAGGTATTTGGACCCTTTCCAACAATGACTTTATAATTTTGAGATCCATCTTTTCACACTGAGGACAACTGAGGGACTCATATGCAACTATTACAGAAAATTCAAATGCTCACTGATGCTTCAGAAGAGTTAGGAGCCAGGGATGTAAACATTTGAACAGAATGAAGAAACATTTTTCTTATTTTGCGTAAATATAATATTTTTTTCATGTAGCACTGCCCTTCAGAAACCACAGAAAATACTTTCATGTTTCGCAGAAGACAAAATAAGTGAAATTTACCCTGTTTTTCAAATTCAAAAAGTTTACACCCCTGGCTCTTATTGCACCTTTCCTTCTGAAGCATCAGTAAGCGTTTGAACTTTCTGTAATAGTTGCATATGAGTGCCTCAGTTGTCCTCAGTGTAAAAAAATGGATCTTATAATCATAAAAATCATTTCAGACACAAAAAATGCTGAAAAACAAATAATTTTCTTTTCTGAAGAACAGCAGGCAGTTTAATTGTTCAGGACAAACAAGGGACTCATGAACTATCACTAAACAAAAAAACAAACTCATTCAGGTAACAACACAGTATATGTAAATGTCTTTTATGTAAGAAATCTTATTCAGGTCATTACTAATTAAAAAAATAGCATGCATTTTGTATGATTCCTCTTGTTTTGGTAAAATAATTAATGTTTAGCAGATTCTGCAAGGGGTATGTAAACTTTTGATTTCAACTGTCGATAGGACCTTTTGTATGTCTACCTAAAAATAGCTGTCCAGTGGCATCACCAAGACGGACACCAAAATGAACTGACGTTACATAAAGGGACTTTGCTTAAAAGCAGTGGGGTAGAGCAGGGGTCTTATGAATTGGTGAAAATGAAAAGGCCATGCATCAAGTCACATTTCAACACTTTTAACATCTGCAATGCCTAAAAAGTCCTTAAATATTCATACATCTCTAAATATTAATGAGAAATATCTACTGGAGCTGGAGTCTCTCTTCCCTGCTTCTTCACCATTATATAAAACCAAACGGGATATCCTGGGGTATGAACAGTATTGTCTATGCAAGTATTTATGTATTAGTAACTCTTGTAATCAAGAGAACTACTAGAGTACTTTAACCCCTAGACAGATTTTGCAGTTTGTTACTGGCTTAATCTGGTGGCAATTTGCAGTTTATTTTTTTAAACAAAGATCACTTTTGAGTAAGAAGTAGACTGGATTTGCCAAGTTTAGCAGGCTAGTAGCATTAAATCTTTGAATGCTCAGGGATTTTAGTAGCAAGCTAACTATTCATGTCTTTTATTGTGATTAGGTCTGGGTATTGATTCAGATGTCTCGATTCTATTCGATTTCGATTCTCAAGCTCTCGATTCGATTTGATTCTCGATTTTATTATTATTATTACATTGTGAATATAGTTTTAATACAAATGCTATTGATATTTCTAAAAAAAAAAATGAACAGTTAACATCTGTTTACAAATGGTGAATTAATAAAAATAAATTAAGAGCCACAGGCCTGTATTTTAAACCTATTCTTTTTTTTTTTTTTTTTTTTTTTTTTTTTTTGCATAGGGTTCTTGTTTAAACAATACATAATGTACAAAAATGTACATCTTAATTTTTCTGGTAATCAGATGAAGACATAAAACATTAATTTAATTTATCCTGATCTGAAATGAAAATTAAACCCTTTTATTTTTGGGGCAAACAAAGTGCTGAACAACAAGGTTGACTGCAAATATTAAAAAGAAAACTAATGTAAAATTACTCATTTAAAAATAAAGATTTATTAATATTCAGTAATATTCAGTAGTAGTAGTGTCATTGTTGTTACATTAAGTCTTAAGACTGCCAAATAGTATATTTTGTAGTATTAAAAAGTTTTTGTTTTTTTTTACGTTAAACTAAACTTTTATTTTGACGGGTTGCTGTGAAGAACTTGCTGCTGTTGTGTAGGCCTATATGATATGACGGTAGTTTACGAAGTGACTCTTAGCTGGAGATGATATTGTGTGTTCATATCATCGTATAGAGAGACGGCAGAAGCTGAAAACACCGCGAACGTTGTCGGCGGTTTAGTATGTGCAGTAAACAAAGTGCGTCACGTCGTCCGTCATTCATTCATAAATTCATTGTAAATCAATGTAAATAAGAGGGTGACATCTAGTGGAGAAGACCAATGATAAGATTCACATTTGCTGAAATAAATATCGGAGAAGATCGATTCGCGGCTTTTAAGAATCGATATAGAATCGACGTCATTCAAAAACCGATGAATCGACAAATCTGTTTTTTTGCCCAGCCCTAACTGTGATAAAATCAAATTAAAATTAACTCACTTCTAAATGCCATGGTTGGTCTCTTTTCATGTTGTTGAGGTTTTGTGAACCAGACATTATTCCTATAGTCAGAAGACTATGTGAAAGTTGTACTACATAACTCAAATTAAATTAATATTTTTTCCCCCTTGAAAGTAACTTAATAATGTTTTTGTTTGGCCAAGCTGCAGTCCATCAGGTTGTATTGGGCATGCTCTGTAGAAGGAACCAAGATGGCAGCATGTGTAACACGATGAGCTGAATAATTTATGAGTGCCGTTGGCTTGATTGATTTCTTTGTGTAATGAGTCTCATTACTGCCTCTATTAGCGTCAGTGCTTTGAGTATTTGCTATCTGATCAGCCAGCTTATATGACCCACTTACTCAGGTTGGCATGTAGCTCTAGGTTGTAGATGCTCATTCATGATGATTAAAGACCTGTTTTAGTTGTCAGTTGTTTTTGTTCTTACACCAACTATTCTATATACAGAAAAGTATTATATTATATCACATATTTTATTATTACATTAATTCTTTATCTGTTTTGTTTTGTTTCTACAGGTCCTTCTCAAAAAATTAGCATATTGTGATAAAGTTCATTATTTTCTGTAATGTACTGATAAACATTAGACTTTCATATATTTTAGATTCATTACACACAACTCGAAGTAGTTCAAGCCTTTTATTGTTTTAATATTGATGATTTTGGCATACAGCTCATGAAAACCCAAAATTCCTATCTCAAAAAATTAGCATATTTCATCCGACCAATAAAAGAAAAGTGTTTTTAATACAAAAAAAGTCAACCTTCAAATAATTATGTTCAGTTATGCACTCAATACTTGGTCGGGAATCCTTTTGCAGAAATGACTGCTTCAATGCGGCGTGGCATGGAGGCAATCAGCCTGTGGCACTGCTGAGGTGTTATGGAGGCCCAGGATGCTTCGATAGCGGCCTTAAGCTCATCCAGAGTGTTGGGTCTTGCGTCTCTCAACTTTCTCTTCACAATATCCCACAGATTCTCTATGGGGTTCAGGTCAGGAGAGTTGGCAGGCCAATTGAGCACAGTAATACCATGGTCAGTAAACCATTTACCAGTGGTTTTGGCACTGTGAGCAGGTGCCAGGTCGTGCTGAAAAATGAAATCTTCATCTCCATAAAGCTTTTCAGCAGATGGAAGCATGAAGTGCTCCAAAATCTCCTGATAGCTAGCTGCATTGACCCTGCCCTTGATAAAACACAGTGGACCAACACCAGCAGCTGACATGGCACCCCAGACCATCACTGACTGTGGGTACTTGACACTGGACTTCAGGCATTTTGGCATTTCCCTCTCCCCAGTCTTCCTCCAGACTCTGGCACCTTGATTTCCGAATGACATGCAAAATTTGCTTTCATCCGAAAAAAGTACTTTGGACCACCGAGCAACAGTCCAGTGCTGCTTCTCTGTAGCCCAGGTCAGGCGCTTCTGCCGCTGTTTCTGGTTCAAAAGTGGCTTGACCTGGGGAATGCGGCACCTGTAGCCCATTTCCTGCACACGCCTGTACACGGTGGCTCTGGATGTTTCTACTCCAGACTCAGTCCGCTGCTTCCGCAGGTCCCCCAAGGTCTGAAATCGGTCCTTCTCCACAATCTTCCTCAGGGTCCGGTCACCTCTTCTCGTTGTGCAGCGTTTTCTGCCACACTTTTTCCTTCCCACAGACCTCTTGCTTGAGGGTGTCAATGATGGCCTTCTGGACAGCAGTCAGGTCGGCAGTCTTACCCATGATTGCGGTTTTGAGTAATGAACCAGGCTGGGAGTTTTTAAAAGCCTCAGGAATCTTTTGCAGGTGTTTAGAGTTAATTAGTTGATTCAGATGATTAGGTTAATAGCTCGTTTAGAGAACCTTTTCATGATATGCTAATTTTTTGAGATAGGAATTTTGGGTTTTCATGAGCTGTATGCCAAAATCATCAATATTAAAACAATAAAAGGCTTGAACTACTTCGAGTTGTGTGTAATGAATCTAAAATATATGAAAGTCTAATGTTTATCAGTACATTACAGAAAATAATGAACTTTATCACAATATGCTAATTTTTTGAGAAGGACCTGTATATCTATTTGTTATTTTGTGCAAATGGTGAAATATGAAGATTGTCAGTCCACTGGTAATATTTTTTTTCATTAGAGTGCATTTAAAAGATTTGTTAATTAAAGTGTTTAAAATACAAGCACTTAAAAGCTGAACTTGAACTGTGAGACTGTTCATAATTAAATATTTATATACAGTCGTTTAGTGTAGTCAAGGTTCAGTATGTGTAAATGTTTTTTTTTTTTTTTTTTTTTTTTCCATTTAAAATGATTATTAGAGAGCCAGCAAAACTGATTGAAACTATTTCATCCTTCATGGTGACTTCTGTAGCACACATAATGACACTTAATTATGGAAGCCGTTTCCACCACTAAATAAAAAATAAAAAAGGTTTTGCAACTTTTATCTTAAAATTCTTACTTTTTTTTTCTCAGAATTGCGTGATACAAACTCTCGATTCTGACTTTTTTTCTCAGAATTGTGAGATATAATCTCGCAATTGTGAGTTAAAGGCCCGGTTTCATAGACAGGGCTTAGCCTAAACCAGGATTAGGCCATAGTTCAATTAAGACATTTAAGTAATTTTTATAAATGTGCCTTAGAAAAAAACATTGCTGGTTTGCATCTAGAGACAAAACAAAGGCACTGATATATTTTAGGATCAATCACTGCATGTTTCTTTCAGCTGAAACAGGTCAGACTTACATTTTAGCCATGTCTGTGAAACTGGGGGTAAAGTCTGAATTGCATAATATAAACTCAGAATTGCAAAATTGTTTTTATGTTTTGTTTCTTGATATAAACTCACAACTTGTTTTTTGTAAAAATGTGAGATACAAACTCGCAATACAAACTCAGTATTCACACAATTCTGAGAGAAAAAAAGAATTGGCAGACACAACTGACTTTATTTCTGACAATTGTGAGCTTTTATCACAATTCTAAGAAAAAAGTCAGAATTGTGAGGTACAAACTCACAATACAAACTCAGTTTTTATCTTGCGATTCAGACTTTTTTTCATGCAATTCTGACATTTTTTTTTCTCGCAATTCTGACTTTTTTCTTAGAATTGTGAGATATAAACTCACAATTGTGAGAAATAAAGTCAGTTTGTGTCTGCCAATTCTAACTTTTTTCTCACAGTTCTGACTTTTTCCTCAGATTTGAGAGATAAAAACTCACAATTCTGACTTTATTTGTTGCAATTGTAATTTATATCTCACAGTTCTAAAAAAAAAGTCAGAACTGCACTATATATATATATATATATATATATATATATATATTTGCAATTCTTTTTTTCTCACAGTTTTTTCAGACTTTCTCAGAATTGTGAGATATAAACTCAGAATTGTGAGATATAAAGTCAGTTTGTGTCTGCCAATTCTAACTTTTTTCTCACAGTTCTGACTTTTTCCTCAGATTTGAGAGATAAAAACTCACAATTCTGACTTTATTTGTTGCAAATGTAATTTATATCTCACAGTTCTAAAAAAAAAAGTCAGAACTGCACTAATATATAATATATATATATATATATATATATATATTTGCAATTCTTTTTTTCTCACAGTTTTTTCAGACTTTCTCAGAATTGTGAGATATAAACTCACAATTGTGAGTTAAAGTCACAGTTGCAAGATTTAAACTCACATTTTGGACTTTTGGCTGTTTGTATCTTGCAGTTCTAACTTTTTGTTCACAATTCTATATTTTTTTTCTCAGAATTGTGATATATAAACTTGCAATTGAAAGTTAAAGTCACAACTGCAAGATGTAAACTGACAATTTGTTTATATCTCACAATTCTGACTTAACTCGCAATTGCGTGTTAAAAAGTCAGAATAAAAGTCAGAATAATTTCAATAAAATGTTGCTTCTACAATAAAATTATCTTGTTTGAAGTATATGTAAATATGAAAAGCAAGACAAAATACTGATTAAAGTTATTTTTGCAGTGTAAAAAATGTCTGTAAAGTCAATTGTCGCTGCCAAGAGAGCCACTGGACTCTGTCCTCCCAGTAACCTGCTTCAATCTGCATAACAGTGTCTTTCAGTGTGTTAACAAGCGGCCCAGCCAAACTAATCCATCAGGGCAGTCTGGCACATTGAATGGGCCTTTAAAGTGGAGTCTCCTTTTCAGCCAGTCAGGAGGAGGAGAAAAAGAGAGGGAAACCCTGCTCCTCAGATATATACAAAGAGGGCAAGAGAGCATAACAACTGGGCCTTTTCTAGATTAGCATGGTCCTACAGAGCTGCTAAAAAACATTCACCTCTAATGGAATGAAGTCACTATACCCACTCCCAGTGTGCTTTGAAGTGCTAACCAGATGAGTTTTATGTTGCCTGCTAACGCTTAGTTCGCTCATCAACTAAATGAGCTGGGGTTTTGTTGCTTATGTGGCCATTTGAGGTTATTTTGACCAAAGATTGATATTTTTGGGCCTGTGTAAATAGATGGGCTACACTATAGCCATCAAATGAGTCACAGGTTGACCATTCAGATTCAGACACTGCTTTTACTCGGGGGGTTGGGACGACTGCGCGTGTATGTGGTTGTCTTTGATTGGGTGTAATGATAGTGTTGTTTATTTGCCATTGTGGTCACGGAAACGGTGGGGTGGGTCACATGCATGCAGAGGCCCACTGGATACACAAATCACAGCTCAATGCTGGTAAAAGTTACAGTGGGTATCAAAAACCAAGATGCATTTAGGTTAATCTCTAACTTGCAGCTTAACTATTTTATACGGGTTTGGATCACTTTACCTTTTTAGAAAAAAAAATAGTTGAAAATAGTTAAATAGTTGCTTCTTCATTATTTCTTACATTTAGTACACCAAATTTATGTTCACTATGACCACAGCACACACATAACGCTTCATGCCAGTAACTGCTGCTTTGTTGTTGCACAATTGCCTTTTAAAAGTAGACTTAGGCTAGACAAAATTGACGTAAGAGGCTATGTCTCAACATCAGTGACAGTGCCTGTTTATGGAGAGCTTCTCTGGCATGAGGAGTTTCGTATCAAGAGGTTTCCTTTTGTAAAGATGCATTTGAACATTCATTTGTGTCACAGAAAGAAAAGAACATCTCTAGGGTTTGGTTTTATCGCACCTTCATATTTTACACCTAGCAGATGCTCAATAGAGCTGGAGTGGGTGTAATTGGAGAATGTTTTTATCCCTTTGTCTCTGAAGCTGTAGAGCTAATGATTACAGAGAAGTGTGTATGTGTGCCAGCTTTTGGGTACTCCATCTTTACCATAGTGAGCTTGGTTTTCACTACCCTATTATAATGTGTGTCAAGAAAAAAAAAAAGAGAGCACATGATGACAGGATGGGGCCTATTACTGGTTTCACATTGCCTTCGATTCACTCTTTTTCTGACAGATCATGCTTTGTTGTAGTTATGTCATCATATGGACCTTTTGTTAACAAAATTGTTTTGTTTTTTTTAATTTGTCCTATCTTACAAAGAGTCTCCTGATGCTGTTCAGTTCTCAACACAATGAGGCGTAGTTGCGTGTTATGCAAGAAACTCAAATGCCATTGAGCTTGAAGACAGTGATTAGTCATTATTAAGCTTTTTTTATTCATATTTTGTAATCTGAGAGAGATTACAAAAGTTCAACCAATTGAAAATACACAGTATTGATAAGATAAAGTGACTCATTATCCTTTTTAGTCTCATTAACTCTTTTAGTCTATACTACATGCATCATTCAGACTTGGTCTCTCAGCACTGGTGGCCCAGTGATCTCTTGTTTGCCCTCATCATTGAAGGGCATATCCCAGTCCCAGTCAACATTGTGCTGTAATAGAGAACAGCTGGATTCCTTTCCATCAACATTATGTAGATTATTCCTTTCATGCTTTTTTTTAGTTCACGGTCAACGTGCCACACCACAGTCTGGATCTGACAACAGTCCTTGTCACGTCAAGAGGCCTGTGACTAGGGTCTTGTTTACACCTGGTTTTAACATGTCTCAAATGTGTCTTCTGTGACCAGTGGTAATCATATTTCATTAAGGGTCTTACAACTGACTGTCTGATTGACTTATTACTTTAGTGTGTTACTACATTTTGATAAAGTGCAAAACAGTAATAAAAAGATAAAATAAAATGGGTGGATAGGTTGAATAGGCAGATGGAAAGATAGATGCATAGATAAACAGGCAGATCAAGGGAAAAATGGATAGACAGACTGAAAGATAAATATTCAGATGGATAGATGGACAGATGGATGCATGGATAGATACACGGATAGATAGACAAATGGATGGATGGACAGATGGATAGATGGATACACTGATGGATAGACAGACGGATAGATGGATGGATGGATGAATACACTGATGGATAGACAGATGGATGGATGGATGGATTGATAGATACACGAATAGATAGACAAACGGATGGATGGATGGATACACTGATGGATAGACAGATGGATGGATGGATGGATGGATGGATGGATACACTGATGGATAGACAGACGGATGGATAGATAAATGGATGGATAGACAGACGGATGGATGGGTGGATGGATAGACAGACACATGGATAAATGGATAGACAGAAGGATGGATGATGTATAGACAGACACATGGATGGATGGATGGATAGATAATGGATGGATAGATGGATGGATGAACAGATGGATGGATAGACAGACGCATGGATGGATGGATAGACAGATGGATGAATAGACAAACGGATGAATGGCTGGATGGATGGATGGATGGATGGATGGATAGACAGATACATGGATGGGTGGATGGATAGATAAATGGATGGATAGATATATGGAAGGATTGATAGACGGATAGACAGACACATGGATGGATAGAGAGATGGATGGACAGACGGATGGATGGATGGATGGATGGATGGACAGACACATAGATGGATGATAGAGAGATGGATGGATGATGGATAGACAAATGAATGAATTTATAGATGAGTAGATGCATGGATGGATGATAGACAGATGGATGAATAGACAAACGGATGGATGGATGGATGGATGGATTGATAGACAGATGCATGGATGGATGGAAAGATGGATGGATGGATAGACAGACACATGGATGGATAGAGAGATGGATGGATGATGGATAGACAGACAAATGAATGGATGAATACACAAATGGATGGATGGATGGATGGAAGGATGGATGGATGGATAGACAGACACATAGATGGATGGATAGAGAGATGGATGGATGATGGATAGACAAATGAATGGATGAATACACAAATGGATGGATGGATGGATGGATGATAGATGGATATGCAGATTCATGGATGGATGGATGGATAGATAAACGGATGGATGGATGGATGGACGATAGATGGATGAATGATGGATAGACAGACACATGGATGGATAGAGAGATGGATGAATGATGAATAGACAGACAAATTAATGGATAGATAAGTAGATGCATGGATGGACGGATGGATAGATAAACAGATGGATGGATAGATGGATGGATGGATGATAGACACAGATGGATGGATAGAGAGATGGATGGATGATGGATAGGCAGACAAATGAATGGATAGATGGATAGATAAGTAGATGCATGGATGGAAGGATGGATTGATGGATAGACAGATGGATGAATAGACAAATTAATGGATGGATGGAAAGATAGACGGATGGATTTGTATAGATGAATGATGGATGGATGGATAGATGAATGAATGGATAGATAAGTAGATGGATGGATAGACACATGGTTGAATAGACAGATGGATGATAGATGATAGACAGACGCATGGATGGATAGGCAGATGGATGAATAGACAAACGGATAGATGGATAGACAGGCGCATAGATGGATGGATTTATAGACGGATGGATGAATAGATAGACAAATAAATGGATGGATGGATGAATACACAAATAAACGGATCGATGAATAGATGGATGGATAAATGGACAGACGAATGAGTAGATGGATAGATAGATATATGAATAGATGGAGAGAGAGACAGATAAATAGATGGATGGATAGGCTAATAGACAAATGAACATACAGATAAATGGATAGATACATTAGATACATGGACAGATAGATGGACAGAAGGTTGCTGTGAAATGGAATGATCAATGTGGCATTAAATGAAATGGATGAAGAGAGTTATTCTACTGCAAAGATTAGTGATGTGTGCAAACAGAGTGCAGCAGTGCAGTTGGTGGAAGAGATCAGAGATTATAGCTGGCAGTGAGCTGCGTGTGTATGAGAATAGAGGTAACGCCTTATTCTCTTTGTCCCTGAGCTCAGGGTCAGTTGTGTGCTTGGTCTGACCAGACCAGCTGCAGCTGCTAAACACCCAGAACATGTCTTCATCACTTCAGCTAATTTACTTACACAAGAGCCTCAAAGTGCCACTGGAATCCACACCCAGTTAAGTGATAGAATATATGCATGGAATGCATGCGTATCAAATGCTACATTAAAAATACATTTAGTCCATATTTGGTCTTTTGTTTTCCGTCTCTTGCAGCTGGCACTAAAAGCCCAGTTTTGAAAGCTCTTCAAACTTGCTTTCCCCTCAAAATATCAGGTTTTTTATATATCATTGGATCAAAACCAGAGGTTCAAACCTTAAATGTGATTAAATTTTTTACTATTTTTTAATAGTAGGATACACGTCCCCTCAGAGTTATCAGTGAAAAGAATTTTAATACATCCTTTTGTGTATATTTAATGGATTTGAATTTAGCCTTGGTACAGCTTGCATGATATACAAAAAAATGAGTTATTCAATTTGTTTTGCCCTGGATGTTTTATCTTGCCTTACAAGTGAAGGGCGCCTGAGTAGGGCTATTAAGATTTCTTGAGGCATTAGTATTGTGATGTACCATCATTTTTTGGCTCCATACTAATTCATTCTTGTAGGCTGTTCTCTGTATAGTGATCCATCTCAGGAGGAAGAGAATAAATGGCTGCAGGCGCCGTGGCTCTGCGACACTGCTGATCCGTAACCCTACCAGAGAGCTATAGGAATGAAAGGCTCTTTGAATGCGCTCAGGATTGGGTACACTTTCTGCTTGTGTCTCCAGTGTCTCATGTACAGCAGTTGTGAAATGTGCACAGCAGGGCAATGTCCACTGTAATTTGTTGTTCAGATACATGGGCACTGGCACACGCACCCACACACATGCACATTCAAACAGCTTGGGAACTGCAGGTATCTGCATGACTCCCTGCAGCACTTCAAACTGTCCTTTGATTCAGATTTTCTCTCTTTCTCTCTCTCACTTTGTCAGCTGTCTCTCACTTACATGAAGAACTTTTACACCACCTCTCCAGCAGTGTGGGTTGTTCTTGAGGCTGCAAATTATAACTTGTATTGATTTCAACTCGTTCTGTCTCTTCTCTACTAGATATACCATCATCCTCTTTTCTCTCCTAACCTCTTAAATGGTTATTGTCATTCATTAAAATGTTTAAATGGATGCATGCCACCTAAAACTGCTGCTGGAATCCTGCTGGAAAAAAATATTTATGAAAATGCAAAAATGTTACGAGTGCCCTAAAGTATACACTTCAGAATATACAGTTGAAGTCAAAACTTTACATACACCTTACAGAATCTGAGAAATATTAATTATTTAACCAAAATAAGAGGGATCATACGGAATGCATGTTATTTTTTTATTTAGTACTCGCCTGAATAAGATATTTTGCATAAAATACATTTACATATACTCCACAAGAGAACATAATAGTTGAATTTATAAAAATTACCTCATTCAAAAGTTTACATACACTTGATTCTTAATACTGCGTTACATGAATGACCCACAGCTATTTTTTCATAGTTGATAGTGATAGTGATAGTTGTTCATGAGTCTCTTGCTTGTCCTGAACAGTGAACAGAAAAATCCTTCAGGTCCCACAAATTATTTTGTTTTTTCAGCATTTTTGTATTTGAACCCTTTTCAGCAATGACTGTATGATTTTGAAATCAGTCTTTTCACGCTGAGGACAACTGAGGGACTTTTATATGCAACTATTACAGAAGGTTCAAATGCGCACTGATGCCAGGGTGTGAAAAAAATGTGAATTTGAAGATCAGGGTAAATTTAACTTATGTCTTTTGGGAAACATGTAGCTTCTGAAGGGCAGTACTAAATGAAAACAATATGACATTTAAGCAAAATAAGAAAAATGTACACATTCTGTTTAAAAGTTAACACCCCTTCCTCTTAATTCATCATGTTTCCTTCTGAAGCATCAGTGAGCGTTTGAACCTTCTGTAATGGTTACATGCGAGTCCCTCAATTGTCCTCAGTGTGAAAAGATGGTTCTCAAAATCATACAGTCATTGTTGGAAAGAGTTCAAATGGACAAAAATGCTGAAAAAGCAAAGAATTTGTGGGACCTGAAGGACTCTTCTGAAGAACAGCGGGCAGTTTAACTGTTCAGTAGAAACAAGGGACTCAAGAACAACTATCACTAAACAAAAAAGGTAACAGGTAACATTCAGGTAACAACACAGTTTTACAACTATTTTCTATTGTGGACTATATGCAAATATATTTTATGTGATATATCTTATTCAGGTCAGTACTAAATAAAAAAATAACATGCATTTTGTATGATCACTCTTTTTTTTGGGTAAAATAATTACCATTTCGCAGATTCTGCCAAGTGTATGTAAACTTTTGACGTCAACTGTGTAACCAGATGGTTGTTGTCCCTGAAATATTTAGTTGCTGTAACTTTATTTTGTCAACAGAGGGCACCATTGTATTTGTTTAGTAGTTGTTCAGTACACTGGAAAAAAACACATTTAAAACTTGACAAATTAGTGATGGGGCCAAAACCTGCTTTTGTTTTAAATAGGGTTTGTTTTAGTGCAGCTGAACGGACTGTTTACCTACTAGTACGTATCTGTACTTACTGCTTTAGTTATCTATGTGAGCATTAATATCAGTTCTAAGCAAATGAAGGGTGAATGCCCGGATATAATAACAGAATAAATGTCAGCCTGAGAAGGTAAAGAGAATTAATATGTAAATTACATCTCATCTTTTGAAACACGGTTTGTTAGTGATTTATGTCCCTATATGCATGTGTATGCATATGTACATGGATTGCTCAGCATTTCACGGATGACTGAAAAGCAGTCATGGCCTTTCTGCCGCTGCCTATCATTTCATCTAAAAGGAAAGCACAGGAAATAGCTCCTAATAGAAGAGCTGAAGCAGTTCCAGTTTCCTCTGATCACAGGCGCTCTCATGTGAGTCTAACTTGCACGTACGCACACCCAAATGCATGTTTTATGCCTTTTATCTGAACTGAACAGCGATCTTACAAATCCTGTGTATTGATTACCATAGTGTCCTAATATATGAGAAACTGTAAAGAATTATATCTATAAGGGCAATTTTATTTAAGGATGTATTTAAATCATTATAGGAAAGACAATTGGATTGAACACACCCAAACTTTGGTGACTTTTAGCCAACATTTAACCAACAACAGTAGCTAAATATAAGCAACATATTGGCAAATGTATGAAACATAAATGTAAATGTAAGAAGAGGCTCTCATTCGAAATGCTGTCTTTTTCTCGGTGAGTCATATAAAGAGAAGTGTTTCTAGGCGCCGGTTTCCAGGGTGATGGTACTATTCACACTTCTTTGGTGCTGTGACAACCACACTAGAAGGCAGACGAATGAGGCTGAGAGTGGTCAGAAATCAAACACGACACCACAGAGACGTGAACAAACAATCTGAGGAGGATCCAGTCTCCTTTAGTTTCATCTCTCTGTGTTTTTGACAGCCGTCTTGTAGATAGGCCCGGGAGAAATTGTGCAAAATCTCAGCCAAAGTCTCATACCATTCTTAACGTCCATGACAGTCCTGTTTGTTTGAAGTCCAGAATAATTATTTCTACATTAGAACAATGAGCCAATAAAAAGTTTCAAGCAGAACAATCCGCCTTCCCTTGTTCGTGCTTTGAGTCTCCAGCTGTTGAGCTCTGACATCCCCACCCAAACATACAACAGCCACAGGGAGTGTAAAATCAAAACCAGACGTGGCTTCTTTCCATGAATTTTATGATAGATTATTGGTAATGTAAACAAACTTGTGTGAGGATCATTTTCAAATGAATCCCAGGCTTAAGAGAATGCAGATAGCCTTCACTTAGTGACCTAAGGTGAGTCTTAGATTTGGCAGTTTTGCGAGCACATGCCTCAGAAATACGAAACGCTGAAAAGGTTGTGCATTTTTCAAAGGCTAAGAGCCATTCGTCTCTTGATATGATATCCTTGTAGCTCCAGCGAAGTGCAAAAGTCACTGATTTTGAACTTGAAAGCATTCAGATTCGTTTTGACTGGTCATGTGATATTTAACACTGTCCCGTCGATGACATCACAGGGCGATAAGTCACGACAGGCTGAAAATTACAGTGATTTTTATCACTGTTGTTGAGAATGTGAAGACTACTTGTACAAAGAAAGGGTTAATTATACAAAGGAAAGCTTCAGATCAGGGTGTAACTGCGTGTTTTATCTATCCAGCTGCAAAAACTGCATTTGATACAGAAGATTTGAGATCCACATGTTTTTCCAGTCATGCTTTGAAAAGCATACTCAGAGCTATACACTGTGCACTATGCCTCAATGTGCATTTTAGATTCCAAATTATGTAATTAAATAGTTTTTGCTCTAATAAAATGACATTTGAGAGTTAAAATGGAGAGTTCTCCATTCTCCGTTTGTGCTCCATGGAAAAATCACAGCCTATGAGTTTGGAACGTCATAAGGGTGAGTAAATGATGACAGAGCTTTCATTTTTGGATGAACTTTTCCTTAAGGTCTTTGAAGTGTAACTGTGAAACAGCCTTACAAATGTGACGCAGGGCCCCGCATTATTAAAGCATTCCTGTCTCCTATACTCCGAGGAAGCAAAGCCTAATGATTCACGGCTACCCTCAGCTGTTTAGGAAGAAAGACTGACATGGTTTAGAAAGTCAAGGAGGAGAAAAGAAAGAGCCGATTGAGATGGGAAAAAGAGAGGGATGCGATGACATCATCCTGGCTGGCCTGTGCCGTTTTTTATCACTGCATTCTTTTTTATGGAGCCGATTAAACCGACGCTTATTCCATCAGTGCATCTGTGTCTAATCAGGACAGAGAGCTGTTTGTTTCTCTAATAATATGTTTAAAAAGTCCAGCCTATGTTTGTATGACTATGTTTATTGGATAAGTGTGTTGTGTGTGGGGGTTACTTATACTTAGGGGACATAATTGTCCCCAGAAGTTCGCTAAATCTGAAGAAGACTCTCTTTGGGGACATATACGAATGGGTATTCAATATCAAAACACGGGCTGACAAACTGTTGCTTTTGAGAAAATGTTTGAATGCTTGTTTAAGAGTTTAAGTTAATAACCTTTTGAGCTGAAATAATTCATAAAGTATTTATTTATTTACTTATTTCTTTTAAATGCAAAATGACCACTAGAACTTCTAAGTATTAAATACAGTTTTAAACTGTTTTTGGAGTCAGATTATGGTCCGGATTAGGGTTAATGATTGTTTTTTTCAAAAACAAAGAAAGTTTTTGTCTTAATTAGGCAGCTAATTATCAGCTATTATTCATTAGGTAGCTAATTATATCTATACTCAGCTTTACTTTGGGGACAAATTTGTCCCTAGAAGTTAGGTAAGCATAACAAAACTTCCCTTTAGGGACAATTAGCGCTGTCCTCATTTGTGATCCATAAAAAACAAGTGATGTTTTAATAAACTCAGAAATGTTTATTGACGTTTAGGGTTTAGGTTGTTTTTTAGTAATTATTATTATGTTGATATATGGGCCATTCTACAGAAGTCAGAGTTTGAAACAAAAAATGTTTCTTTTTCCGCAAAAAATGTTTTTAAGTTACACATGTTTAGTAATTGTGCAGTTAATTCTCATATTGTATTTTCAGAAAGGTTTGGAATCTTCCTTGTAAATATATATTTTTTTCACAAAACCAGTCTTAAATAGTACAGGTATATTTGTAGCAATAGCCAAAAATACATTGTGTGGTCAAAATTATGGATTTTTCTTTTATGCCAAAAATCATAACAATTACAATTTTAACAATATTTAAAGTAAGATTTATGAGATTTTGAATCCAATTTTTCTTTGTTAAAGACAAGAAGTTGATCATGCTGATTTCAAACTTCAATACTCATTATTTTGAATATACATTGAACCAAACACTATCATAACAGTTGATAATTCAGTATACTTTATTTTTGACAAAACATCCCATGTTTCAGTCATGACTGCACATTTTCAGTAGTGACAGTAACTGTCAATTTTGGTAGCAACGACATAACATTTCAGCATTTTAACTTGCATGATAAAACACTACTAAAACATAATAAAATACAGAAATTTTGCATAATTGTACTAAAATTTTGTTTATTTCCACCAAAATAAAGGATTATGTGTTTCCTTTTTTCACTACCGAAACAATGACATTTTTCAATCATGATCATGGTTGTGACCATTTTTATTGGATAACAGCCAAAAAAACAAAGATGTCACTACCGAACTTCACCAAATGTCATCACATGGTTAGCTAGCACAGTTCTGAACAGTTGTACACATATAAAAACTAAATGTTATAGAGTATCTCCCAAAAATGTTTTTTATTATAAACAAAATGGTGTTACTTCAAAATGATATGGCATATTTACTCACCATGTAACTATAAGAGGGTGACATAAATATTTCCTTTCTTCCTGATTATAAATATAGGGGTGTAGTTAAAATCAGTTTTAGCCAATGGACTAAAACATACACTGTTTCGGTAGTAACATGAAATGGCAGGACATTTTTTTTTTTTTTTTATAAAATCAAAAGGATATTTTAAAAAACAAAAACAATGGAATAAAATGCAAAAATGTAATTAAATATCATTTTCATAAGTTAACATTTACGGGTTAAGGTTCGGGACAGCCACCTCCCAGTTAGGGTTAGGGTTAAAAGTTCAAAAAATTAAATGATGATTTTATGTATATTAAGCTTACTGATACTTTAAATTAGGATGACCATATTTTAGTTTTTTTTAAAAAAGACGTTGGACAGGGGGTGGGGTTTGGGGTCCTAGTTTTGGTATTATTTCCATACCAAAACTTATATATTACATATTTTGCAGATTGATCATAAACACAGCTGAAAAGCTTACCACAGAGGACTTATCACAAAATGTTTCAATATAAGCATTTCAGTTAAATGCAATTTATGCAATATTTTACATTTTAACCCACTGAAGAAAATCAACCCGCCACCACGGTTTAAAATCAGCCCAATTCCATGAAAAAAAAAAAAAATGCGGAATTGGCAACCCAACATCCATCACAAGCTGCATCTAAAGCGATTTAAATACTCCACGTATTGATAGCAATACGTGCAAACAAAAGCTTTAAATACAAAAACACACACAATGAATGGCGACTGTAGAAAGCAAAATCCGAATCCCGGACATTTTGGGCGATTTAGAAATCCCGGCCGGGGATTCCAAAAAGAGGACATGTCCAGGGAAAAGAGGACGTATGATCACCCTATTTTAAATATTATTGTGGGTTTCAATAGATAATAAAGGGAGCTTAGCAAACATCTAAGATTTGAATACTTAAATGCTTTTTAAATCTGTTTTTTTTGGTTGTGGGACAACAGTTTGGACCAGTTCTGCAAAATGGCCCATATAAGAATAAAAAAGTCTATAACTGGTAACTATGCAACATTGAAACTAGGAAAAAGGTAATTTGATTGAATTTTAATATACATTTTTTTTGCACTCACTCAGTTAATTATTTATTTACTTATTCAAGTAATAAAAATAAGAAAATTTTAATTCAGTCATTAATTACTTATGTTGTTCCAAACCCGTAAGACCTATATTCATCTTCTGAACACTTTAAACCTTGTGAGCCAATAACTAATAGCACACTTAGCATCCCAAGCCTATACAAAACAGTATGGTTTGTCCTCATTTCTGGACAACATCCTCCATTGTTAAACATGAGTGTGTTTAGTTTTTGCATTCCAGCAAGTCCATCATCTTCTTACAATGATCAACCCATTTGGCTAAAGGACAGCCTACTCGTGCTCAAACATGTTGAGTGAACCTCTCAACTCCCTCTCTTCTGCTTTGGAGAGGTACTTTTATTTTCTTGGCTCTTGAAGGAGATCTATGCCACTTAATCCTCTGTTTCCACTGTGTGCTTTTGTCTTTTAGTCTCTTACAGAGCAAGCAGGTCTGAATTACGGTTCCATTGGGAGTAAGACAGGCATGTGATATGGATGAGCTCTTGTTTCTCCATCAGATGGCATTTGCACTCTGTCTTCTCCAGTGCAGGTTATTGTATGTGTGTGTGGATTGGTAGACTCAGCAGATGCTGGGTGATCATGCTTTCCTGCCCTGAGGCGAACGTTTACCATGCGCACCATGTGTTTGCACTTGTGTGTACGGGTGTAACCGTGCTGGTGGATTTGGGTGTAGTCTGAATGTGCACTGGGAGGCTCCTGTGCATTGACTAGAAGTGTGAAAGTGTGACATTGGTGCCAAACGTGTGTAAAGCAGAACTTCTGTCATGATGATTATCTGGTCATATGTTACACAGTCTGCTGGCTGGGACGTCTGGGAACAATTTGGCTCAGTATGAGTGAATGGGCTTTGAAGCTATGGACTATGAGCATATTAAATTCCACATTATTCCAATTCCAAAAACTATACGTTTGTGTGTATATAATATACTTATATTCGGCTATTCAAACTGAGTCACCAAAGCTCTGTAAATATTGGTCACAGACACAGAGATTTACTTTAAATTTCACCAAGTTGATTATTCACTGAAAACAACCATTTTAAGTCTTATTTTGAAATAACAAAGTGGTTATATCGAAGTGTGTGAATTGTTTACTTACTTTTAAAAATTAGAAAAGTCTTCCCATTAATGCCATTATATTGTTAATTCAGACTGATTTATGAATGTGGATCGCACACAAAAGAGGCTTTTCTTTCTCAATTATTTTTTCTCATCCAGTATTTTGAGGAGGCACTGCCTTCCTTGATATATAAATGCCCATGATATATACAGTACACACATCAGGGTTCCCACAGGTCATGGAATTTCTGGAATATCATGGAATTTTAAAAGGTCTATTCCAGACATTGAAAGTCAGGGAATTTTATGTTTTTTTGGTTCAAGTCATGGAATATCAGAGATTTTTGTTTGTTGCTTTAAATTTTGATTTCCGTTTATCAAAATGTAATTTTTCTATACTGTATTTTTTCTTTCTTTCTTTCTTTTTTTTTTTTGTTTTTTTTTTTTTGCGTTGTTTCACATTATGCCTATTTTTATGGTTGGGCTATTTTTCAGTGCCATTTTATTCCCTTCCCACATGTCATCTGGCAATTGCTTAAGTCAAATCAAACCAGACTGTACCTGATAACTAAGGCAAACATTCCAGGAAAATGTAAATTTCAAGAGCTTTGGCTAAAAAAAAAAGACCACTTCAAAGACTGGGTGTTAAAAGTAGACAATAGAAAAGCAAAAACTAAATGGGAAGAAATACAAAGAATGAGTGATGAACTTGAAAAGTGATGACAAACAGAAAATCCTTCAGAGTGTTTAAGCTCCTGAAATCATAAAAAAACATTGCTGTAGAAATAGTACATAAAAATGTTAAATTGCATTTGACGGTTAAAGGCAAAAAAAAAAAAAAAGAAAAAGAGTAGTGTGTTTTGTATGGAAACCTGTTTCTGCCACTGAATAAAAAATATATATATATATATGTGATACAAATATAAACTTGCAATTGTGAGTTATTAAGAAATAGAGAAATAATCTGAGAAATAAAGTCAGAATTGCGTGATATAAATTCGCAATTGCGAGTTATAAAGTCAGAATTATGAGATACAAACTCGCAATTCTGTGAACACATCAGTATTTTTTTCCTCAGAAATGGTCTTTATAACTTGCAGTTGTGAGTTTATATTTCACAATTCTGAGAAAAAAGTCAGAATTGTGAGATACAAACTCGCAATCGCAAAAAAAAGAGTCGGAAATGCGAGACACAAACTTGTGATTGCCAAAAAAGAGCCAGAATTGCGAGATACAAACTCGCAATCGCGAAAAAAAAAAAGTCAGAATTGCGAGATACAAACTCGCAATTGTGAGAAAAAATGATAGGTCATGGAAATTCAGCTTTTTAGTCAGTGAAAGTCAGGGAAAAGTCAGGGAATTTTACGTTTGGCTTAGAGTGGGAACCCTGACACATATATATCCAAAATTAATTATTCCAATAATTTCAAAAAATATATGTGATCCTGGTCCACAAAACCAGTCTTAAATAGTACAGGTATATTTGTAGCAATAGCCAAAAATACATTGTGTGGGTCAAAATTATAGATTTTTCTTTTATGCCAAAAATCATAGGATTAAGTAAAGATTATGTTCCATGAAGACATTTTGTAAATTTCCTACCATGAGTACACCAAAACGTAATTTTTGATTAGTAATATGCAATGCTAAGAGCTTTAAGAATTTGGACAACTTTAACTACTTTTTTCTCAGCTACTGGATTTTCAAATGGTTGTATCTCGGGCCATGATGACTGCCCTTACCAAAAAGAAGTATACTTCAAGTTTATTTTATTAGGTGTACTTAAGTAAAATTCAAGTGTATTTTTAAATATACATTATGTAGTAAGTATACAAATATCAGTACTAGTAGTATACTTTTAAGTGTACTATTTCAATACTCCTTGGCACTAAATTGGCCCACTTTCTAGTATATAAAAGTATACTTTTAAGTATAGTGTAAGTATAACAGTAGCAAACTTTAAATATACAACTAGTTTACATCTAAGTCATAAGTTTTCTATAAGTGAACTTTACATCATACTTTAAGTATACTACTATGTCCCTATGTAGGTATTAATTTGTATATTTTGTTACCTGAATATCTGAACATACAAAACATCAAAAGAAGTACAGGGTATCTGCTTGTAAGCAAAAACATTTTATTCTAGCTTCATGCATTCTTTTTTATAAACACTTGAATGTGGGTAACTTGCATAAATAAATAAATAAACAAACAAACAACATTTGAACAAAAAGCTAAAAAAAAAGACTATTCATGATAGGGCTGCACGATATTGGAAAAAACTCACATTGCGATATTTTGTTTTTCTGCGTATTGCGATATGAAAATAAAAAATCACCAGATTACTTGAATAGCTCTTTGGAAAAAAATGGGATAAATCAGCATTGAAAATAAACAAATTACAAACATAGATAAAGTTAATTGAACAAAGATACAAATAAAATAAAACACTTTATAGTCTAACAGTATTCAGGTACAGAAATTGAATAATCAAATGTAAAATTGCACTGCATATTCTTCACTGTATAAATGTAATCTAATAAATCTGTGTCAAAGCTAAAAAGTGATTTTTCTCTGTGTTTTGCTGTTTGATTAACATTCATGACACAGAAAGCCTCAGGAACATTAAACTGCTGTGAACCTGTTACACATCCATTTTCTTCTCAATTGTTTATCTTCACCTAAGCCACAATCAACTGTGTTTACAAGGATACTTGCAGAGACCTGTATTTTGACATAAAATACAGGCATAAAATAGCAGCGGAAGTGAACGGAATTCCGTGTTCACATGCATCTGCGTGGCTTTCACTGTGTCAACACCGGGCGCGAGCGGCGCGACAAAATACTGTAGAAGTCATTATAATGATGCTCCCTGCACTGGATGCGGCGCGGCACGTCAAATACCCGAAAGTAAACTGCCGCGTTCCATTTATGTGTACTCGCACAGTTCAAATGATATGCAACAGTCGCTTTTGCCGCGTCCAGTGTTTAGACAGACTTTCACTTTAGATGTTGCGGCACAGGCAGCGCGACACGACAGCTGTCGCGTCCGGTGTAGACAAGGTGTCTGTGTGTAAGCAAAGAAAAGACGATCAGTAGCCTATAAATAAATATAACGATCAGTATAGGCTACTAAACATCGCACGTCCTGCGATGTGACTATTGCGGATGATTACATCGCGATATCGATGCTGAAACGATGTATGGTGCAGTCCTAATTCATGACAATAAAAACGTAACGTTAGATGGAGTTGATCAACACCCCAAAACTTGACATGGGTCGACATTTTATTCCATAACGTTACACAGTTTTACATGTCTATGTTTTTGATGCTGTTTTATGTCTGCCCATAGTGTTAGATTACATGTGGAAGCATCTGTTGTTTCGGTTTCTTCTTCACTTGTGTTTTGAAAATTCTGTGCAGAAGATGTGCAATAGCGCCCCCTAGCGTATAACAATGAAAACACTGATTCTCAGAGCACAAGTAGCTCAAATATACTTACATGTTTTCTAAGTATAAGTCAGGTATACTTAAATGTCATTTTAAGTATATTTCTGAGAAGTGTATAAAGCACATTTCCCTATTTTTTTTTATTTTTTTACTTTGAATACCTTGAATAACCTTTTTCATTAGGGTGGTTTTGTCATCCAGGGTCACATAAAAATGATCAATGCATTTAATTGTTATAATATATATATATATATATACATAACAAAAATGAAAAAAGTCTTACCTAAACATTTGAATGATAATGTGTGTATAAAACTAAAATTATTTCTGTATTATATTGAATATATATAGTGGACAAAACATTTGGTTTAGGGAATTAGATGTGATGAGTACAACCTATTTCATATGTTTTTTAAATTAAATACGACACCAAATTATGCTCTTTTTTTTGTCTTTCCTTTTATGTTCTTTCATCCTTTCATTCATTTTCATTATCACTCTCTCTCTGTCCCTTTTTATTTCTCTCTGTCTGCCTCTTGCTGTTAGGTTGCCATAGACTGCAACTTCACCTTGACAACAGTCCCTCCCAATACCTTGTTTGAATTGTAAATGCTAGCACACTTGCAAGCTGTGCACCTTTAGTATGAATAATGAATATACACAGCAAGTAGAATATTTGATGTTGTTTGCATGCACTGAAAGTTATCACTTCAATAGCATACTATACAGTATCAAAAAAAAAAAATGTTGTGGAACAGTTTAATTCAACTCATATACTGGTTTCATAATCTTGAAACAGATTTAAAATCTTAAAGACCACATTAAGTCGCTTAAAAACTTGATTTTTTTTAATTATTACAGCCATAAACAATGAATTATACCTACTATTTTCCTCAATTATAGACATTTTCTTTCAAAAGTTAGTACCTAAAGAGTGCAAAGTTATTTTTAGATGCTCAAGATTGCAAAGTAGATGATGGAAAATGTCAGACGTTCCCATAGTACATTCAGTTTCATCAGTTCGTAGATTCATTTTCTGGTTAAAATCAGGATGTGACTTAGACATAAATCAATTGGGGAATTTTCACTTGCAGAGTTTTTGTAGATTATACTGTAAGTCCAGGTCATTGCAATGCGGTGACAGTGTTAGCCGCTGGGATCTAGTGCATATATTAACCAAAGGCAATGGACTGTCTGACTTGATTAATGACAGCAAACAATTGACTGTAGAGCTGACAGGCCTTACTGCGCAAATACAATAGACCTGCCATGAGGAGACACACACACATTCGGAGAGGCCTGGGTCCGCTGGGGTTAGTCTTTTATAGAGCACTTATGATCCAGTAAGGGACATTCCATATGGTAAAACTATCTGTGGAGAGATTTTATGAAATAAATTAATATTGCTCCATTTGTAAAGAGGAAATAGACTGTTATAATGTATTTTCCAGTGCCTGTTATAAGTGAAGTGAGACCTGAGACCTCCGGCTTTGTCTCCTGTCCATTGTGTCATCGAAAACCATGCATAATTCTCTCTAGCATGCGTCAGGAAGATGGTTATAGTCATGAAATATTGACAAGAGACGATGCCGCACTCTTATGACAACCTTCTGATGATGTTCTAATGATGCCATTTCCATGAAATGTGAATGACACTTTTGTAATGATACTTGTAATTCTCAGTTTGTCTCAAATGGATGTTTGCAAATGTGAAAAACTGCTACGATTATCTTTTGAAATAACCTCCAATTGTCAGAGTGAAATCGTGTCTTCTGTTCTTCGCTGATCAAAGCTGTGTATATGCGTCAGTGTTTTCGCAACCTTAAGGAGGCTTCAACGTCAGGCTTTGATAGGTCTACAGTTTGAAATCTTTTAGATCACACGCCATCTCCGACAGCAAAACGTTCAGCTATTTTTGGAAGCTGAAATGCTGCCATCCTCAAACATCTTCAAAGACCTGATCATTATTGATGTCCCACAAATGATGCTGTGTAATATATTTGAAAAAAATCTCCATATAGAGTGGCTAATTAAAACAGTAGCCATGATTCATGTGTAATCTGCATTAGGAGACTGATTTTACCATCATTAAGCGTATGTGACCCTGGACCACAAAACCAGGCAGATGTACCATGGGTATATTTGTAGCAATAGCCAACAATACATTTAAAAGTATGCTAGCATATACATTGCTATTCAGAAGTTTGGAGTCAAAATTAATGTCTGTTTGTCCAAAGTCAACGCATTTATTTAGCAAGGACACATTAGAAATGAAAAGATGTAGCATGGTGTCCACCAAAGACATTTAAACAGCACAAGTCTTTTCAACATTGATATTAATACCAATACCAATCAACATATTAGAATGATTTCTGATGGATCACGTGGCACTGAAAACTGGAGTAATGATGCTGAAAATTCAGCTGTATCACAGGAATAAATAATATTTTAACATATACACCACCAGTCAAAAGTTTTTGAACCATAAGATTTTTGATGTTTTTTAAAGAGGTCTCTTCTGCTCTCCAAGCCTTCATTTATTTGATCCAAAGTACAGCAAAACGTAGAAATATTTTTACTATTTAAATTAGAAAACTGTAAAAACTGTATTTTAAAATGTAATATATTCCTGTGATTTCAAAGCTGATTTTTTTTGCTGCATTTTTAATATCATTAACTCTGTATAAAATGATCAAAGTCAAAAGAAAATCCCCACCATGACAGGTTTGTGAGCTACTGAGTGTGTATTATGAACTCTTTGCTAGGGTTTTGCTTGACTGCTTGACTCAACATTTACATAGTTCGGTTTAATCCTTAATGACCATCTGTTGTTTGACCTACTCCTGTGCGGTAAGGAGACTAGTAGCAACACACACATATTAGCAGCACTGTCTCATTTGGCATGTGCCGTGGCATTGTGTCATTAGCTGATCCCAACTAAGTGTCATGTTTCAGGTTAATAAGGTTAGAGATTTTGAAACACTTCATTAGTTGAATGGATAGCTCACCCAAAAATGAAAATTACCCTATGATTTACTCACCCTCAAGCCATCTTAGGTGTTTATGACTTTCTTCTTTCAGAGGAATGCAGTAGAAGTTATATTAAAAAAAAAGTCTTTGCTCTTTGCACTTTATAATGGCAATGAATGCCTGTTTTTTTAGATTTTTGAAGTCCAATAAAGTGATGAACTTTATAAAGTTTATAAAGTTTTCTCACACAAATGCATCGATTTAATTCAAAATGCCTTTGTTAACCCCCCGGCTCTTGAACTTGAAAATGTCGACGCCCATTATAAAGCTTGGAAGAGCCTAAATATAACTCTGACTGTATGCCAACACATGGAGATGGATCTTTTTAATGTCCATCAGTCTAGCAATTGATTCCATTCTGTATTTATGTCCTGGGATTTTCATCCTTTTTGTTTTATTAATTACCTCATCTCAAGTCAATTTTTTTTTTCTTTTTCTTTGCTAGCTAAATTAGAATTAGTTTATCTGAAGACTCATCAGGGGCTGTAAAAATCTTTTTTTTTATGTAACTGTTATTATAGGTGAAAAACCATGTAATTTTACCTGCTTGCTCGTGTTACCATGACAGTGGATCCAAACCAACAGCAAAGGTCGAGTCAAACATGAATTATGCTGACAGCCTCCTGACAGACCTGTCATAAGCGCTGCTGATTGCTCTACCTATTCATTGCAATCAGTTCCCTTCTTGAAAACTTGATTTGCTTTATTCAATCATATCCCTCTGCTCTCTTCAAGCACATGATTTGAGTCATGTCTGACATGAACAGTCCTTATATTTTCAGGAGAGGAAGTCTTTTATGCTTCTCAAGGCCGCATTTACAGTTGAGGTCAAAAGTTTACATACACTTTGCAGAATCTGCAAAATGTTAATTATTTTACAAAATAGAGGGATCATACAAAATGTATGTTATTTTTTTGTTTGGCACTGGCCGGGGGTGTTCCATAAAACAAGTTTACCCAATAAGCCAGTCTTATTTCAGTTAATCTGATTTATTTTGAGCCAAATCAAGTGACAATAAGTCAGATTAACTGAAATAAGCCTGTCTTATTTAGTAAACTTGTTTTATGGAACACTCCCCTGAACAAGATATTTCAAATAATATATATATATTATTTATTTATTTATTTTATTATTTAGTACTGCCCTTCAGAAGCTACAGAAGGTACTTACATGTTCCCCAGAAGACAAAATGCATTAAATTTACCCTGATCTTCAAATTCCAAAAGTTTTCACCCCCTGGATCTAAAAGCATTGTGTTTCTTTTTGTAGATCTGTGTCATGCTCTTCATAAAGTTAATCACTAAAATCTGGGGTTTAAGCAGTTGTAACACTGGTATAAATGTCTTTTTTAGCCGTTTTTATGGAAAATTGTGGTTTGCCCATATTTCTCTGTTCATTAAATGAAAACTAGAGAAAATGTGGCTTTTTAAAATTTTACTCTTTTCAGTTCCTCAGTCCCTTTTTATTTGTCCATTTCTCTCAAGGACCCCTCACCGCTATTCTCCTCCTTACCAAACACTCAAGATAAAAGACTTCAGTCAGGCTCCTCCTTGAACACAATGTAGAAGCCTGGAAGCCAAGCTAACTTTTTCTTGGCTGTTATCCCGATTGCCCGGTGTTCAAATTTGCATAGAAATAATAATGAATTTGAAAACCAGTCCAGCTAATGTTTCAAATCAAATTAGGTCATTGAGCGCAGTCCCACCAGGCCTGGAAGTCTCCTTTCTTAATTATGAGCATAGTTCAAATCCCTGAAACGAGGAGCAACCGAGAGCTTGGCAGTGGATTCTGAAACACTTTGTGATTTGTGTTGGACTTGACACATCTCCCATATGCTACGGTAGTACATGCCAGACAATGTGCTCCTGTGAGAGGTACATATATTCTTCACCTCTATTGAAGCTTTAGAACCACCAATGAAAACTGTTTTTGCTAAGAATGACATGCACGCATACTGTTGATATAATGCTTCATAGATTAATTATTATTATGCGTTTGCGTGTTCCCTCTTATTGCTACCATTTGCCTCTCATCCGTTCCCTGTCCTGTTTGCTCTCTCCATAGACTTGTTCTACATTTAAGACGGTCTGGTAAAGGCTGTTATCCAGGGGAGTGATGTAAATGTTCGGTCTGTGGGTTGTAAGCAGATGGTATCAGTCCCGGGCTCTGAGCTTCACGCCAGGCAGATTGTTTTTGCTTTATTAAAAGTCACATCTTATTAGACCACCTTACTTCTTATATTGCTCTTCTGAGGATTTCTTTGAAGTAGAGCAAACTTGCCCACCCGTTTGAGAGCGCAAGCAGATTGTATATCATGCTGAATCATTTTGAAAAGTTGGTGGGCTGTACATGTCTCCACTTTAACTGTAGTTACCTCAGAGTATAAGGAAATCAAAAAATCTTCTGGCTGTGGGCATAAACAGTTTTTAAACTTTTTTTTACAGGTTGGTAGTCTGTATATTACTACACTTAAAGCTGTAGTTTATTAACTCAAAGTATAAGGATAACAAAAAATGTAACTGTTTTATAACTGATATGGCATTGTAATTAAACAATCAAGACCAAACAAGAAAGGTAACACTTACTCAGCAAGTTCAGTAAAGTTTGAGGGGTTTTTTTCTGTATTTTTAATTATTTTTTTTTTTTTTTACATTTTTATTATATTTTATTGTAATACTTGCTGTAAGGTACTATTAAATAATAATAATAATAATAACTAATAATTAAAATAAAAAAATCTATTTAACTATTTAAATAAATCTGTTTAAAAAAATACATAAAAAATAACAATTTGAATTAAAGTGTCTGGACTGTTTTTCTATGACAGGTGACTATATGAAGGTTCCATTATTTATGAACAAACAATGAACAGTACATTTATTAATGTATTTATTAATCTTTGGTGATGTTAATGAATGAAAATACATTTGTTCATTGTTAGCTCATGTTAACTTACAGTGCATTAACTAATGTTTACAAGCCCAACTTTTGATTTTAATAATGCATTAGTAAATGCTGAAATTAACATTAATATTAATAAGTGCACATTATTGTTGTTCATTATTGGTTCATGTTAACAAAAGTAGTTGACTAATGTTAACTAATGAACTTTATAGTAAAGTGTTACTAAGAAAATATTATTTAAAATAATAATAATAATAATAATAGTACATTTTATTTTTACTCTTTTTTTTATCATTTTACTCAATTTATTAAACTAGTAATTTATTTATAAACTAGTTTTAATGCATTATTATTATTATTATTATTGTAACACTTTACAATAAGGTTCATTAGTTAACATTATTTAACTACTTTAGTTAACATGAACTAAGAATGAACAATACTTCTGCAGCATTTATTAATTTTAACATTTACTAATGCATTAGTAAATTCAAAAGGTAAATATTATGATCCAATTCAATATTTTAATGTTTTTGTTGTTATGCCTATATGTATGGCCATACGTCTGTTTCTTGGCTGGTACATTTGTAGTTGCTTGTGAGTTATGAAGAAAAATGTAAAACATATTTCAGTTGTCTCTCCTACATTGCATGTGTGTGTGTTCTAGTCCTTGTTCCAAGTGGTGTAAATTAGCAGTGTAATTGCTGGCAACGAGGCCAAGAGCCCGGGGAGAGGATTTTGGGATAACCTGTTGCTTAAGCACCAGAGGGAATGATTATCCAGACACAAACACACACGCATACATACATACATGCAGACTTACTTTGAAGTAACTTCTCTCTTTTTATCTCGCTCTTGCATTTATTTGCATCTGCATGATTTGAGCCTTTGTAGTGCAAAACCGAATCGAGTTTTACCTCACTTTAATGAGCTCCGATCCAGAGCAGTGAATATTTGTGTGAAGCGAAGCAGCCAAATGTGTTTTAGATGAATGGATAGTGACATCAGATACACAAAGAGTTTGTGGACTAGTGAGGAAAAGAAAATTCATGATTGACCCTCGATGCATTTATAATCACAGATGTTCCCCTTGAGTTAACTTTGATATGGCTCTCTGACCTCTGCAAAGTTCAAATTAGCTGTGTGTTTCTTCATAAATATCCGTCTGACAGCTCGCGCCTTCTTGTGCTGCTTGGAAATGAGCAAGCTCACACTCAGCTGATAATGATTATACTGACTGAAATGTCTCCCGCGGTCTTTGCATGCACATCTGTTTCACACATTTGAACACTGTGAGTGATTCAGGACAAATTCATGTAAAGTGTTTATTTTCTCTGCTTTCAAATTATCTTGTCTCTTTGAGAGAGTACAAATGGGAAAGTCCCGTAATCTTTCGGTATCTTCTGTCTTGACTGCTCTTATTGTGACCGCATTGCATCTGGTTTGATTAAGCATTTAGGTTTAAAGTTACAATAAAAGGCAATCTTTGAGCTAGAACGTCTGAGCTTTATATCTCCTAGATTTGTAAAACATTTTTATTTTTTATGTTGATGCAGAGCTTTTCTAATATCTGGGCAATAAGAATGCTTAAAATATGATGGAATCTGGATTTCATTTTCAAGGTTTGACCTTCAAATGGCCTGAAACATTGAGTGTGGCTGATTGTTTGTATTAAGAATTTTCGTTCTTATTTTATTCTGTCACTTGCGGACACTGGGGAATCGTTCGCTCCCTCATCTTTGGAAAAAAGAGCGCTAGTGAAGTGTTAATGCAAAGATAAGGGGGCTGGAGAGAGGGAATTGAGGAAATGAAGTATTATCACATTGTCACTCAAACATGCATTGTCTATTTATGTAGACATATAAATGCATCCCACGTTTAGCTGTCCAGATATTCATCACAGAGAGAATGAGAGGGGTAGAGGAGAGTAAAGAAGGGGAAACGCTTTAGAGATCTTGTTAGAGGTCTGATAAACTCCAGGTTTGTTATTATAATATTGCCACCCCTTAATCTGCACGTTTTCACCCACGGCGCCGCCATTTTGTTTTTGCAAGCGACAAAGGTGTACCAGTTTTAACGGCATGGTGAAAGTTCGAGCAAAGCATGTTACCTGTTCAGTCTCTGGCTGCACAGATGAGCACAGAACACTGTTTAGAGTCCCAGCCTCAGAGAAGAAAAGAGAGCATCGAATGAATAGATTTATTTACTGTATATTACGCTGCTGAGTAATACACATATCTAATATAAACATGCAATTTCTTTCCCAGCTGCTTACTTTCACAGGCATAACTGACTGTTATTGCAACTCTTGTGTGTTTTTAACATAAATTTTTGTATTTGGCAGTTTAAGCCCAATAGGACATGAAAGAGAACTTAGTTTAGTACTCACATGCTGTGTGATAGCCATTTTCCATGAGTGTGCTTCGGATGTGTGCGCTCAGAAAACCCTATATCAGAAGTTTAAACTAATATGGTTTAAAATGTATGATTTTACTGCGATAAACATAACCAAAACAAAACAGATGATTTTTGGCAGAGTATCTGAGATACAAGCTGTAAAGGCACAGCCGTTTTCTGGAAAAGGGGATGGGGAAGCAGCAAGTTATTTGCATTTAAAAAGACATGCACGTGTGTTTCTGCTTTCACTCAAAAATAGGCATTTTTAAAATTATATAATGATCTGTGGGGGATTTTGAGCTGACAGACAGGCACATTCTGTGGATACCTGAGACTTATATTACATATTGTAAAAAGAGGCATAATATGTCTGCTTTAATGTAGTGGTATTCATTGACGTTAGATATGCTGTATTTCGAACAGTATTAGATATTAATTTGTGCATGCTTGTTTTAATGCTATATTTTTACATTTTCTGTCATCTAATGCTCAGTTTAATAAATCACAAGTTAATATTTAAAAAAACACTGTAATTTGATAACACTGTTAAATCTATAGAACTTTAAATGATATATGATAATAAATATTCATGTGTCATACTGTACATTATAATGTTGTGACATTTAAAGTTTTGTTTTGAAAAAATAGAATTTTAATATTGGCCATAGCTTATTAAATTTTATTAACAATAACCTTTCTAAACTACGTTTAAGTTTAAATTCTTATCACCCGACGTCTGGGATTTTTATGTACCAATTCGGACGGGACTAAAATATCCATGTTTATTACAGAGGTGGGTGTGTTTTTTTAGATGTGGTTGCGTGCATCACATACGGCACATATGACTAGTTAAATATGAATTAATATAATTTTTATTTATTATAAAAACATTACTTGAACGTCACATGAGTTTATAGAAGTGGCTGAATGTAATAAACCCACGTAAGTTAGCAGAGAAATCTAGACAAGTATCTAACATGAGGCTGATGTTGAAATGGCCAGTCTTAGCATTTACTGATTTGGCTCTCCTTATTAATTTTATTCTTTTATTTTTGCACAAAATTGTGCTGAATTGTAGCTCAGGTAGGCCAAAAAACATGAGGAGAAGTGTTGGAATAATACAATATCAGCAATCACAGACATTCGCATTTGAACAGGATTATATTTCTCAGAGGATCACTGAGTTTGCCAAAAAAACAGTAGGTAATTTGCTTTGGAGTTATTACTGACATTGTGTGAGGAAAAACACACACTTGGCAGATTCGCATGTGATCAAAGTATGTCTGTAAAACAAAAATTTCTCTAAAGCTCTTAGGAAACTAGTTCAGTCCGAATAGGCATAATGTCTTCTTACTTTTTGCACATATAGCACTAAAGGGTTCTGGGAGGCCGAACACAAAAAATATAAATTAAAAAAAAAAAAAAAGTTAATTGTTGATTTTGGTGGTGGAAGTTAAAACTTGCAGACAAGTTATTGCAGTTGCCAAAACATTCATACCACTATCATTGCCCTAATGTAGCTCATTAGCTGAACTTGTCAACCCCCCTATCAGAAACTTCCATAGAGAGAAAAGCTGGAAAGTCTTATTCTTTGATTGTTTCAAATAATAACACGTTTCACTTTGAAATCAGCAAGAATGCCTTGTTTGAAGCCAGTAATAGCACTGTGTTTGACAGGCTGGCATTGTGCGCCCATTTCTATAAATTGCTCAGAAGTAAAGGAGCCCGTTTTAATAGGCTTTCAATGGTGAAGTGATTGCATTCATGGCAAATTGCCTTCTTCATTGTTTCTCATCAGTACAGGGAAAGAGGGAGGGGCCGGGGGTCGGTCATTGTTTGAGGGGAGACGTCTGAAAGGGGTCGCGTTTCAGCGCTCCTCCGTCTCTCTGGCTCTTCCTGCTGCCTCCTTATGATTAAATCATTCCCAAGCTATCCGACACAGAAACACGCATGCACACCCGACACATGCAGCTCAAGGAAGCGTGGGATGGAATTCACACTTCATAATATAAAAGAAAACAAAAGAGGAAGAGTCTGTCTGTCTTGCAGACCAGGCCGCGGTTGCTTCTTTGTTCTCAGGGCAGACGGAAGACCAGTTGGCTCTTATTGCAAGCTTCCTCGCTCTTTAATTCCCTCCTGTCCCTCTGTTTTTTCTCTCTCTCTCTCACTCACTCACTCTCTGATATATGACATCTGTTTATGTGAAATTGGATTTCGGTGGGTCCCGTGTGGCACCCGGTCATACGTCTCCTGTATTTTATACAGGGTTGTGCAAAACTCAAAATTTAACAAACGATTCCTTTTCAATTCATGAGAAGCAATTTCGTTGGCCACATGCTCCACAAGATGTTGAATTGGAATTTGAATTGGAATGACAGGTAGGGAACTGCAATTGTTCATATTAAAGAAACAAAAAGGGAATTTCATTAGTCCAACAAAACAACAAAATAAAGAAAAGCCAGTTGGTTTTGTAGGGGTTCTGTTTAACTTGTCTACTAAGCTATTTGTTGTTTGGCTCCTTCTTGAAGACTTCTAGATGATAACATGTTTAAAAGTAAATATATATATATATATATATATATATAAAATCAATCAATTTTATTTTTTTAGTTGTATCTACATCCTGTTTGCTATTTTAGGAACTGAATTGGATTTAACTCCTAGTTCAGTTCTGAATGGCATGCAGTCTTGATTTTATTATTGCCTTGTTTCTCTTATACAGGAGAAAATGAACTAGAAAATAAGAGTGGTAAAGCCAGAGAAAGAGAGATGTGAGAAAACTGAAAGAATGAAAGCCAGAGATAACAAGAGCAAGTCAGCAAGGAAGACGGAACAAGCACAAAGAAAGATGGTCTCTGTGGTCTCGTCTCGGATAAAACTCTCTGATGCGTAACTGGCAGATGGGCCGACACAAGCGCTGTGAACTTTACACTTCACTGTCAGTAAGTGGATTGCTTATTTCCACATGGCAGTTGGACTCCATAGTAGTCTCTCTCTTTCTTGCTTGTCTGAGTGCAGTTAATATCCCTTGTTTTTGTATCCTCTGGAGTTTTACCCCATTTTTACTCTCACAGTAGCTCTGTTCTAAGGTTCACTTCACTGAAATGACCAAAAGATCAGTGGCATCACTGTTGCATATATACTTCAAGGGATAGTTGACCCAAAAATGAATTCTGTCATTAATTACTCACCCTCATGTCTTTCCAAACCCATAAGATTTTCTTTCATCTTTGGAACACAAATGAAGATATTTCTGATGAGATCTGAGAGCTTTATGACCCTCCATAGACAGCAACGCAACTGACACATTCAAGGACAAGAAAGTAAGTAGTAAGAACACTGGTGCCTGGTCTCTATGTTTTGAGAATAAAGTCTAGATATTTTGAGAATAAAGTTGAAATATTTTAAGAATAAAGTCTAAATATTTTTAGAATAAAGTAAATGTTTTGAGAAAAAAGTAAAAATTACGAGAATAAAGTTGTAGCAATACAAGAATAAAGTCAAAATATTTTGAGAATAAAGTCAAAATATTTTGAGAAAAAAGTTGAAATATTTTGAAAATTAAGTCAAAATTACAAGGAAAGTCAAAATATTTTGAGAATTAAGCCAAAACTACAAGGAAATTCTAAATAAAAATTACAAGAATACAATTTAAATATTTGGAGAATTATATCAAAATTATGAGAATAAAGTCAAAATATTTTGAGAATAAAGTATTTAGATTAAAGCCAAAATATTTTGACACTAAACTCACAATTACGAGAAAAAAAGTCTAAATATTTTGAGAAAAAAGTAAAAATTGCAAAAATAAAGTCATAGCAATACGAGAATAACGTCAAAATATTTTAAGAATAAAGTCAAAATTCAGAGAATAAAGTCAAAATATTTTGAGAATTAATTAAAAATTACAATAATGTTAAAATATTTTGAGAATAAAGTCAAAATATTTTGAGAATAAACACAATTACAAGAATAGTCAAAATGTTTTGAGAATTAAGTCAAAATGACAAGAAAAGTCAATTTTTTTTTTTGGACAATTAAGTCAAAATTACAAGGAAAGTCAAAATATTTTGAGAATTATACCAAAATTATGAGAATAAAGTCGAAATATTTTGAGAAATATCAAAATTACAAGAGAAGTCAAAATATTTAGAGATTAAAGTCAAAATTAGGAGAATATCGTTAGGAGAATATAGTAGAAATATTTAGAGAATTAAGTAAAAATTCCAAGAATAATGTTGAAATATTTTGAGAATAAAGTAAAAACATTTTTAGATTAAAATCAAAATATTTTGACACTAAACTCACAATTACAAGAAAAAAGTCTAAATATTTTGAGAATTAATAAAAAATTACAAGAATAATGTTAAAATATTTTGAGAATAAAGTCAAAATTACGAGAATAAAGTCAAAATATTTTGAGTTAAGTGAAAATGACAAAAACAGTCAAAATATTTTGACAGTCAAAATTGCAAGAATAAACCAAAATATTTTGATTAAAAAAGTAAAAATATTTTAAGAATTCAATAAAAATTACAAGAATAAAGTCGTAGCAATACAAGAATAATTCTCAAAATATTTTTATATTAGAAGAATAATGTTGAAATATTTTGTCCAAATTACAAGAATAAAATCGAAAAATGTCTCGGATTTAAACAAAAATATCTTCATTTGTGTTCCAAAGATAAATGAAAGTCTTACAGGTTTGGAGCGACATAAGGCTGAGTAATTAATGACTAAATTTTCATTATTGGGTGAACCATCCCTTTAAGCTCCAAAGTTAATTTAAATGTATTTATATAACCGTTTATACAATACAGATTATTTTAAAGCAGCTTTACAAGGCTAAACAGAAAAAATCATGATTAATAATGATTCAGCTCTAAAAAGACAAGTCATTGTTCATTTAAAATGTATTCAGTTAAAAGTTTCAAAAGAGCAAAAAAGTAGCCTGAAAGTGGACCATACAGCTTGTTCAATGTATTTCAAGTCTTCCGAAGCCATTGTGTAAGGAACAGGTTAAAATGCATGTTATTATTTGCTGAAAATCTTGCTTGATAGCCATGGTCGCATTCACTTTCATTGTATTTAAACTCCTTTGCAGTTCACGACTGAAAGAACATAATATAGATTTTAAAATGCATGAAGTTGATGAAATAAAGACAGATTTTCAGTGAACTATTCTTAAAGAGTTTGGCGACTAAAGAGCGCACATCCTGAGACTTATCATAAATTCATTCATTCCACCCATATTAGATCTGGTTATTTCCCAAATAGCCTTTTTTCCCTTTTATGTTTCTGTTTAATGCAAATGATGCAATATCACCAAAATGAAATATTCATCAAGCCAGCCCATGTCTTCCCAGAGGGGGAATAGGCTGTTTTTACCATTTTTGGTCGGTTAAGATCAATGATATGTGTGAGTCACTAGATGCGCACCTTAATTTGTTGACCAACAGACCATGGCCGCTTCTGCCGCTTGTCAATAGAAGTAATATTTGCTGATTGATTTTTGTTACTGCATCACAGGATGAGGTGTCCCCCTGATTGGACACTGTTTTATTCGGGTGAGTGTGTGTGAGCATCATATGTCACATTCAAGAGGTCCATAACAAGGAACCCTGCCGGCCACAATAGATTCTGAAAGGAATTTACCACACCTACTCAATTCTGTGGTCAGGATTACTTGACTGGTCTATTGTCTGGGTCGCTTTCAAGGCAATAGGTCTTTAATTACAGCAGGAAACCTGTTTTGTATCATAGGAGATGGTTTAATAGACTATTGTTTGGCTGTTCTACAAATGGCACTGCTGATAAGATAAACAAGCTTTTTTGTGTTTACACCTACTAACCAAAGAATGCTTTTAAAACATAGTAGAAAAACCCAAGAAAGCATATGTGGCGCAGTTTCCAACCATCAAGCATCAGTCATCCTTGGTTCTATATTTAGATCTTTCCTTTAAACATTCGGTGGGTCTGATGTGGCTTTGGTTTATTTGTTTTGTTTATTTGTTAGTTAATAGCCTCTGTAAACCCACACCATGCAAATAAGTAATCATTTACGAGATTTCGGAGTTGCTCTTAGAGAAGTTATAATATGCCATTAAGTACCACAAAGAGTTAAAAGAGGAAAAGCAGCAATGCATTACAAAATCAAAAGGATCCAAAAATGGTCATGTCTTTGGGCTATAAACATCTGAGATTTGTCATTTGTTGGCTATGTATTGCACAAAGAGTCTGTTATCATTCAAGACATTCTTTCATGCTGAACACTGTCAGTTCCCTCAATATGCTGATGCTGTGCTTTCGGCGAGAGGTCTTGAGTCACATCTCCGCTGACCTTTGTTCGATATCTCTCCTGGTGGTTTTAAGTACAGCATGCTTTTGGAAACCTAATTTTATATGTGCAGTCTTGTGTGAGAGAACCAAAGACAATAAAAGTGGGAGAGAAACATCGTGAAAAGAGAAGAAACTGTCAATCTTTCAGTTTTAGAGGCTGGAAATGTAAAGGTCACAACCTCAAACTGTTTCTCATCGTCTCTTTCTGTCTAATCAAAACCATAAGTCTGCTTCCATCTTTGCCAGTACGGCTGTCGCCCCGGGGCTGACTGGTGACACTAACATGCACTGCGTTTCTTCATTGGTTAAATGTTCTGCTCAGCTCCTTTTGATTGGCAGCTGAAGTAGATACCCAAATAAACCCTGTCAGTGTTTGTCTTCTGATGTGCCTTTTGGGACCTTCTGTGACGGGCAAGTTAAACGCACAGTAATGCTGTCCCGGCATTTGCTCCTCTATTTAGATTACTTGAAGGTTAAAATTAAGCTTATTTAGAATTTAATTCAGCAAATTTAATAAAAAAAAATATTCAAATTTTAGCATGGATTAATTTAATGGCCCATCTACTCTGAAATAAGCTTTCATGCTTGTTTACAGAACATAAATGCACCAAAATGAGTGACGGAAGCCTGAAATGTCTGAGAATAAGTATATATAGTTAAAGTCAAAAGTTTACATACACCTTGCAGAATCTTTTTTTACCAAAATAAGAGGGATCATACAAAATGCATGTTATTTTTTATTTATTACTGACCTGAATAAGACATTTCACATGAAAGACATTTACATATTGTCCACAAGAAAAGATAATAGCTGCATTTATTAAAATGACCCTGTTCAAAAGTTTACATACACTTGATTCTTAATACTATGTTGTTAACTAAATGATCCACAGATGTGTTTTTATTTATTTTATTTTATTATTTTTTTATAGTTGTTCATGAGTCCCTTGTTTGTCCTGAACTGCCTGCTGTTCTTCAAAAAAAATCCTTCAGGTTCCACAAATCTAGTGTATTTGAACCCTTTTAAACAATGACTGTATGATTTTAAGATCCATCTTTTCACGTTGAGGACAACTGGCATTTGCAACTATTACAGAAGGTTCAAACACTCACTGACGCTTCAGACGGAAGCACGGTGCATTTAGCACAATGCATATGTTTTCATTTGAAGATCAGGGTAAACTTAGCTTTTTTGTCTTCTGGAAAACATGCAGGTATCTTCTGTAGCTTCTGAAGGGCAGTACTAAATGAAAAAAATATGATATTAAGAAAAATGTACACATCTGTTCAAAAGATTACACCTACGGCTCTCAATGCATCGTGTTTCTTCTGAAGCATCAGTGAGCATTTGAACCTTGTGTAATAGTTGTGTATGAAACCCTCAGTTGTCCATAGTATGAAAAGATTGATCCCAAAGTCATACAGTCATTGTTGGAAATCAAATGCTGAAAAACCAAAGCAATTGTGGGACCTGATACATATTTCTGAAGAACAGCAGACAGTGTAACTGTTCAGGACAAAAAAGGGACTCCTGAACAACTATCACTAAACAAAAAAACAAGCTGTGGATCATTCAGGTAACAACACAGTATTAAGAATCAAGTGTATGTAAACTTTTGAACATGGTCTTTTTTTTCTTAATTGAATGATTATTTTCTCTTGTAGACTATATGTAAACATATTATATGTGAAATATCTTATTCAGGTCAGTACTAAATAAAAAATAGCATGCATTTTGTATGATCCCTCTTATTTTGGTAAAACATTCTGCAGATTCTTCAAGGTGAGTGACAACTGTATATAAATACACTGCAAAGGTATTTTTCTCTTTAAGGGGGTAGGTCTCTGTGGGGGGATAGGATCTTGCATGACACTTGCTCATTTATTCATTCCTGATGAAAAATTCAATAACAAATCCTTCCTGGTGTACCTTTCAAGTAGTACTTTCAGTACAAATATGTATGTCGCATACTGCAGTAGTCCACTGCAGTTCAATGCAATGCCCCCTTAATCTTATTAAGTAAATTACCAAAGTAGTACTAAAGTAGTGTATATGCAAATGTATTGTAGACTAATACAAGTAAACTACAGTGTAATCCAAGTTGCAAAACTGCAATTTTAAAGCAATGTGTCATTGTATTCATTGTATTCTCTTAATAAAGTTGTTTTCTTTCCACACCAAGAGTATTCTTGTAGCTTCATTAAATTACGGTCGAACCACTGATGTCACATGGACTACTTTAATCATTAACAATGTCCTTACTACCTTTTCGGAACAACATGAGGGTGAGTAATTAATGAGCACATTTTACATGCACATCAGTAAGCTGACAACTCACAAATATCAGCTAATTAAAATAACCAGGTTTCCCGTTTACATGCATATGAGTAACCTGAAAATGCACATAACCTGCGTTTCCATGACTTTATTAACAAATCAGGTTATTTCACTGGAGTGACGGTAAAATATAATAATTTGCGTATATGACTCTGAGTATTCCATATGTTTGTCAGTTGCGATGTTAAATAAAGCTTACAACATTAAACTTATAGCTCCTCTCATGCAGTTACAATCACTTTTACTTATGCTGCTGCACGAGATGAGAGCGCTTTTATCATTTTCTGAGTCATGAAAAAGTCTGCCTTTGTGATATATTTCCTTCTTTCTTTACTGCAAAGTGTTTGCTCTGTTTAGATGCGCTTAAATCTGATGTGTTCCTTTCACATATCACACATGTGTAATTCAATAAGCCGACAGAAAGCCGTTTATTGCGTTTAAGAGTAAGAGACAAAAAACTACCTCTGTCGACCGGTTAATGCTTACGCCGTTAATGATCTTACTCTGGTAAAAGAAAACGGGTTACCTCGTTTACATGACCACATGCGTTTTCATCTTATTAAACATAATCAGCTTAAAAACGTGCATGTAAACTCGCTTTTCATTTTTGGGTGAACTATCCTTTTAAGTGTACTCTCAAAATGGAGACCATGTAGAGTTTATTGTATTAGTGGAGCATTTATTGACATGATAGATTGTTAGATTTGGAGTGGAGTTTGGTAAAAGGAACAGTGGATTTGATGAATTGATGTATTGAAGATTGGGAGCTGGATTGCAGTGTGTTGAGGCAGTGATGGAGGAAGTGCTGAGACAGCTGTATAGAGTTTAGCACCGAGGGTGATGCTTTTAGCTTTTAGAATGAGGAGAATATATATTAGAAAACAAGTCATTGCATCTCAGTTGCATTTAATATCATAATCATTATGGTTTCCATCATTGTCACTATCATTATCAACTTCATAAACGGTTTATATAATTGAATTTGTGTGTGTGTGTATGTTCATTTCTTTGTCTCTTTATTTTCTTTCTCTTCACTCTATAAGAGCAAACTCTGATGTGCAAAAAGTCCCTGTAATAAGACCAAACCCGGCACTGAAAGATCTCCCTCCTACACCAGCCTGTGCTTAGACCATCTATTGCTCATCGCTTCTCAAGAGATGTACAGAGAAATACAGAGTGAAAGAAACACCGAAAGAAGCAAATAAAAAACTCTGGTGTTCTTGCTTAAAAAACAAAACCTAGTCAAACCGGCATTTGACTGGTTTAACTGATTGACTAGCTGGTTTCACGGCTTCTTATAAGAATAGTTAACCCAAAAATGAAATATCTGTAATTTATTACTCATCTTCATGTTGTTCCAAACCAGTAAGACCTTTGTTCATCTTCAGAACGCAAATTATAATATTTTTTGATGAAATCTGAGAGCTTTCTGACCCTCCATAGACAGCAATGCAACTACCTCGTTGAAGGTCCAGAAAGTTAGTAAAATAGTCCATGTGACATCAGAGGTTCAACTGTAACGTTATGAAGCTACGATAATTTTTTTTGTTTGTTAAAACTGACATATTTCCTTGTAAAACAATAACATTTGTTGTATTTACAACATTTTGTTATGGTTTTAGTTAACAATAATAACCCTGCTTTGTTTTCATCAAACTGCTTGATTTGTAGAAGACTATGTTCAGTGTTCCTTCCTGGTGAGGTTGTGTTATATGCGTATGGTGTTGGAGTCCATTCACACCAAACCTCAGCAAAAAAGAAATGACTTTAACATGTGATGGAGTCATTTTCGTATCATATTCTATTTCCTTCCCCCGTTTTTCTCCCGTTTGTCGTAAAGGAGAGTGAGTGTATTGATTTAAGAGGAAGACTGATTTTGATACATGAGTGTCTAACTATCCTGTGCCCCTCAACAGTCCAAAAAGGTCCCGTCGTTGATGACTTTTCCTTCCCGCTCTCAGATTTCATTACGCATTTCTTAATGCCTTTTTATGCATGGCTCTCTCTCGTCCTCTCTCTTTGCCCTCTTCAGAATATTTTGAGGTTTTCCGCACCCTGTGCTTAGTCAAAGATGTCTATGTGGGTCACAAATTATTTTCCCACTTAAACAAGAATAGAGTGCATTTGTTAACTGGCGGGTCGAGCTGTTTCATTCATTAAGTGTGGAAACAGTTCTCTCTCTGTTTTTCTCGCAAATCCCCAGAATCCTTCTCTCTTGGGACACCCCTATTGATTGATAACTTCAATTAGTGATGATGTGAGATGGAACATGTTACGTGTTCACGGGAACATGCAGGGGAATACTTTCTCTCCTTTTTTCCTTTTCCTTTTCCCCTTACTTTAATAAAACAGTCAAGATTTTCTCTGAAACAGAACAAATTTTTTCACAGGTGTCATTACAGACTTCTTAAGTGCATCTTTGGTGAAAATACAGATACGTACAATATAAAAAACATTATATTTTGACCATTAAAATACATCCAGTAATAGGCGGAATGCAAATTCGTGCAAATACATGAGTCAGAAGACAACAGCCGATTATTGAGGTGCTCTGTCTCACATCATATGACCAACCACACTTTAATTGCACATAAAAAGCTTCCATTCACGAAGGCATTCAGAGCAGGTTGCCTGGTGCCGAGCTAACATATAATTACATTAAAGAGTCGTGCAAGCAGCCGTGGAATTTTTACCGCTCCTTGTCTTGGCATAGTCTCCGGCTTCAACATTTAAAGATAATGTCAGACTAGAATGCAGCTTATAGGGTCATATTATGCGCCTATATATTGTGGCAAGAGCAAGCATGATGATGTGCTAAAAATGGGGTTTATGGAAATGTTTCATCCAAGAATGTCTGGACTTGATGTGATTTAATGTTACTTAAATTCTAATAGTGCTGGGCGATATACCGGTTCAAACGGTAAACCGGTTTGAATTACGCATTATCCACCTTTCTCTTTCCGTAAAAGAGGGTGAGACCATTTGTAAATTTTATGGGTCTGGATTCCGGTCAGTTGCTTTGCTGCTTGATATTGGAAATTGGTTTGTCTTACCATATTATTTTAATGAAATATAATCTTAATTATAAACACATAATGTTTTGTAGTGCAGTGCAAACAGTTTTATTGTTTACTGCACATTGTTATTCTTCTCGTTATTTTCTTTATAGCGGCTTATCAGCTGGAAGTATCCACCCATAGGCTTTACTTCCGCGTTAAAGAAAAAGGTGGATACATTAAAAAAAATGGCATACCGGTACAAGTGGCTAAGCAACGTACACAGTGCCATGAACTGAGATGATATCCCAGTTAAAGGAACGCTCTGGTCTGCCGTTAGCACATTTGGCATAGCTTAGCGTAAATCACTGAATGAGATTAGACCATTAGCGTCTCATTCTGTAATGACCAAATTTCCTATTTAACTTGACGCTTCTGTAGTTACATTGTGTACAAAGACCAACAGAAAATGAAAAGTTGCGATTTTCTAAGCTGGTATGGATAAGAACTATACTCTCATTCTCAATCGCAATATTACGCAGCACCTGAATATAGTCCCCAGCTATTTTAGTATTACCATAGTGGCTTATCGTTGGTCACGTTGGAAGTTATCTAGCTGGGGACTTTTTTCAGGTGCTGCGGAATATCATTGCGCCTGCTGCACCCATGGTACGGCAACAAAGTTCCCTGATTATTACGCCAGAATAAGAGTATAGTTCCTCTCCATATCAGCCTGGAAAATCTTAGTACACGATGTAACTACAGAAGAGTCAAGTTTTAAATAGGAAAAATATAAAAGTTTTAAAAAACATGTTGTTTTTATTCACAACAGTCAATCAGTCGAGTGTTTGAAATAACTTCCTTATGTGATCTGATGTGGCTTCGTATCACAGAATGAGGCAGACAATATATTCTATTCTCATGTTCTATGTACGTCGATTAGCAGTGTCTTACAAATATACTTAATCATCATGAAAATACACGAGATGGCTTTGAAGAACACAGATAAACCATATATTATTGCAGACGAGTGTTTACTGTCTTTACATTTTATCATTCAAAATGTTTAACATTTATATCTTGTTTGTATTCAGTTTCAGCCATAGCGATGCCTTTGTCCCTATTAGAGATTTCCTGGTTTAGGCTACAAGGGATACAGCTCTGGCTACTGGGTATGCGCACATCAATCTAACTTTATTTTTGTCATACTGTACAACAATAATACTGTTTTTGTATTATAGTAAGGGCTAGGTTTAGGGTGGGGTAGTTGTAGACGTTAATAAAATACAGAAAAATTAATTTAATTGTTAGTTTCCGATCGGAGCTGTATCCCTTCTAGCCACAACCTGGCCGGAACGGAATGTCATCAGTGTTACTTCTTTGACGCATATGTGGATTGTCTGCTCGAGGGCGCCCTCTGGTGTCCAGTATGAATAAAACACAACATTTTGCGTAAAAAGTGAAAAAATAATACCTCTCTCAAAAGAATAATTAAGCAGAAATATTATGTTTTTTCCATGCTTTTTCCAGTGTACAGAGGTTTACAGGAGTATTTTGTTGTTAATTTGTTGCAAAAAAAAAAAACAAAAAAAAAAACGCATATGTGGCAAGCTATCAGAACCAAACCGAAAACTGTATGGGTTGCATCCCAGATAGATAGATAGACAGGTTTCGTGTAGGACATTCAAAAATGCATTACACTTGCACTTTTGATTTTTTTTTTTTTTTTTTTTTTTTTTTTTTTTTTTTTAGCCGAGGTGATTTTAATAAGCTGGACTGCTGAGCTGTGATTGGCAGAGAGATTGATGACTCATGATTGGAGGACGGTGGGAGAGAGTTTAGTGGGTGGAGGGTGCTGGGAGGCAATTTTAGTCTGAGAAGCAGACTTGCCTCCTCTCAGCACTGCATGTATTCGTTTTAGCCTCTTTTTCTCTGTCTTTCTTCATTGCTTATTCCTCCATTCCATCAGCTCTTGTTTTTAATGGCTCTGCCACACATTGTGGAGTGAACGAGTGAAATCATTCTCTGGCACAGCGATTAGCTCCAAACATTTGTCTTTCACTTGCTCATCCCATTTTGCCTGCTCTCTGCACTCAAACGTGCACATTTTCCAGTTAAGGAAGGACCGAGAGGTTTTACTGAGGCCTGTTATTCAGAAGTGATTATTCCATGAAGGTGTAACGACTTTTAAACTCTTCTCAGAAACCTAGTGCCAAGAAAAAGTGGTAAGTACATTTTACACACTCTTAGGATTGTGGTTTTGTGTGTTTCATGTGCTTCACTGACACCTTGGCTTGTCAGACCTGTCATACTTGTGCTGAATTTTAAAATAATGTCATTTTTGTGTTGCTTTTCATCTTGCTTGGCTGAGAATGTCTTTGTTTTATGGTTGTATTGCAAGCAAATGTGTCTTGAATGCAACCCATATGATTAACAGACACAGGCAAAGTGCAAAGAGCTAAAGAAATCCACAACCTCTTGTCATCTCAGCTGTTGAGATTTAGGCAGACTGACAGCACACAAATCTTAAAGTATCTCACAGCTGTGTGACATGCCTCTTGCTTTATTTTTAACCTCTGCTGTTGTTTTATTGGTCTACAGTACTGGTGGGGCAGGCCAGCATACTATAGGAATTTATGCTGCTACTTCCATATTTATGAACTTTGCCTTTGTTGCAAGATCCTCAAAGTTCAGGGTCGCTCTCCTTGTTGCTTGTAATTCTGCTTTCTGAGACAGGAATTTGGCAGTATATTTTGATATTGTCTAGTGCTGAGACAGTTTATCTCTGTTGTGAATCTGGATGGGACTGTAAATCATGACGATGCATTCCGTGAGCACTTTGTTTATGTCGCTCGTGTGTGAAGGCTCATGGCACCGGCATGCATCGGTGACATCCATGATATCCTGCACACGCCCAGAGGGGGTTTTCCTGTCAAATGTGCATTGTAGTCACCTGGCACTTGAACGTATGAGTGCATGATAAATAAACAGAAAAAAATAAGCAACCAATGCAATTCATATGCAGACTTTTACTCCATATAGTGGACTCTAATGGGGATCAGTGGGTTTAATGATCCAAATTGTAGTTACAATGCAGCTTCAAAGCAGCAATCCCAGCTGAGGGTCATTTTCTAAAAAAAAAAAAAAAAGAAAACTTATGTACTTTTCATGCGTGCGAAATTGCATTTGTCATGTGTGAGGTCGAGCTAGTGCAAGACCAGCAATTGTGGTTAAAAAGTATATAAATGTGTTTTTTCTTATGAATATGACCGATTTTTTTTCACTAGATGACCCTCATTCCTCAGATGGGAACGTGTAGAGCCCTTTAAAAGAACACTACACTTTTTTTGCAAATAGGCTAATTTTTCAACTCCCCCAGAGTTAAACAGATGAGTTTTACCATTTTTGAAACCATTCAGCCGATCTCCGATTCTCTCGGTAGCCCTTTTAGCATAGCTTAGCATAAATCATTGTATCAGATTAGACCATAAGCATCGCGCTCAAAAATAAAACCAAAGACTTTAGATATTTTTCCTATTTAAAACTTGACTCTTCTGTAGTTACATTGTGTACTAAGACCGGCAGAAAATGAAAAGTTCGATTTTCTAGGCTGAAATGACTAGGAACTATACTCTCGCTCTGACGTAATAATCAAGAAAATTTGCTGCTGTACTATGGGTGCACAGACGCAAGGATATTACGCAGCACCTGAATATAACCGAGGAATAAGGGTCTTATCTTATATAGCAAAACGATCAGTCATTTTCTAAAGAAAAAATTTAAATGTATACATTTTAACCACAAATGCACTAGCTTGCACTAGCTCTGCAATGCAATTTTCACCCCTTGTCCTGCACGTCACATGTAAGCGGCAACCTCCCGCTCTTGCTCTTGAAACAATACAGAAGTGACTGAAGCTGCAGTTCATCGGCTGGCCGCTTGAGGCTGGCTGCAAAAGGAACCAAATCCCCACAGACTCTCGTGTTAAAATGTTCAACTTTATAACAGATAAAAACATGTTTACAGCCTGGTACAAAAAGTGGTTTTGGTTTTTACAGCTAGTTTTGCCCTTCATGACAACTCTGAGGGGGGTGAATTTTTTTCTAACTCACCCGTTTAAATTATATTAAGCATTAAAACTCTGCATAATTAAGGGCGTGGCCGCTTGAGTGACAGGTGTCAGGCAGCCGTCACATTACCTCAGCTTATTCCTGCAGTTGAACTTGGCACCTCAGCCGTGTTATTGCATTTGTTTTTTCTTAGGGTGTTACTTTATCAGGATTATTTTAATAAATTAAAAAAAACAGACATCTTAGGTCCACCCACATCCCGCCTCTTTGTCCATTTTCTATTTTCCTGGAGTGATGCGCGGTGACACGCTTCCAAAATGGCGACGACAGGCCCCGCCCAACTTTTGCTTCAAAAACACTCTTCAGAAACCTACGGGTGACGTCACTGACACTACGTCCATGTTTTTTACAGTCTATGGTCACATGCTGAGAAAATGTCCTACATTTTCATCAGTTTGTTGGTTTGTAATGATCATATTAAGAAAACTTGCATGCATTCTTTTGCCTTTTTTTTTTTTTTTAAGATTTATTTTTGGCTTTTATTATTATAGGACAGATCAGGAAGGACAGGAAGCGAAGTGGAGAGAGAGAAGGGGGTAGGGTCGGGAAAGGTCCTCGAGCCGGGAATCGAACTCGGGACGCCCGTTGCGCAACGGCGCTGTATGTCGGCGCACTGCCCACAAGGCTATCGGCGCCGACCTTTTGCCTTTTTAAGAAAGCTTTTTATTTTTTATTTTTACTGCGGAGTTTCTACGCAAAGGATGTGCGGACCTCATTAAGTGATCTAGCACCACCGACGGAAATGGTCGAGCACAGACGGAAAAACACAACATTTTCTTTTCATTTGAACCAGTTTAAAAAAAATCGATGCAGCTTTCAGACGTGACTTTCTTATTTTAATAGTTTTTTTTGAAGTGGTTTCTGTGGCATTATTTTAATAACAAATGTCTAGAGTGCATTATTGTAATGTGAGGGCGCATCAAAATGCGCGAGCACAAATCTATTCTCTCGCAGGTGGATTCCCTTCACTCTCACATAAAACAGACGCGCTTTCTCTCACTTTCATGTACGCACTGAGAAACATAAATAAGCGCATATGACAACGGATGTACATCAGTATTTACATAGCATAACAGTCTGAGATTTATCACTTGTCTCATACGTGTCCCGTATGTGTTCTGCAACAGATCTATTGACAGGTGGTCACACTAGCGCATCTTCACGCATTGTGTAATCACGTTGCACTCTAGCTAGTGCAAAATGAGAATTTTTCATTAAAAAGTATATACATTTTTATTTTTCTTAGAAAATGAATGAACTGTTCGCTTGATAAAACACTTATTTCTCGGGCTGGGATTGTGTAGAGCCCTTTGAAGTTACATTGAAACTGCAATTTGGACCTCCATTGTCCATTGCAGTCCACTATATAGAGAAAAATCCTGGAATGTTTTCCTCAAAGACCTTCATTTCTTTTTGACTGAAGAAAGAAAGACATGAACATATTGGATGACATGGGGGTAAGTGAATTATTTAAAGAATTTTACTCTGGAAGTGAACTTCTCCTGAGCTTTCAGTACCATACACAAAATCCCTGTCTTGTTTCTCTGCTGTCTGTTGTACTTTCTTATCTTTGTCTCTTTATTTCTCTGTGGCGCTTTCTTTCCATCTCTGGCCTTGGCATCCTTTGTGGCACTAACAGGATAAGTGAACACACTGTGAACTGAAGATAAATACAGAGACAGTAGCCAGTGAATGAAGAGTCTAGCCGTACTTAGAGAAGAGTGATTATGAGGTGAATGTATAGATAGGAAAAGGCATGTTGAGAGGTGACAAGGATAAAGCTCTCAGTCTACCTTTATGCACACTGCAGGCTGTGAATGTGGCCATTGATTTTTTTTTTTTTTTTTTTTTTGCGGGTGCGTGGGTGCCTCCTAAACACAATCTTTCCTCTCTCCTGCTGCTCGCTCTATTTCCTGCTCTCACAGTCACAGCCAGTCAAAGCTGAGCGTGCAAGGGCTCCAGGAGATCTGAGTTCGTCACCCAGACGGCATTCGAGTCATGGACCAGTGATTCATAATGGCCCTCTTTAATTCCCCATACATATATAAGCATGTAGTCTTTTAAAGCATCGTTAAACAAAGGGTCATGAGCCTGGTTCACTTAAATCATAATTCACCCCTAAATGAAATTCTGTCATTAATTACTCAACCTCATGTCGTTCCAAACCTGTAAGACACTTTGTTCATCTTCAGAACACAAATTAAGATATTTTTGATGAAATCCAAGAGCTTTCTGACCCTGCAAAGACAGCAACACAACTACCACATTCAAGGCCCTGAAAGGTAGTTAGAACATTGTTAAATAATCCATGTAACTTCAATGGTTCAACCTTCATTTTATAAAGCTATGAGAATACTTTTTGTGCAATAAGTCAAACTCAAAATACAAATGTAGGGAGGCAATTCCAAAAAGACTCCCACACTGGAGCTTTTTTTAGAGTCCTTTTGCCATCTCCTCCGACATGATTTTGTATGGCAGTAGTAGCTACATGCTGTGTCGTTTTATTCTGTTCTCTGTTTCATGGTGAATGTTCAGCTGATTTCTTTGTTAAAGGGGTCATGAACTGCCTTTTGTTTTTTATTTTGTACTGTTTGCTGACGTCCACTTATAATGTTATCAAGATTTTTACATCAAAAAACTAAATAATTTAGAAGTAACGGGCTATTTCTATTTTTGACCCCCCTTATCAGAACGCTCTGTTTGAATAGGTGTGGCGGATTTTGAAGCCCACTGCTATTTACTGATAGTTGTTCATGAGTTCAGAATTTGTGTATGTTTGACAGCCTACATCCTTCAGAGATTGACGCATATGTAATAACAGACAAAGCAATAGTGACCACGTAATAAAGACAGTTCTCACACTTGTGTGGTGCAACATTACTGTCGGATTCAATATAGCAGCCACAGCATCGGTTTCAATCTTTCTAAAAATCCTGTGTCGAACTGTGCCTTGTGTTTAAACAAATCTGCTGTAAAATGAGGTGAGCAAAAGAAGTTTTGACTTACATGGTCTATTAAAAATAAAGTTCAAGCCACTCTTTCCTATGTTGGACAACTGAGAGACTAATATGCAACAATTACAGAAGGTTTGTAGTATGAAAACCTTTTGAATTTGAAGATCAGGGTTACTTTAACTTTTGTCTTCTGGGAAACATGTAATTGTCTTCTATAGCTTCTGAAGGGCAGTACTAAATGAAAAAAAAAATCATATTTAGGCAAAATAAGAAAAAGTGTACACATCTTCATTCTGTTCAAAAGTTTACACCCCCTGACTCTTAATGCATTGTGTTTCCTTCTAGAGCATCAGTGAGCATTTGAACCTTCTGTAATAGTTGCATGTGAGTCCCTCAGTTGTCCTTAAGGTGAAAATTTGGATCTCAAGATCATACATTCATTGTTGGAAAGAGTTAAAATACACAAAAGTGCAAAAAAAACAAAAAAAAACAGAATTTGTGGGACCTGAAGGATTTTTCTGAAGAACAGCAGACAGTTTACCTGTTTAGGACAAACAAAAAACTCATGAACAACTATCAGTAAATAGAAAAAAACTGATGTGGATCAGTCAGGTAACAACACCTATTAAGAATCAAGTGTATGTAAACTGTTGAACAGGGTCATTTTTATAAATTCAACTATTATTTTCTCTTGTGGACTATATGTAAATGTCTTTTATGTGAAATATGTTATTCAGGTCAGATCCCTCTTATTTTGGTAAAACAATTAACATTTTGCAGATTCTGACTTCAACTGTAAAAGCCGTTTTTAGACTAACAAAGAAGTTTTGAAGTTCTGAAATTTACAGGATGTTTTTATAGTACAAAGACCACTCAGGATCAAAAGTTGTTTTGGTTTCTCAGTTCATGACCTCTTTAAATTCAGCCATTTCAATAGAAATCCACGTGATTTCAACACACCGTTTTCACATCGTACTCAAGTTGGTCATGTGAGTACCTGTGGTAACGTTATCGCGGGACATGTAATATGTACCAATAAGTACATATCACAGCAGTTTCCAACAGAAATGTCTACTGAGTGGCGCTAATAGAGTATTTCCCCAGAACAGATGAGCGTACATATGGTATGTTTAATGTGACGGTTTTGTACGTGTCACCGCAGTTCTGACTTGAAATGTCAGTCGAGTGGCGCTATAACTCTAATGCTTTGTGACGTTTTAAAATACTGTACAAACTGCACTACACCTAAACCTACCCGATTGTATAAAAGCAAATGTGAGGTAAAAACAAAATCGCTGTTTTAGCTTGTTTTTCAATTTCTCATCTTACAGCTCTTTCATTGTAAGTCATGTTTTTTTGACGGGATTCGTACTTAAGGATTCTGCATCCTCAGCCCAATTCCATGCTAGCTGAGCTACCAAACAACCTTGTTACAAAGAAAAAACAAAAATATGGAGCTGTAATCATAAGCGTGTACGAAAGCGATTAGTAATGGACGATAAACATGGACAAAAATCCTTACATGTTAATCAGATATAATGTGCTTTTACCACAGCCCTCTGCATTCACTGTAATGCTCTACTTGATTCTGTAGCTTGAATCAATGTCTTTAATTGCAGCTAAATTTATGCTGAAAAAGATTGCTCATCGCTTTTTTCCTTTCAGTGACGTAAAGCATGACGTGCTTCTGTGGGCAAGACAGAGGTGTTGTATAAAAGAACAAATTTGATTCACAGCGCCTTTCATTGTTTAGGTGTCAACGATTTCAGATTGCGGCATGTTGCGACACCCCCCCACCCCTTCCCCCATCCTGTAAGACAGAGGCAGGGAGCCAAACAAACCAGACTGCTACTTAGCACTCCTACAGCCTGCCTCCTAACGCCTCCTGGCCAGGGAGCTGCTATTCTGAGGAGCTGTCAGTCAAACACAAGTGCTTCTGTCCATCGTCCGAAGGAGTGAGAAAAAGATAGAGGGAAAATGCCAGAGAGAAACACTGGGTGAGAGAGGAGTGTTCGCTAAGATTAAGAGGTAGAATAATGAAAGGCAATGACAGTAGAGAGAGAGTGAAAGAGACAGGTTTCGTCTTTGATTTTTCAAGCGTCCATAATCCCTTTTGGTCAATCATTTGGTTGCCAGTCTCTGGTTCACTGATCGTCTTTGTTCTACATTCTAGCTTTGCAAACTGCTGTGCTTAAAATACACACATAGACAAGCGTACAACAAATTAACTACTAGTTGCCATGAAGCTTTTATCTTCTTTCTTAAATTCCACAACGGACAGATTGCGCGTGTTATTCTATATCCATTAGAATCAATCTGAGCTTAGACAAGTCCAAGTACACTCTTTTTCAAGCAATTAGTCATCAAAAGTGGAGCCACATGTGTCACCAAACAAGAAAAGGGCTTTTCACCTGGGTCGCCTGCTTTGTGGATTTGTGAACCATGAGGAGCCCTTTTTGGGTTTAACTAGAGGAGCTTGAATCTGAGCTGTTTGACTTAATTAAATGGTGTCATGCTAAGCTGAGTTAGAGGATTAACTGGGTTAATGTGCTTTTACTGTAGTCTCTTATTGGCCCACAGTCCTTGATGTTTAAAAAGAGATTGAATGTCAGGGGTTTTGGGTGAGCAGGGATGAGAATTATAAGGAATTTAGCAATTCTGGTTCTAGTTTGGATTTCTTAATGATTCTTGAAGCATTTTTAATGATGAATCTTAAAACGAACCTCTTCAATAATTTCTCCTGAACAAAATCACTAAATAAAAACAATACTATTTTTTTTATATATAATATATTCTACCATTCAAAGAGTCAGTACGATTATTGAATGTTTTATGCTTACAATGGCTGCATTTATAAAAGTGACAGTAATTTTTTTTTTTTTGAAAAATTATTAATGTAAGTTTTACATTTATTGTAATTAATTAATTAATTAATTAATTTCAAATAATAATTTTCAGATTTAAATATATTTTAAAATGTAATGTATTCCTGTGATGGTAAAGTTTAATTTCCAGCACCTATTACTCCAGTTTTCAGTGTCATAATCCTCCAGAAATTATGATTTGGTGCTTATGAAATATTTCTTCTATTATCCATGTTGAAAACATTTTTTGTGGAGGTTGTGAACATATATATTTAAAATTAAACAACTTAAAAAAAAAATTGTGGAGGTCATGATTTTTTTATTTATTTATTCATGGATTATTTGATGAAAAGAAAAAAAAATAGCATTTATTTGAAATGAAAACAACCTAGTGTTTTTGTGGAGGCCGTGATTTATTTAGGATTCTTTGAATACAAAATTAAAAAGAATAGCATTTATTTCAAATGAAAACAATGTAGTATTTTTGAGGAGGCTGTGGTTTTTATTTATTTATTTATTTATTTTTTTTTTTTTCAGGATTTCTTGATAAATAGAAAATGAAAAAGAACAGTATTTATTTAAAACATTTTTTATTTTATTTTAATTTTTTTTTGTGTGTGAAGGCCATGATTTATTTGTTTATTTTTCCTGGATTCTTTGATGAACAGAACATTTTAAAGAATAGCATTTATTTAAAATAAAAACAACTTAATATTTTTGTGCAGGCCATGATTTTTATTTATTTATTTATTTATTTATTTATTTATTTATTTGTTATTTTTTCAGGATTCTTTGATGAATAGAACATTTAAAAGAATAACATTTATTTGAAGTAAAAGTCTAATGTAACATTGTAAATTTCTTTGCAGTCACTTAATAAAATGTTAATAAATTAATGTTTTTTTTTTGTTTTGTTTTTTTTTTACCGTAAAAGTATTAATTATTTTAAAAACGCCATAATCAACAACAAAACTTAGTTATCCCAAACCTTTTTTGAAATAAATTATTAACTTTTTGTTTTTGATTCAATTATTTGGTGCATAAATATATATATTTTTTAATTGAAGTGCCAATTATTACAACAAGACTAAAATTATGTTGCCATATGAACAGGCAGTAACTAATTGCACAGATAAGCATTGAAGAATGCACCCTAAGAAGGGGAAAAAAATCTTTTGTGTTTCAAAGAAGAAAAGCATACATGAGTGTGAGTAGCTGATGCAGATTTCTTAATGATTCTTGAAGCATTTTAAAGGATGAATCCCACCTCTTCAATAATTTCTCCTGAACAAAAAACACTAAAAAAAACAATACTTCTTTTTTGTAGAAAATATGCTATCACTCAAAAAGTCAGTAAGATTTAAGATAAAATGTTTTATGCTTACAATGGCTGCATTTATTTAATCAATACAGTGTTTTACAAATTATAAAAATATTTTAAAATAATTCTTAATGTATTTTTTTCTGTTAATTCATTATTAAATAATTTAAAATAATATATTTTAAAATTTCCATCACTTACTACTCCAGTTTTCTTTTCAGTGTCACATAATCCTCCAGAAATCAAACAAAGGGGGAAAAATCTTTTGTTTTTCAAAGAAGAAAATAATACATGTTGAATAGTTGATGCCAGAGTATCATTTTTAAGTGAACTACACTTCTGAGTAAAAAGTAGCAGTTGAAATGGTTTAGTTTGGCTGTGAAGTACCACTCCATTACTGATTCAGTAAGAGACTGACTCATTAGAACGATTCAAACAAATTCATCCGATTACTTAAAAAGAACTGAATCATAAAGTCATTTGTTTATGAATCAGACTCAGCTAGGCTTCGATGGAAGAGCGCAGATGTTCAAAAACCGTTAACTGTCATGAAGATCATCCGGTTCCAGTATCTTTTAAAAATAGTTCTCAACCCTGTTGCTGAAACACACCCACAAACACATGCACATGTCTTGGCAGACCATTTGGTAGACTTTTGGCCTATGGAAGCTTTGAGGACTGCTTCAGACAGAACATGTATGGTTAAACCATAAGAACTCTTGCAACCATTGCGGTTGTAATCACTTAGCATGGAGCCGTCTGTGATTATTGATGACACACACTAATTGGGATCATAGATCATCTCCCAGACACTGACATGACCACTAAAGTCAAATGCTAGGCAGCCAAAGGTCGTGTTTTAATGCCAAGTGTCATATGTCATGTGTCAAGTTAAAGCGAGCCAACCCCAAAGGCATGTCTAATATCTGCTGTGTATGTGCATATTGCGAGGCTGATTTGATCAGATATGCACATAAAATATAGCTCTGTCCTGGAACAGACGTGCTTGCATTCAAAGTACCTGAATTCTGTAGGAGTATCAGCTCTCTATATTGAATACTTGGTTGGAAAATGGTGTGTCTGCAGCAATTGGTGATGGTAAAGTTCATAGTTGCTGGCAAGTCTGAATGTCTCTGGCATGTGATACTACTGAGACTGCTGAACTGTGAGAGTCTGAGAGCCTAAAAGACAGGCCTGGGTGACAAACTTAAGCTTTAATGGGGGAAAACTTGTGGTCTGAATATTGTGCGTTTAATAGTTGCAATGATTTTTATTAAAAAAAGTAAAGGTCGCAGACTAACATGGAGCCAAGAGGGTCTTTGTGTTATTGATGACAATGAATTGAATGCAGTGACTCATGCTGCCTCACTGTGTGTGAGATTTTGAAAAGATTCATTTATCTAACAGTATTTCAGCATGATTAGAAAGGCTGTGACTCAGAGAGCATAAAAGCTTGATGACTCCTCAGGAAATATGGAGCCTGCATGTGAATATCTGTAGTTTTTATGATGAAATAACCCAAAAACAAATATTAATCGTAGATCTGCAATATTGGAAAAATAATACATTTCAGCTTTATATTTTAGTCCCATGCTCACAAAAAAATACAGTAAAAACAGGGTTTGATGGATGATATTAACATTTTTTTTGGGCTATCAGTATTTATTAGTATTTGCTGATAAATTAGATAAAAAAGTTTTTGTCAAAGCCCATATTCTTAATTTTGACATTCATTTTTATTTTTACATTTTTACACCAGACATACAGTTTACATCAGTCAAAATACTGTGTTGAATGATCCACAGCTGTGTTTTGTTTTTGTTTAGTGAGAGTTGTTCATGAGTCACTTGTTTGTCCTGAACAGTTTAACTTCCTGTTCCACAAATTCTTTGGTTTTTCAGCATTTTTGTGTATTTGAACTCTTTCCAACAATGACTGTATGATTTTGAGATCCATCTTTTCACACTAAGGACAACTGAGGGACTCATATGTAACTATTACAGAAGGTTCAAACGTTCACTGATGCTTCTGAAGGAAACAAAGTGCATTAAGAGCCAAGGGGTGTACACTTTTGAACAAAATGGCGATGCGTACATTTTTCTTATTTTGCTTAAATATATATTTTTTTCATTTAGTACTGCTCTTCAGAAGTTACAGAAGATATGTACATGTTTCCCAGAAGACAAAATAAGTTAAATTTACCCTGATCTTCAAATTCAAAAGTTTTCACCCCCTGTCTCTTAATGCATTGTTTCCTTCTGAAGCATCAGTGAGCATTTGAACTTTCTGTAATAGTTGTATATGAGTCCCTATGTTGTCCTCAGTGTGAAAAGATGGATCTGAAAATCATATGAAAACTTTTGATTTCAACTGTATACTGTATACTTCAACTGTATACTTCAACCCTAATACTGTGAAATATTATTACAATTTTTAATTGTAAATAATAACACATTTTCTATTTTCATATATTTTAAGATAGAATTTATTCTAGTGATGGCAAAGCTATATTTTCAGTAGCTAGTCTTTATTTTACTCTAGTTCACCCCTGTCTTCAATGTCACATGATCCTTCATGATATACTGATTTGTTTCACAAGAAACTTTTTATTATTAGTGTTAAAAACAGTCTCTGCTTAATATTTTTTGTGGAAACTTTGATTAATTTATTTTTATATAGTTCAAAACAAGAGTATTTATTTGAATTATAATTAATTGCAACACTATAAATGTCAGTTTTTATCAATTTAATGGATCCTTGCTGAATAAAAGTGTTAATTTATTTTAAAAAAAATCACACTGACCTCAAACTTTTTAATGGTAGTGTACAGTATGTGCTTATACAGCATATAAAGACATCAATCAGAGGCATCTTACAGTGTGCTTTACTCATCCTACTAAAAAAAAACATTTTGTATAATTCTGTATAAGATGAATGAATATCAATGCATCAAGTTCACTTGTGTTTGTGTGTGTGTTTATAGCACTGAGAGACCTGTTCTAAATGTATAAAATGCTGATCTTCTGATGTTTTGAGAACAGGTGGTAGAGAGGCTATAGACAAGCTCCTTTAAAACTAGGAAGCACTGATTCAAAGTGAGCCTGAAAACTAGATATGGGCTTATAGACGCTTTTTGTAAATGAACCTACAAAAAACAAGAGTCAGAAAAAGAAAAGATGATGACACATGGATGCACTTAGAAGAGATTAAGATGGAGAACCGAGTCAGCAGGTTTGAGGAAGAAAAAGAGGATTGTATAAAACGAACAAGGAAATATAGAAGGTGCAGCTACGGTACCTATGATGATGAATGAGTCCATAATGAAGTATCCCTCCCTCCCCCTCTTCTTTTTTTTTCCCTTCATCTCACCCTCTTTCGCTCTCACTGGCTGTCCAAAACCGCAGCCTTGGCAGCAAACACCCCAATCAATCACATCACGCCATGCGCGATCAGCGGACCTCATCTATACACACTCGTTTTCAGAGCTTTGCAGCACAAAATGGCAAACGGACCCCCAGGGATGACTTTCAATAAGTCACGCTTAAGTGTGACAAGTGTGAACTTTAGAGCGTGTTCTTGATATGATAACACAAATGGATGTCAGATGAAACGGATCATGCGTGGTTATGTGTTTGTCAGGCTACGACAGCGTCACGAGCCACATACCACTGTTAGCCTCTCAAAACTTTGGCATTGGCCGCTGAGAACAAAGAAAAGGAGAGAAAAGATTCCTAACTGAAGTGTGTTCTTGCTTTGTAATAGAGCCAGCATTGCTGTTTGTGTACCTCTGGAAATTTCCAAATGTCCCGTAATATGTGTGTGTGTGTGTGTGTGTGTGTGTGTGTGTGTGTGTGAAAGAGGATACAACGGCTGGGCATGCTTGAGATACCTCTGTGTGTTTTGCCAGACAACAGGCGAGATCTCCACAACAGCCTTCCCTCTGTGTGCTGAGTGACATAAGGGGACTTTTTCCACCAATTTGCTGTGCGTGATGTCTTCATAGTCCTGTCACAATTGGAGGCTCTTGTCCAAGGGAATGAGAAAAATTATAGGTTTGCGCGTGTGTACGCGTGCAGAGAGCAGCGTGCTTCCAAGTAATGCTAACGCCCTCGGAGATTCCTTGGAAGGAAAATGAAAAACACACTTGAAAGGAAATAAGGGGAAAAAAGAGAACAAGAAACTAAGAGAGAGAGACAAAGAGCTGTATATGAGTATATGTAAATTAAGAAAGCCAGGTAACATTTCTAACCACCATACTGTATCTGCACTCCACAGATTTATTGTATTATTATTAATTTAATTATATTTTTATACATAGTAGTTAGTTTTAACTGCACGTTCAGATGGTATGCAAGGGCTCGAAAAAAGGGGTGCTTAGCGGCTAATGTAGCAGTGTCAAACTGGATGTGCAAATAAGGTCTTAGCTAATTTTCATGTGGATTTTCCACTCAAGTTGAATTTTTTCTACTTGTGCAGAAGACACGATCGATGGAAGCCTGTTTAAACCACAAAAAATAAAAAAAAAAGGAAGTTGCGACTTTTTACCTCACGATTGACCTTTTCCTTGCGATTGTGTAAAATAAGCTCACATTTTGTGAATTCTAAAGTCCAATTCTGAGGGGAAATAATTAAATAATTAAATTTGGTTTTGGTATGCACACCATAAACGCCACCTACTGTCAGAGAATAAATTAGCATTTTCATTCAGTCCATCTGCTGTTTTTTATCAAAGCCCATTTCTGCCACTGAATAAAAATAAAAAAGGTAATTATGACTTTTTACCTTTTTACTTTTCAGAATCGCATGATACAAACTTGCAATTCTGACTTTTTTTTTTCAAATAACCAGTTTACATCTTACAATTCTGACTTTTTCTTTCAGAATTGTGTGATACAAACTTGCAGTTCTGACTTTTTTTTTCTAATTGCCAATTTACATCTCACAATTCTGACTTTTTTTCTCAGAATTGTGTGATACAAACTTAAACTTCTACATGATTCTTTCTGCGTAATATAAACTTTCAATTTTTCTCAGGATTGCCTGAGATAAACTTGGAATTCTGACTTTTTTCTTGCATTTGCAAGTTCACATCTCGCAGTACTGACTTTTTTCTAAGAACTGCATGATATAAACACAATTCTGCATGATTTTTTTGTATGATACAAACTTGCAATTTTACATCTTGCAATTCTGACTTTTTTCTCAGGATTGCTTAGCACAAACTTGGAATTCTGACTTTTTTTCTCGCAGTTGCGAGTTTACATCTCGGAATTCTGACTTTTTTCTCAAAATTGTGTGATACAGACTTGTAATTTTGACATTTTTCTTAGAATTGTGTGATACAAACCTGCAATACAAACGTAATTCTGAGGGAAAACGTCAGATTTGCAAGTTTGTTTCTCACAATTCTGTGAAAATTCTCACAATTGCAAGAAAAAAAAGCATAAACAAATGCTCATGCTATATGTATGTGGCACTACTGTCTGTTCAAAATAAATCAAGAAAAAAAATGCATTCCTTGTTGTACCAAACTCAAATGGAACTGTGACCCCAAAACCGAGATGACTTTTGCGTACCGTTACACCCCGATAGATAAATACATTAAAAAATACATTAAAAACTGAAATCTTGTGAAATGTTATTAAAATTATTATTATTTTAATAGATTTTAAAATGTAATTAATCCTTATGACGACAAAGCTGAATTTTATTAGCTGAGGATTATTACTCCAGTCTTCAGTATAACATGATTCTCATTCTAAAATGCTTATATGTGGCTCAAGAAGCATTTCTTATTATTAGTATCAGTTTTGAAATCTGTGTTTTTTCAAGCTTTTAAAAGCCCTCTGAAGCATTTGTTATAATATACTACTTTTGAATAGAGAATGATGTTGTTTGCCCATGTCTATCCCTCACAGCCTCTTTTTGATTTGCACCAATGTAAATATGGCGCCTTTCCTGACTAAACTCCATTTGTGGTGTGTTTGATAGAGTGTTTATGAAGTAAAGAGCATCTCAAATCACTTTGAGGTTCCAGTTTGGTTAGGATACTTTAAACCATATGTATATACTTACATTTCACTAAAAGAATCTACTTAATAAACGTATTAGTAGGCTAAATCTGATTAGAGAACATTATGGTATCCAAATCCCAAACATACTCAGTATGTTTCTAATATCCTAATGTTTCTTTTTCACCTCATTCATAACCATTCATTTCGGCAATGTTCAGCCAAGCTTAAGTCCTGATCATGTTTCAAGTTAAAGATTCATACTGAAGTGTGAGTGTGTGTGGGCTTGATGACTGTAGTTCTGCAACATTCAGTAAAGATTAAATTCACAGTGTTGGCCTTCATGCTAACAAAGCTCTGCCAGCAAAGGCATCACTGGGCCATCATGCACCGTGTCTTCTGATCTTCTATCAGGCTTTTGTTGGCGTCCTTATGCACAGCAATATGCAGATACAGGTCCAAGCCTGGCACACTTTCATTCACTCCCCCAGCCTGACAATCTGTCAGAAAAATCAAGCATCCCCCCTTTTTTACTTGTTCTCTTTTTCTGGCTTTGTCCATTTCCTCTGTTGTTTACCTCAGGGACACAAGATCATTTGGGAGTCTTTTCCAAACAAGTAAAAATGCACAGTTGCTTGTAATTGATTCCCCAAATACAGCAGAAAACATACAGAGAGGAGCGGTGCCATTATTTAGAAAACATCCAGGCGTTTTATTTTATTTTTATTCATTTATTATTTTGAAAAATCAGCATCCAGTCTGTTTCTGCTCTTCACACACACACACACACACAGCAACATTAGCGCTTGAGTGCAAACCATATGTCAGGAATATTACAAGGGCATTAGTTATTGGAATAACGCTGAGGGTGCAGTTTTCAGTCGCTCCGTGAGGGAATGTGTGTGTTTGTGGCCTCGCCTGGCCTGGTGGTATTGTTTTGCAGGTCTTGCTAAGCAGTCCTTCGCTCATTAAGCTGGTGATAGCTGTGTAGAGTGTGATAAGACTGCTAGTGATTGTTATTATTGTAACACACTTCTGTAGGCTTTCACTGGGACTGACTGTGTAGATGTAATTAGGTGGACAGGGTCTGTAAATAAGCAGAGACCGTGAGTTTTAGTGCTTAAATATGGCTGAGGTATAGACTGTGTACTGTGTTTGTTCATATTGCGTGTGCGTGTAACTCCAGAGGGCAAGTCAGAATATTACTTCCCTCCAAGTAGTGTGTTGCTGGCATTCGTTCTGGTTTTCAACCGTTGCATTTTAAAATTACACAGACCACCTCTTTAGCTTCCCTCGGGCTTTACACCTCCCTACTAGCCACGAGATCTACTCTGAGTATCTTTAAGAAAAAAATCCACCAAAAGGATATGAGATGTAAACATGCAATTGCGAGAAAAAAGTCAGAATAATTTTATATCTCACAATTCTGACTTATAAATAACAATTGTGAATTTATATCCTGCAATTCTGATCAGATCTGATTTGTGTCATGCATATCTGAGAAAAACAATTTTTAATTGCTAGTTTATATCACGCAATTCTGAGAAAAAAAAGTCAGAATCGTCAGTTTGTATCATGCAATTTTAAGAAAAAAGTCAGAATTGCAAGTTTGTGTCATGCAATTCTGAGAAAAAAAGTCATAATTGTAAGTTTGTATCATGCAATTCTGAGCAAAAAGTAAGAATCGCCAGTTTATATCACACAATTCTGAGAAAAAAAGTAAGAATCGCAAGTTTGTATCATGCAATTCTAAGCAAAAAGTCAGAAACGCCTGTTTGTACCATGCAATTCTGAGAAAAAAAGTCAGAATCGCAAGTGTCACTCAGTTCAGAGAAAAAAAGTCAGAATTGCTATTGTGTATCATGCATATCTGAGAAAAAAATTAGAATTGCGAGTTTATATCACACAATTCTGAGAAAAAAAAGCCAGAATCGCCAGTTTGTATCACACAATTCTGAGAAAAAGAGTCAGAGTTGCTAGTTTGTATCATGCATATGTGAGAAAAAAATTGAATTGCCAGTTTCTATCACACAATTCTGAGAAAAAAAAGTCAGAATCGCAAGTTTGTATCATGCAATTCTGAGCAAAAAGTCAGAATCGCCAGTTTCTATCACGCAATTCTGAGGAAAAAAGCCAGAATCGCAAGATTGTGTCACGCATTTCTGACAAAAATTCAGAATTGCAAGATTGTATAATGCAATTCTGAGGAAAAAGTCAGAATCGCAAGTGTGTATCACACAATTGTGAAAAAAAAGTCAGAATCGCAAGTTTGTATCACACAATTCTGAGGAAAAAAGTAAAAATTGCAAGTTTGTATCACAAATTGCATGTTTGACACAATTCTGGGGAAAAAAAAATCTGAATCACAAGTTTGTATCACGCAATTCTAAGAGAAAAAAGTCATAATCGCAAGTTCGTATCATGCAATTCTGAGAAAATTCTCATGTTTTGCACTGAGGCTTATTTATTAGATATTATTTATTAGGTTTATATGAATGCACTGTTCCTAATTCTATTTTTTAAAGCTGTTTTACGACTTAACCCTTAATCGTGATGAGGACTGTGTATGCATTTCACATGAAAGCTACAATTCAACGGTTGGTTTATGCTGTTCCTAAGCCTCACGGTAGATAGTGTTTGTTTTGACGCTTAGCTCTATAGAAAAATGTGACTTTGTGACTTTCTCCAAGAAAGCAAAAGCAAGACTCGTGTTGACTCAGTGTCAGTGCAAGCATGAGAAAGCAAACTTCATCTTTTCTCCTTCTCCTCCCTCTCTCGGCTCTTTTCATCCATTCCTCATTTTAAACACTGACACATAACACTGCTAGAAACCTATCCATCTTTCTGTCCAATGCCTCGGTCCAATAAACAGCAATGCTGGCAAATAAAACCAGTTTCTCTTTGAAGACCTCAAACTTTTTCACCCTATTGCATTTAACACTGAGTTTAATGCTGTTTACTCTTGTGAACATGCATCAAAGTCTGACACGGAAGAGAAGAAATTGTTGAATAAAGTCTTTGTTTTATTTTTATTTATTTTTTTGTGCACAAAAAGCATTCGTATAGCTTCATAAAATTACGGTTGAACCACTTGTCACATTGATTATTTTAACAACATCCTTTCTGGGCCTTGAGTTGCGTTGCTATCTATGCAGGGTCAGAAGCTTTCAGATTTAATCAAAAATATCCTAACTTGTGTTCTGAAGATGAAGGAAGGTCTTACAGGTTTGAAATGACATGAGGGTGACTAATTAATGACAGAATTGTCATTTTTGGGTGAACTCTTCCTTTAAGCATTTCAAGATTTCATATACCCAGAACCAGCTTCCCATTGCATTTGGGGTCTAATTTCAACCACATGCTGTGTTTTATGGAAGATATCTTGAACCAGTAACATCAGAACAAGGCGAGCGAGACATTTAGCCATTAACACCCTAACCCTCCCTCGCTAATGTCCCTTGCCCCCCAGACACGCACATTCCCACAATGCCCTAAATCTGAGGCTAAATAAATGGTTGGCACAACATCCTCCCAGACGCCAGCAAGAGTAGAAGTGTGATAGATCCCTCCCATTGAACAGTCATGCTTCAGTAAATGAGCAGGATGGTTGATGTGTCTCATTCTCTTTGTTTGGTTTCTAGTCAGCATGTTATATGTTGAACATTTACTCACATGAACACATTTAGCCCCATAGCGTTTTTTCATCATTGCTTGACTAAACCATTTGCAAACAATTAGGTTCCTCTTGAACCCCACTGTCAACTCCATACACACACACACACACGCACACACACAGAGAGAGAGAGCTCTCAGGGGCTTGAGGAGGGGTTGTTTCTCTAGTAATGAAAGAGAATCTGCCATGGCCACGAAGAGTTTTCAAGCCTAATAATTTCTTCATTTGTTCAATCTTATTGAGACATACACACACAAACTCTCTGCTGCACCTAACCCAAATCTGTCATATATTCTCATTAAACTCTGAACAGTATTTGAACTGGTTGTTTCCCATATTACCTGCAATATTAAAGGTAAACTAACCCAAAAATGAAAATGCTGTCAATTAAATTGTCTTGATTATTTTTCTGTGAGTCATGAGTTTATGTACAATTCATGAAAGAATCTAAGAGGCTTAGTGCACTTCCAGAATAAAAAAAAATCGTGATAATTTACTCACACCCATGATGTTCATATCTTTCTGTCTTCAGTCATTCATTTCAGTAATAAAGTCAGTAATTTCAATAAGAAATTAAGGTTCTTGAACAAAACATTCCAGGACTTTTTCTCCATATAGTGGATGTTTATGGTGGCCAATGGTCCAAATTGCACTTTCAGTGCAGCTTCTACATGATCCCAGCTGAGGAATAAGGGTCTTATCTAGAGAAACAGCTGCTTTCTTTAAAAAATTCGAATTTATATACTTTTTAGCCTCAAAAACTTATCATGCGTGGTTAGTGTTTCATCTGTGTATTTCGGTTAAAAAAGGTTTGGTAGGGCGAAAAACTCCGACATTTTACCTTTTTTTGTAAAGGGTGTTTGCTTTTCTTTGCACATTTGCTTTGTAAACACTGGGTTGGTACTTTTCGGCCTACATCTCGTGTGACCTTTTCAACGTAATTACGTAATGCGTGAAGTCAAGTTAGTGCAAGACAAGCATTTGTGGTTAAAAAGTATAGAAATTTTTATTGTTTTAAGAAAATGACCAATTATTTTGATAGACAAGACACTTGTTCCTCAGCTGGGATCGTGTAGAGCCCTTTGAAGCTGCAAAGGAACTTCAATTTGGACCTTCAACCCATTGAAGTCCACTATCTGGAGAAAAATCCTGGAATGTTTTCCTCAAAAAAAACTTGATTTCTGTGCGACTGAAGAAAGACATGAACATCTTGGATGACGTGGGGGTGAGTTAATTATCAGGAAAATGTATTCTGGAAATGAACGTCTCCTTAAAAAATCTGGTTTGGGGTTTAAGGAATAGTTCACCCAAAGAAGAAAATTAGCAGAATTTGCTTATCCTCATGCGATCCAAGATGAAGATGAGTTTGTTTGGAGCAGATTTGGAGATATTTAGCAGTGCATCACATGCTCACCATTAGATCCTCTTCAATGGATGTCTTTAGAATGAGAGTCCAAACAGCTGATAAAACATCACAATAATCCACAAATAATCCACATGGCTCCAGTTCACCAGTTAATGTCTTGTGATTTAACTTAACTACATTTTGGATTGTCTGAGGGTGAGTAAACTTTAAGAAATATTTCATTTTTGTGAGTTATTCCTTTAAAGTAGAAGATTAGCAGACTTGTAATATAGTGCTTACCACTTTTAATATACTTCTATGGTGATTTCTTGTCATTTAGGTTCTCATTCATCGTAAATTGCATGGAAAAGAGCAAGCGGTGCAGTATGTCATTTTCATTTACCAAAGAAAGTCATACAGGTTTGAAATGGCATGAAAGTGAAAATGGTCACTGAGTGAATTGTCCCTTTAAGCATTATGCATTATCCTATAATGTCCAATAGTTTAAAATACCAGTCTAACCAACCCTGTGCTCTACTTACAGAAAATGAGATTGAAAGCTTTGTCTGTCATTAATGGGCTACTGTCATTTTTCATCTCTGTAATTTATTGGATGACGAAGAGTCAGCCGACTTAGTCATGCAATGAATTGCCCATTTAAACAAATCTAAGACCTTGTAGAAGGTCTTGCAGTGGCCTGAAAAGCGTAGTTGAGAAAGCTGGTAGCAGATGAGCAGAGAGAGGGTGAGACCCACAGTGAGTCATATCTTCAGTATTAATGTCAACTCAAGGCAATTAGAGGCAGCAAAACCCGCTTAGAAAATATAAAGGACGTAGAAGTGAATCATGCCGATTGTTTCCTCCATTTAAGCAGGTGTCAGGCTTTCATACAACAGATTTCCATTTTGTCTTTTTTGTCGCTGACTCATATGCCGAATTTTGTTTCCACTGTTCTGGAAGAGTGTGAAATTTAGTTTCAAAGCTGACGTCTGTCATTTCTGTGCTACTTCTGTCACTAAATGAATTTGTAAAAACAACGCTCATTTGCCAAATGTGTGTATTATATGCACGTATACGCATTTTCATGAACAAAACCTCAAATCGTAGTACAATTTATTCTGAATTTATGAGAAAAAACGTAACAACAACTGACACCACACATAAACACAAATCACATACTCTGGGTGGATTTATAATTGTGTTGAAATGTTTTCTTAAATAATTCAACATACACTACCACTCAAAAGTTTTTGAACAGTAATATTTGGAATATTTTTTTGCTCATCAAGCTTGCATTTATTTGATTCAAAGTACAGCAAAATCAGTCAAATTTAGAAATATTTTTACTATTTAAAATAACTTTTTTCTATCTGAATATATTTAATATAATATAATTTATCCCTGTGATCACAGCTAAATTTCCAGCATCATTACTTCAGTCTTCAGTGTCACATGATCCTTCAGAAATCATTCTAATATGCCGATTTGCAGTTCAAGAAACATTTATTATTATTATTATTATCAATATTTAAAACAGTTAAGTACACTATACCTTTTGAAAGCTTGGAGTCAGTGAACTTTTTTTGGAAAAAAAAAAACAAATAGAAATGAATACTTTTATTTAGCAAGGATGCTTTAAATTGATCAAAAGTGATGATAAAGACATTTCTGACATTACAAAAGATTTCTGTTTTAGATAACTGCTGTAAACTTTTTATTCATCAAAGAAACATGTTTTCAACATAATAATAATAGTAATAATAATAAATCTTTTTTTAAATGGCAAATCAAAATATTAGAATGATTTCTTAAAGGAACACTCCACTTTTTTTGCAAAAGGCTCATTTTCCAACTCCCCCAGAGTTAAACAGGCGGGTTTTACCATTTTCAGCATAATTTTTTAGCATAAATCATTGAATCGGATTGGACCATAAGCATCGTGCTCAAAAATAAAACCAAAGACTTTAGATATTTTTTCTATTTAAAACTTGACTCTTCTGTAGTTACTTTGTGTACTAAGACCGGCAGAAAATGAAAAGTTGCAATTTTCTAGGCTGAAATGGCTAGGAACTATACTCTCGTTCTGGCGTAATAATCAAGAAAATTTGCTGCTGTACTATGGGTGCACAGGTGCAAGGATATTACGCAGCACCTGAATATAGTCCCCAGCTAGGTAACTTCCAACGTCACCAGCACTAAGCCACTAAGGTAAAATAAATAGCTGGTAAAAATAAAGTAAAATAGCTGGGGACTATATTCAGGCGCTGCGTAATATCATTACGTCTGTGCACACATAGTACAGCAGCAAATTTTCTTGATTATTACGCCAGAGCGAGAGTATAGTTCCTAGTCATATCAACCTAGAAAATCGCAACTTTTCATTTTCTGCCGGTCTTAGTACACAATGTAACTACAGAAGAGTCAAGTTTTAAAAAGGAAAAGTATTGAAAGTCTTTGGTTTTATTTTTGAGCGTGATGCTTATGGTCTAATCCGATTCAGTGATTTATGCTAAGCTATGCTAAAAGGGCTACCGGGAGAACCGGAGATCGGCTGAATGGATTTGAAAACGGTAAAACTCAGCTGTTTAACTCTGGGGGAGTTGGAAAATGAGCCTATTTGCAAAAAAAGTGGAGAGTTCCTTTAAGGATCATGTGACTGGAGTAATGATGCTAAAAATTCAGCTTTGAAATCACATAAATTACATTTTAAAATACATTCCAACAGAAAAGAGTTATTTTAAATAGTAACAATATTTCACAACTTTACTGTTTTTCAAATAAATGCAGGCTTGGTGAGCAAAGGAGACTTCTTTTTAAAAAACATTAATAATCTTTTGACGGGTATTGTATAATAAAAGAGTAATCTGGTTTATAGATTGATCTGCAGGATTTCTATGTATAAAAATGCATTGAAGAATAATTCTCTTAAGTATTCTCTTGATGAAAACAAAAGTAAATTATTTCAGATCTAGAACAGCATTTTGGTTAACCCAAGTAATTTCCCTCATGTAAAGCATCTTTTATTTTCTGGTTTGTGTATGGGGTTTTTTGTTTTTATTTGTGTGTAAGAGTGTGTGTTTGTGGCCAACACAGGATCTCTAAAGTTTACGGAGGTCAGCAACTTTGGCGTGTCGAATTCCTCAACAGTCCTCTAAAACAGAGCTCTGTGGTGGAGACTCGTGTGAGTCTTGTCCTGAACTCCTTTTGTTCTTATCTCAACAACATCTCGTAGATAACATGTTCGTCTACTTTCCAACAAAAAGACGACTCTCTTGAGGGAAGAATAAAAGTAGGCAAATGAAAACTTGAGATGCGACTTTAGAAATAGGAAGGATTCGCACACACAGGCTGTAAAATAGACCAGATGGTTGAGTTCATACATTGTTCGCACTCCCACACGCAAAATCCTGTCAGGAAGGAAAAACTGCTTACTAGCGTCATTTCAAATCTGTGAGCCTTACATATTTATTTAATTTCATTGCCTCTGCGCTACATATGATATGCGTGCTTAAAAGGTCTGCTAGATCATGTTTAGATACACATATGGCCTGATTTTGCTACATCATTTGCTTCATACTAAGCAAAAAATAAAATAAAACAAGATCTCTGTGGGCAGCTGATAGGAAAACCTCTTTAGGCCTAGATTAAACACTAAATGATAGTATAAACAGATCAATAATGTGATCAAGAACAGCTGTGGGTCTGTTAGTCTCTTTACAGAGGAGGTCAAAACACTGCAACCATGCTAGTTTGGAGATTGGAGTTTCATAGCCATATTGAAGACAGCAAAAGTTAGCTGGTCTTTGTAACAGGATGTAGTGTCTATTGCTGTTAATGCTGTTTTGTGCTATTATACTATATTAGCAATGCATATCTGTATGAAAAGACCTTTAATGCCAAAATTGCTAATTATCAGGCATGTGTCAACACCGAACGCTCATATGCTAGCCGCTGTGCTACTGACCTCTGGCCCGAAGATGCTAATTCACGATAAGCATGATGAAAACAGACACGCTGCCCTTTTCTCTAGCCTTGTGTTTTTGACACGCATCGTTTTGTTTCATTGTTTTATGGGTTTGTATTCAGGGCATGATAGCTAGCGTGCAACACAGACGAACAAAATGGGGTAATTATGTCATATCCTCTGACTTGTTACGCCCGCACAGTGACGAATCGCCGGAAGGGGTGACAGATGCAGCGTTTGGCGGATTGGTCTCTCGACACCAGCCGTGAATGATAAAGTAGAGCGATTACATATTCCAGCCACGAGCTAAACGGTTTTAACATTTTAATCAGTAATTAACATCAAGCCAAGAGCCGTTGGGATGCAGACAAACTGGATTGAATTTTTCATTATTTTTCATTCGTACGTGGCGTTGTTCATTTGGTTTGTGATTTTTAAACTGAAATCTTCAGCTCGGTCTCATAAACACTCAACATATTAATGATGCTTTAAGAACAGCAGCGTTTATTACAGTGTTCCATTAAATACTCCTATTAGATTTCAGTGTTTTAAACGGCTTGTGTGTTTAGTGGAAGCATACTATTTATGTCCTTTCTACACCCACATGCTGGGGGGTTTAAGAAACTGCTCTGATTTGGCACTGTAGAATTACAGCCTACCTTCTCTCAGGCATCCATGGAAGGAGTTATTTCAGATTTCAACGACTTTCACCCAGCAATTAACAGGGATGGAAAATGGCTCCGAAAAGGCAGGTGTGCCATGTCAGAGTGAGAGTGTGTGTGTGTGTGTGTGTGTGTGTGTGTGTGTGTGTGTGTGTGTGTGTGTGTGTGTGTGTGAGAGAGTGTGGTTCAGGTATAACGTACTATTATAGGGACAAAATGGGGCAATATAGGTTCGTTGGAAATAAATGCCTCTATATACATTTCTGCAAAACTGAAAAAACCTACCTATATGTACAAATCACTGCAGTTTCCAGTTGAAATGAACACTAGAGGCAGTAAAACGCGGTACAACTTTTATTTATGTTTTTTATTTATATTTTTAAGTATGATTTGCAGGTACAGAGTATTGATTAATAAAGCCTGATTTTCACACAATTACTTGTAGAATATTATGTTTTGACTTCAAAACTATTTTATCATCCTGCGCAATTTGAAAACTGATACTTTTGAACATTGTTGTCACACATACAGCTTCCCACTGCGCAATGTGACGTTGTAGTGACGTCTTTTCCATGTCATTTTTGACATATGGTCTACCAAATAAATAAATAGTCATACAGATAATAAATCTTGTTTGTTTATAAATAATCTGTATTCATATGTATAATCATGTTGATAGGCTCTATTTTGTAGAACACATTTACTGCAACTGCCATAGACGTCCAAATGACGTCCAAAAAAACCCAGATCAAATGTTGAACGTCAAAATGACGTCCAAGTTGGGTCATGGTTGGACGTCCAAATAGTAGACCTAGTTTGGACGTCGAATAGATGTCCAGAATTGGTCATGGACCGACGGACCCAATATAAACATGATCTGCACGTCTATCCGACGTCCAATGTTTAGTGGGTTAATATGGATAAGTTTGTTCGGTAGCTCACTCGATTTTATTAACCAATGTCTTTGCTGCTGACCTTTGTTGATCCAATTAAACCATACTAATAAGCAAAACTTACTTAGATTAACTTAATTAATCATTTGTGAATCATTGCTGAAGAGTGTTGAACTTCCTTTTCCTTATTCATTTCACTTTTTTGGTTTGAAAGGGCTTTTACATTAGCTGAAAATCGAGCTTTTTATGTTAAAAAGAAACAAGCAAGCAAGATTTAAAAGTAATGTAACGCATTACTTTCCATAAAAAAAGTAATGTAATTAGGTACTTTTAACTTTCTCCAACACTGGTTAACACTGGTGTCGAAAGTTTCGCACATTCATTACTCAGGTAGAAGTATAGATACTAGGGTTTAAAAAAACTTCTGTAGAAGTTGAAGTATCAACTCAAGTTTTTACTCAAGTAAAAGTATAAAAGTACTGGTTTCAAAACTACTTAAAGTATAAAAGTAAAAGTAATGTAAGGAAAAAAATGTCATTAAGGTCAAAAGCTTAGGCCTGACTATAATGTTATATTAAAATGTTAATGTTGAAAATTTTAAATATTTTAATTCTGAGAAGCTGGTGGACATTTTACTTCAAAACTGCCGCCAAGCGTGCAGTAAGGTACTTAATTACAGTGTTGCAGAAAAGAAAGTATAGAGGCACGTATTTTCATGAGCCTGGGGAAAATCCTTGTCCTTGTGGGGACATTTTTTGCTCTCCATGAGAACATTTAACTTATTTTTTATGTAAAATAGTTTTGCATGATGGGTAGGGTTAGAGTAAGGGAAAATAAAATACAGTTTGTACAGTACAAAAATCATTACATCTATGGAATCTTTCCATAAAACATGGAAAGCCAATGTGTGTGTGTGTGTGTGTTCACAAATTTTAGGTTTCACCAAGCTGATTACTCACTAAAAACTCCCACATTATTTTTTCATGCCATATTAAACATTATTTTGACTTAACAAAGTTTTATCTAAGTGAGCAGTGTTTACTTACTTTTTCAAATTAGTCTTCCTATTAACACCATTATATTGGTCATTCAGGATGACGCACAAATGCACAGGAACGCAAGAGGTCACAGCTGATCATAACCAGTCATATCCAATCATATCGCAATTGAAGCATTGCCCCCTCTCATGTGACTTTTCCCCATTTTATTATCAATTACCCTCCACAAAATCTGTTATAACTCAATGGGCTCAGGGGAGGCGAGAGAGATGCAGACTCTCACTGTAACTTTACCTGCTAGTGTCGCTGTTGGATTTACACACTTATATTTTGTAATATTGACTTTTTTTTTTTTTATCTTGGCGTTAGTATGAGGCATCTAATTAGTATCTTAGTGTCTTTCATATAATGTGAGCATATCTGCTCTGGATCTCACATCGCCATCCCAGAATAATCTCCATATTTAATCACTGCCAGCTTGCTTAAGTAGACTGTGGAGATTTGGAACTGATCCAGTCGATGCCATGGTGTGGCAGAAGGGCTGTTTTCCATATGTGGATCAGATCTGGCTGACAATTCCCACAGTGCCTCAGTTTCTTCCTAGCAAGTAAGGAAAATTAGTAAAGACAAAGGAGGGCTTAATTCCAAGGCTAAGAGGTTTGAGCTGTGTGTATAACTCCCCTCTATCCCTGTGCTCTGATCCATCTCTGGGACGTCCCATACAGAGAAGCATCTGTGTATGAAGCAGAGGGAGTCTGCGAGAAACAAGCACACTGTGAAAAGCATTCTAAGAGTGTAGATATGTGTGAAATAAACCAAGACCTGTTTAACACCAAACCTCCATAACCAGTGTCTCACTCTCTCTCTCTCTCTCACACGCGCACACACACACACACACACACACACACTCCATCCCCCATCATTTGCAGTTTAAATAAACACACCAAAATGGTAAGTGTGTGTGTGTGTGTGTGTGTGTGTGTGTGTGTGCGTTCCCCTTTCTGCTTGCTGCCTGCTTGGGCCATTAATGCCATGTAGGGTGTAACGTTCTCCTTGAACTCATATGAGGAAAATGTAAATAAGCACAGACCACAGGGCAAGATTTAGAGAGATGAGGACTGCTGAAGTGCAAAGAGGATTTATGGAGCTAATATGGGAAAATAAAGTCCATCTTTCTTTCGCACTCTGTTTCTGTGTGGATTTATCACCTTGCTCCTTTCTCATGTTTTTAAAATGTAACATTTACTATTAGTATTATAAATGCCACAGTTTAAAAAAGATTGTTTTTATGGAAACATTCTAAATTTTTTCAGGATTCCTTAATGTACAGTTACAGTCAAAAGTTTACATCCCCCTTTCAGAATCTCAAATGTTGATTATTTTACCAAAATAAGAGGGACCATACAAAACGCATGTTGTTTAATTAGTACTAACCTGAAAAAGATATTTCACATAATCATTAATGCAATAATTTAATTAATGCATTGTTTTTCCTTCTGGAGCATCAGTGAGCATTTGAACCTTCTTTAATAGTTGAGTCCCTCAGTTGTCCTCCGTGTGAAAAGATGGATCTCAAAATCAATACAATCATTGTAGGAAAGGGTTCAAATACACAAAAATGCTGGAAAACCAAAAAAGAATCTGTGGGGCCTGAAAGGTTTTTCTGAAGAACCACAGACAGTTTAACTGTTCAGGGCAAACATGAACAACTCATGAACAACTATCACTATAAAAAAAAAAAAAAAAAAAAAAAAAAATGTAGGTAAGTACACAGTAAGAATCAAGGGGGTGTAAACTTTTGAACAGGGCAATTTTATAAATTCAGCTATTTTTTTCTTTTGTGGACTATATGTAAACATCTTTTATGTGAAATATACAGGTCAGTACTAAATAAACAATAACGTGCATTTTGTATAATCCCTCTTATTTTGGTAAAATAACATTTTGAAGATTCTGAAAAGGGGGTGTAAACTTTTGACCTCAATTGTATAGAAAGTTCAAAAGAGCAACATTGATTTGAGATATATTTTTTGTAACATTATAAATGAATTTACTGTCACTTTTGATTAATTTAATGCATCCTTTGGTGAATTTAAGTTGTCTTTTTTTACTTTTTGCTAAACTTCAGAACGGTAGTGTATAAAAATTGTACAAGGCACAGCCGCCCTCCGAAGAACCCCTTCCTTTCTCATCCAAAGAGCTTATGGCTTTTATATTTGGCATAGTTATTATCAGATTGGACTTTAATGCACTTTCAGATTTCAATTTGTACCTATCACCCGCTATGCATGTCATCGAGCGAGACAGTGTTCAATATGCTATTTTCTGTATTCCTAATCTTTTCACATCTATAATTGAATTAGTTCATTTTCCGCCATGTCTCATGTTTGTTCTTCTATCTTGTGGATTTCTGCCTTGTAGCAGTAACACAAATTAATTCTGTTTTCCCCCTTCGCCACATGCCATTTAAGCTTTTAATAGATTAACAGCCATAATAAATACTTTAGATAAAGTCTTCTCTAATAAGTCTCCCCCTCTTAGTTGTGTCATTCCTAGAATGTCCTTTTGTCCTTTTTATTTTATCTTCTGTTGTTTCCATAGCAGCCTGAGCCTCCCTCCTCCTCTAATAGATTGTTGCCCATTTCTAGGTGAAATCAAACTATAATGGAAATAGTGTTCTTGTTTTTCCACTGCTGGCCTCTGGAAATCTCAAAGGTGCAAGGCTAGTCCAGCGGTAATATATCTCTTTTAAAGATGAATTGTTGAAAGTGAGTCCTGACATGGTTTGTCCATAAGAAGGAAGTGTATGTAGCATTTTAGGCATACATCAGATGAGGCATATGTCTCTGATAATACATTTACCAGATGGGTGATGAAAATAGTATACTGTTGTTCTTTCAAATAAATTTCGCTAGGTCCTTTAATGCAATGATATTCATAAGTGTGCTTTGAATTTGGTCCAAATATTCTGGGGCCATTGTAAAGGATCAGTAAGCACTGTAATCTAATTTCACAAGAGCTACTTTGCTGAAACGTGAGGGAAACTTTTAATCAAAACTTTTAATTAAATCATTTAAAAAACAGTCAAAAAAAGGTGTTAGGAAGGTTTAAGGTCATATATTATAATGACACAAGGTTATCAGTCATGAAGTGGAGCATAAGTGTGACTCAACTGTAGTTTCTGTTTTCTGCCAAAATATATCCAAACAAACGCATCGTGCACATTTATCTTACCGTTCTTCTTCATCTGTCTCCTCCTCTTCCGGATATGTCAGGCCTATCTCAGTTTCAACTCTGTGTAAATGACTGTTCCCTGGCTGCTGCAGTCTTCCCAAACTAAATATTTAAACAGGGCATACTTGAGCACCCATTTATTTAACTTTAAAGTTTAACTTGCTGCCTTAAAACCATTGCAGATCGCTAAGGGGAAGCTAAAACACTGTCCTTTGTTATTTTGTTGCATTAAAGGGTATAAGTAAGTTTTTCTTTTTTGTTCTGTTTTGTAAGAATGCAGTGATATATTTGTATTATATAAAAGAACGGGACAAAAGTACAAAAACAATCTGATACATACTGTAAAGAAAGAAAAATAATGTAAAGCATCTGAGGTTGCCAGATAATATATAACATATCAGTGCCATATTGAACAATTTATAACTGTATGTGGCACTGGACCACAAAACCAGTTGTAAGTAGCATTGGGTATACAGCCAACAATAAATTGAATAGGTCAAATCAATCTATTTTTCTTTTATGCCAAAAATCATTACGATATTAAGTAAAAATCATGTTCCATGTAAATATTTTGTACATTTTCTACCCTACATAAATTTAAACCTAATTTTTGATGAGTAATAGGCATTGCTAGGAACCTAATTTGGACAAATTTAAAGGTGATTTTCTTCAATATTTAGATTTTTTGCACCCTCAGATTCCAGATTTTCAAATAGTTGAATCTCTGCAAGATATTGTCCTTTCCTAACAAACCTGTGTCTCTTTACTATTTTTCACTATAAATTTAATTGAAATTCGTAATTTTACCATGCAAAAAGAAAAAAAAAACATAAATGTGACAGTATTTTACAGTAAAATTGCATATAATGTGATGATAATGCAAAAAATATACACTAAACAATAAAGGGGTACTTTTTAACTCGAAAACTGAGTTTACATCTCGCAATGCTGATACAAATTCGCAATTGCGAGTTATAAAGTAAGAATTTTGAGATATGAACTCTCAGTTTTGACTTTTTTCTCAGAATTGCGTAATATAAACTCTTGCATTTGCAAGTTATAAAGTCACTAATGCATGAAATAAACTTACAATTGTGAGGAAAAAAAACTCGAATTTCGAGATCTAATTTTGACAACTTTGACTTTTTTCCCCCCAGATTTGTGAGTTTATATCTTGCAGTTCTGACTTTGCAATTTGGATTAACTCGCAATTCTAAAAACATCTTTTTTTCCCCTCAATTGGACTTTATAACTCGCAACTGCAAGTTATATCTCACAATTCTGAAAAATAAACTCTTAATTGTGAGAAAAAAGTCAGAATTGCAAGTTTTTAACTCTTAATTATGACTTTATTTCATGCAATTGCAAGTTTATATCACGCAATTCTGAGGAAAAAGTCAAAATTGCGAGTTTGTATTATGCAGTTCTGAGAAAAATGGAAGAATTGTGAGATGTTAACTCGCAATTGCGAGAGAAAATTCTGAATTGTGAGATGAAGGGTCACAATTATCTTTTTTTTAAATTCAGTGGTGGAAATGGCTTCCATACTCAGGCCAACCAAGAAGTAGGTGACGTTTTTTTCGTCAGTAGAACAGTAAAGACAATTTTTAGTTGAAACCTCGGCCCTTGGGTGATTCACAAAATGTATGTCATGTGTCATGCAGAGGATTATCCTTTTCATTGTTTTCACCTTAAATTACATGGTAATTTGCATTAACATGCAAAAACCTTACATTTGACAGGTTTTTTTTTTGTAAAGTTACATAAAATGCGATGTTAAACCATTTACAGCTTTTTACCATATATGATAAGGTACAAAGCAGTTTATCTATTCTCGTCTTTGCTAAAACTTTAAGGATTTCAGTAGCTTGCTGGCAACATCATGCCAATTTAAGTGCATATAGTTTTTAACTTTATAAAAAAGACCACTGGCAAGACCATCTCCTGTGTATTTTGTGAGAAATAACATGACTGTGCTGTGGGATGTAACACCTACAACCATCTCTGAGTGGATCTTCTAGTAGTGAATGAATGGAAGTTCAGTGAAATAGGCCCCGGAATGTGATGTAAGACCCTTTGAGAGTCACTGACCCAGCCCCCTCACATTGTTCTGACTGAAAGCACAGGTTTATATTTGTGCGTATGATTGCTATGTGCGAGATGGAGAGATAGAGTGAGAGAGAGAGAAATGTTTGGAGTAGATGAATCATCAGTGCAGCCCAAATGCTTTGGGTATTTTTAGAGACACTTTATTGTTCCATCTTAAAACAAGCCAAGTGCGCCATTAAATGTACAATATAATAGTCCATGTGTCATGTTGTATCGCCACTTGTAACTCTTCAGTGCGGTAAAAAACTTCCTCGCTGCTGTCAAAGCAAATGTGCTCTACTTCTGGGTTGAGTCTGAAAAATGCATGTGGATGGCTCAGAAAACTTCCCATCGTGCTCTGCAGCTGCTGTCCTCCCTTTAATCTGATGCTTTGATGGATGTGGCACAGCAGTACTTCCGTACAGTCAAGAGCCCTTTAAAAGTGGAAGAAGTGGGGCAGAAATAGCCAGCTAATCCACAAGGTCATACAGGAGCTCAGGGTCCCTATGCAGCTCTGGATAATGTATTACACAGACTGTCTTTTCTTCCCTTTCTTCGGCTGTAAATAGTTAACAAACTCCGAAGCAAATTGAATTTCAAGCAGAGTCTCTGTTGCAACCCATAAAAATAATTTCACTTTTTATACCACAATCACTTACACTCCTTTTTTTTTTTTTTTTTTTTGCTTGCATGTAATTCAACCCGACATGCAAGAATATCTAGGCATAAAAAGAATGCAGCTATTTGCACTAAAAGTGGAGGAGGTGGTTTGCTGTACCTTGATTCCTTAAAGCCTGTTCCCCAGATGGAATTTGGTTATCTCATCCTGAGGTCACACCAGAAAAAGAGATGTAAGCATTCCTCAGCAATCAGCTGTTGAGCTGCACAGCTGCCCTAGTGTTGACTTAGAATGATAGCCATCAGCATTTTTGCTGAGAAAGGGGGTGTGGTGCTTTCGCGAAATTAAACGACATCCGTTTTATTGCGGCTTTGCATTTTTTATATAAACAAAACCAAATTTACTCTGATTGCTATGCAGTATGAAGAAAGGTTATTAGTGTGAACTAAAACTAAAATGAATAAATTGTTCATTAAAATAAAGCTGAAATAAAATATAAATACTAAAATAAGTTCAAATCGAATCACTCAAATTACTAACTCGAAATAAATAAAACAAACCAAAACTATAAATTATATAATTATATATTTTAACATAAATGGTAATAGTAAAACAAGAAATTATTAATAATTGAACTAAATTGAAAAATATTAAAATAAAAACAAATTTGACAGTATATTACAGTAAAATTACGTATAATTTTTTTATTGTATATGGTGAACTATAGAAGCCTGTTTCTATCACTGAATAAAAAAAAAGGTTATTGCGACTTTCCCAGAATTTTTACTTTTTTCTCAGAATTGTATGAGATATAAACTTGCAATTGCAAGAAATTTATTCAGTATTGGAAGATATAACGTTTTTTTTTTCTTTTCTTACAACTGCATGATATAAACAAAAAATTAAAGTCAGAATTGTAAGATAAAAACTCACAGTTCCAACTTTTTTCGTGCAAATGCGAGTTTATATCACACAATTCTTTTATGTAATTATGACTATCTCACGCTTCTGAGATATAAACTTACAATTGCAAGAAATATAGTCAGAATTGCAAGATAACAACTGGCTGCAATTCTGACTTTATTTCTTACAGTTGCAAGTTTATCTCTCGAAATTCAAACTTTTTTCCCTCAATTGCGAGTTATAAAGTCCAGTTTTGAGGTGGGGAAAAAGACTATGTTCTCAGTTTATATCTCGAGTTTATATATTGTTTAAATTCTGATAAAAAGTCAAAATTACCTTTTTTAAATTTTGTATTCAGTAGTGGAAACTGCAATTCCGAGTTCATATCACACAGTTCTGAGTTCATTTCCCAGAACTGTGAGTCTGTATCATACAATTCTGAGAAAAGTCAGAATTGCGAGGGGAAAAAAGTCAGAATTGTAAGATAAAAAGTTGCAATTAACTTTTTTTTGTTTTTTGTTTTTATTCAGTGGCGGAAACAGGCTTCCACAGGTTACTTCTAGTTAACAGGTTAAATGAAATAAAGCTGAAATAAAATATAAATAGAACTTACATAATAACTAACAAAAATGACAAACACACAAAGTTACTAAAAATATAATTAAATTTAAAATGAAAACTGAAAATATAAATATTTATATTAAAAAACTGTAATAGTATACAAATAATATTAAAGTAACATTGGTAGGAAGGTGAATTATTTTAACAGCACATGATTCAAGGTTTTATATGGTAAAATTCTCATGTTTCAGCAGTGCACTGTGCTTGTTTGGATCCATGCAATTCAATCTCTATTGTGTTCTTTTGACATCAGAATACTGTGATTTAACACACACCTATAAATGCCATCATTAAAAAGCCAATCAGCCTCATGATCTGGAGAGCAGTGGGTTTGCTGGATTTCTATAGCAGCGTAGGCTTGTGGCCAGGCATGTCAGTGAGCTTGTGGCTGTGGGGAACAGAGTGGCTGTCAGTGCATGTTACTCCAAAGCCTAAAGCACTGGGACGGGGGTAATTGATACTAGTGTGTGTGTAGGGGTTTGGCTCAGGTTGAAATGAGAAGCACAGTCCAATAAGAGATAGCTACCCTTCTTTCAGATGGATGCACATCCACACTGACTAAGATTTAAGCCACCTGGAAGTTAAAGAGCCAGTTGCATTCAAATAGATTTATGGACGTTTTATTAAGTAATTTAACCGCTGTTGTCGAATTTCGGTTTTTCTCTTTGTTGTGACCTAGTGTTGTGAGAAGGCTTCTGATAGGAGTATTGATTTACCCAACCAGGCGTAGCTCATGCTGTTAAGCATCGTCTATGAATGCTCTGTGTTGGTTTTGGTGGTCTTTGACTCACTAGGAGATTTTGAATAAAGGGAGAGTAAGTAAAACATGTCATTGGGTAAATAATGGCACCCCTTCAATCTTGCAAACTATATATAATTTTTTTAAAAAATGTGTGGAAGCTGCTAAATCATACAGAGAAGAATTTAGTAAGTAGGAAAAGGCACAATATTTTGACAAACTAAAGTTAATATGTGATAAAGGCACATACAAGCAGCATTAAGATATTAGCCTAATATTTCACCTACCTTACCAGAAATGATAAGAACAAACACAAATGTTGTCAAGATTCATGCCCTGGAAATCCTTGTTCATTTTGGACAACCACAAACACCTTTTGTTCCTCAGAGTTTTTTTTGCACTCTTCTCTTTGATTTGTTATAAGGCAGTCTATAATACTCTTAATGTTTTTTTTGGTTTTTTTTTTTTGGTTTTTTGCGATCTGACAAAAACATGACAATAATTGACCATTTTTAGCAGAAATAATCAGCAAAATATGCAAGCTTTGTTCGGTTCAGTGGCATTATTTACATTCACAGCCGCCAATATGGCCGATTGATGATGCGTTGTGAAAACACTATTGTTTGTTTCAAATTTGTTCATATATTTATGGAAAATGTAAATGTATTTATGGAAAATGTAAATGTCACAATACACACATGATATCATTATAACTTTAGATTTAAAAAAAATTGTCTTATAATTTAAAAAGAGGAAACACTGGCATCAGGAAAAAACCTAAATATTACAAAAACTCTGAAGGTATGGTACTACATAATTTACATATAAACGGCGTTTTTCCCTCCTCAGTTACTTTTTGCCTCGCGAAATGCGTGTATTGCCTGGGGTCTTTACAGTTTCAGGGAAAGTGGCCGATTTGCATGTAAATGATTCCAACAACGCCAGCTATTCACGTCGCTAATTAAACTAATGTAGGAACGTTGACTTGCTGACATCATGGACGCTCATTACCATTCACAAGCTCGAGTGGGCAGAGCGAACAGTGAGCCAGTCGAGTCCAAGCCACGGTTCACTGAGCTCTCATAGCCTGTTACTGACGAGAAGCGCAGGCTGTTCATGGCTTTAAGCCCCGAATGCTGCCGCTGCTGGTGGAACTATCACGGAGAATCGCGCTGGATCTGCGGGGACCCTTCGTGCTTTCGCGTTATCGTAGATGATTTATCAAAAGCGTCAGCGTTTAAGGCATGTCGTTCCTGGACGATACCTTTGTACGAACTAGTGCTTGACAAAGCCGTGCGGATTGAAGCGAGCGCTTGTCTGAGGAGAAGTGAAAGTGCGCCAACTGATCGCTTTCATGCTGGAGATGTGTAGCGCGTTCAGTGATCGATTCACGACGGACGACATCAAACTCTCTCAGCTTCGTTCATGGTAAAAGGTAAGCGTTTGTGGCGTTCTGTTACTTTATTCGAGTCTGCAGTTTGAATTCTGCGTGATGACTTTTCTCTTTGCTTGCTGCGTGATGCGGTCGAGATATTCCAAAAAAGTTGATCTGTAAACTTAATTTTATAAATCGGGCAGATACTGGTTTTCATCAGGCTCATATTACAGAGCTACGCGTCTGTAGAAATGCCGTGTCCTTTGTGGCGTTACCTTTTACAAGATTGTGAAAATGTCTGAAATGAATACAACTTTACACTGTTATTTATCTTGTATCCTGAATCGTTGTTAGTTGACCTGTTCCAGTTAGCCGGATTAATTCTTTGTTTGCTGGTGTTTTGTTGGATTAACACATGAAGGGACAAAGTGGAAAGTAATACCCAGGAGAGAAAGAAAGCCAAGGCAGCTGCTGCTGAATTCGTACAAGGGCTTTTTCCTCTTCCCATACACAATCGCGTTTCTCGCGTTTGCAGATCATAACATATTATGAAGAAACCCGATTTAAAATTGAATCGTTCTTATGAGTCGGATCGTTTCAGTGAATTGGTTGACCAGGGTCAAAGAACCAGATTTAAGGATTAGTTCAAGAATCGGATGGAATCGTTCCAAATGGTTCTCAAGTTAACAATTTATTGAACTGAGAACACTCAATATCTACTTGTGAGCCGCAAATCGATGAATACAATCACAGTAAAGGCCCGTTCACAGCAAAGACTTTAACTACAAAGTTTGAATATTTAGCCTAAAATTCTGTGAAAATAAAAAAAGTAGCTAAACGCCACAGCTGTAATTATAAGGACACTGGAACCATGTAATTGGATTCACTTTCAGAATGTTTTTGATGTTGAAGAATGATAAAAACATTGACAGCCAATCAGAAACCACTCTAGCATTTAAAGGGACAGACAACATAACCGGATTTCGCGAGTTTAATAAATAGGACCTTATAGAGGGTTTGCACTTACATCACGATTTGGTCAGTTACCCAGATGTGCGGCCATATTGGCAATACTCCGATGTAAACAACAGCATGGATTGCACCGTTAATGTACTACTGAATACATTGTTTTTCTAATTTATGCTATCTAAACCATGGAAAATACAGAGAAGGACTTTGTAAGTAGGAAAGGGCACAGCATTGTGTTGGACTAAAGTTAATAGGTTGTAAGGATATGTACGAGCAGTATTAATTTAAGATATTAGCCTAATATTTCAACAAACATGAATATTGTCAAGATTCTTGCCCTGGAAATCCTTGAATCAGCTTGGCCTACCACAAACACCTTTGGTTCCTTAGACAGTTTTTTTTGCACTTTTCTCCTTGATTTGTTATAACATTTGGCAGTCTATAGTACTGTACTAATGTTTTTCCCCATCCAACTGATTAGTACAACCCCAGATTATTTTCTGCAGCAATAATCAGCTAAATATGAAAGTTTTGTTCGATTTAGAGCCGTTGTTTACATTCAGTGCCACTGATATGACCGATTGATGATGTGTCGTGAAAACACTCTATAGAATGTTAATTGTCTTTCTAGTTATCATTTTTGGTGTGAACAGGCCTTAAGAGCTTTTGTAGTAGACTGTTTGTTTTAGCGATATGGTGAAAGGTAAATTACTTTAATAGTCAAATGTCGGAAATGTTACAAATAAAACATAATGGATAAAAGGTTACAGTCTGGCTGTGTGACGGTTTAATCAACATATTAAGAAAAAAAGCAAAAAAAGAACTCGTATGCAGAATGACTCTGGTTTTTCATTAGTGATTTGATGCTTTGCTTGCTCGCTGTCAATGGGATGTTACTCTGGGATGTATCCATCTTATTTTACAGCACTGTTTCGATTAAATCAATATCACTTCCTCCCGCACCCAACGTCCATTTGAAGCAGCCTCCATTAAACTGATTCCTTTTTCTTTGAATAATTGATTTACTTACCTAAGTTCATATAGCAGTAGGTCGTCAGTCATGCGTGTTGTCTTGTTTCAATTACTTGTGTCTGGGTTTATATCGTGTGAGCTTTTAAAGCCATAAAGATTTAGAAATGTTTAGTATGGTACATACAGCTGTCTTGTATTCTGTATTATTGAAGCACAAACTCAGTTAATACCACAAAACAATGGCTGATTATGAAATCAACAGATTCAAAAAGCAGACTTTTTAAAATGAGCAGTGTTTAATGTGGGAAAAGTATGCGCTGTTGCATATACACAAAAGATGAGTGAGAATAGATGGTGAATTGGTTTTCAGTAGCACCCAGCTGTGACCAGCTTCTCCACTGTGTGTTGCCCTTTAAAAAGCTTGTTTAATTCATCCGGAATGATGCCATGGAAAAGCCTGGGAGCCTCATCAGAGACTGGAATTTCGCAAAAGCTACATTGTTTTACCATCATTGGAATATTATGATGTTTCGACTTGTTTAAAGTTGTAGTTTTTTTGTTTGTATTATTTCAGTTAATGTTTATTTTATTTCAAGTAATGAAAAGAGCTTTACGGTTTTAGCTTCAGTTAACTATAGTAACCCTGGCTACAGCAGACCTGGTCTCTCACTTTGTTAAAATGACAGTTGTATTAAAGATGACAATGCCACTGTGTCTAGCCATAGGCTATTGTTAAAAAGAATTCGATGAGATAGTCTGGTGGTGGCACAGGCCTGGTTTTTAAGGGGATAAGTTTCCCTGGAGCTAACAATAAGTCCACATCTGTTGTTGTCTGAACAATTTAAAAATGCAATGATTAACCCACAATAAGCAATTGTCCGATCAGATCATAAATCACATTTACCCTGTTCCGCTTGGATGCCTCAGGGGCATAACAACCTTCTGTGTCATCCCTAGATTACATTCCCAGTCTTCCATATTTGCTATGTAGGACAAATCCTTTTCTAAAGGCTCTCAGTGCAGGCTTGCAGATCACATTGACTTGGTTTTAGCATGACGTTTGTAATGAAATCAGCATGGATAGTTGCAACCCAGCACCCTTTTTAATTCAAATCACATTTAGATGATTGGAAGAGCATTATCAATGGACCGTGGAGTGGTATCGAGCCTGGAATTTGCAGTCATGTGCGATGCATGTCAAAACATGGAAGCGGTTTCACTTGATCCTTTCTGTGTGGTTGAAAAGGGAGTTACGCTGACCTCATTTTTGTCCAGTTCATTTATCTGGACCAGACCTGCACCAGGAACTCTTTTATAGTAATCACACAAATGGGTTCATCATTATGACCAGTTAAAATGTTCTGGTAGAAGACTGCACTTCCCAAGAGTGCCAGATTGACTCCTTTTTTTTTTTTTCTTCTGCCCTTTAGTTGATATGTTCTCTGTGGGAGAGAGTGGATAAGTTTCTCAACCGTGTTTAGTAATCACAGATTCACACGGACTGTTTGTGAGGGCCTCTATGTTCCTGTGAGTGTTCAATATTAATGCGAGTTGTGAAGTTGCCACCCTCAAGAAATGCAGGTGAATTGTCCTTGCTCAAGGGTGTAGGAACTGCAGAGAGACCAGCTGCATGGCCTATATATAAGTCTGCTCACTGTTACCTCCTACAGAACCTCCTATCTAGTCTGAGTCTTTCATTTTGATGCTTTTAAGCTAACATGCAGGTTTCAAAGCACTTCGTGCATTTATAGGTTGTTTTTGTTTCCTTTATCTTAAATATTTATAAGTGAACTATTGTGTTCCAGGCCATTGTTTCCCAACCCTTTTTTTGTCTTATGTACCCTTTTAGCCCCCATTAGTAAGTACCCCTTCACTGATGCCAAGGAATTAGTTTTTCTTTCAAGTTTTATTTTACTGGAATGTTATTTGGCATTATTGCAATTTGGTCAGTTACCCGGATGCGTGGCTATACTGGTGATACTCGGATGTAAACAACAGCATGGACTGAACCGTCAGTGTATTACTGAATATTTTGTTCTGCTAATTTATGCTGTCTAAACCATGGAAAAAATGTGTGGAAGCTGCTAAACCATATAGAAGAAGGGCTCAGTAAGCAGAAAAGGGCGCAATATTTTGACAAACTGAAGTTATTAGGTGTTAAAGATGCGTACAAGCAGTATTAATTAAGATATTAGCCTAATATTCCACCTACCTAACTGGAAATGATAAGAACAAACACGAATGTTGTCAAGATTCTCGCCCTGGAAATTCTGGTTTAGTTTGGTCAACCACGTACGCCTTTTGTTCTTTGGACAGTTTTTTGCACTCTTCTCCTTGATAACTTTTGGCAGTCTATAGTACTCCGAATTTTTTTCCCGGTCCAACAAATTAGTACAGCACAAAAACATGGCAATGAATGACCAGTTTCAGAAGGAATCATCAGCAAAATATGCAAGTTCTGTTCGAAAACACTTATAGTCAGCACAAAATAAAAAT